>JAOXNX010000031.1:24432497-24446057 GCA_028566075.1 Solidago caesia
GGCCCGGTTACTATTCATAAGCTACTATATTAATATAGTATATAATTTTAATAGGGAATGTAATAAATAAGTGAGATTTAAATAAGTAAATGAGATTAGGAAAATATCATGGAAGATTGGAAGATATGTTGTGGGTCGAAAGTTCGGATCTGGATCTTCCTTGGAGCACTCATTGCCCGTGTCCGTGTCCTTGTCACCCCATTTTGAAACCTCAATATCCCACCCTTTCTCCCATAAACCTCAAACAATATAAACATGTGCATTTTATAAACTAAAATCCTTAAACTCATACTCCTCCCGCTTCATTTTGTTGTGTTTTTGTTGTGTTACAAAATAAATGTTCACTATTAAAAGTGAAATATTAAATTAACAATTTTACATTCGATATATTTTTTCAGACAACTAATTTATAAAAATTTGTAAAAAAAAAAAAAAACAAGGACAATATAATCATCTTGTTACTATACAATGCAATAATTATCTTTTTCTAAAACTTTATGTCTTTTTCAACAAAACACTTATTTATTTTGGAACCGAGAGAATATTAATTTTGTCTAAAAAAGTACCATAGATATTTAGCTGGTCTGATGCTAATAAAATTATATATATACTCATTTGTTTACATATCTTTTTTAGCAATTGAATATTAGTGGATTGTGTCAGTTCTTTTAAATTTTTTATTTTGTTAACGATGGTAGAAAATACAAATGATATGCATGAAGTCGAAAGTTTTATTATTTTGTGATTAAAAATTTTCACGTTATTGAATGATTATAGATAATTTGACTTTAAACTTTTGTTACTCACACCAAAGAAAAGTAACTGTCGGATAGGAAGAATGAAGACTTTGATTCGGTAAGTCAACATCGACTAGTTTTGTAATCAAAAGTTGAGAAAGCTAAATACAAGCTTAGAGATGCCCGAAATCCGATATTAACCTTATTACAAATTATAACTAATCTCCTCAATCTTTACTTTACATTTAAAACTAACACTTTAGCTTCAAGGATCGACACATTAATCCCCTTACTTTTACATATTTCAATAGCTAAACTGGTTACAATATATTCGTAATGTATTAACTTTTAGTTTAAATTTATTTAATTATATTCTATGATATTTAAATGTTGTTTTATATAACTCACTAATTAATCACTATAAGGATTAAGGAGTAAAGCATAGTGGAGTTGTATAATAATGCAATATATTACTGACGGGCGCATTCCAAGGGATTTGATGGAACTCTCTTTCAGAAAGCAGATGACCAAATTTAAACAAGATTTAACAATAATATTCATGATCGTTTGGACAGATATTTTGATATCTACCACTTTTACTTAAAGCAAATTTCTTCATTTACATTAATTCCTATTTTTATATATTAATGTTATGTGTTTTCTAATGACATCCTTATGGGTTGTCATTAGCGTGCATAAAATTATTGTACTTTTATCATAAAATTCAGGAGGTAGACTTTTTATATGGAAGCTACAACCTTTTTATACATGTTATTAACAACCCCTAAGGCTGTCATTAGAAAAATCTGTTAGTTATTATATATAATTTATTAGATATAATAATATTAATCATATATATACTTTCTTAATTTATATAATTTCTAATTTATATAAGTTTTTACATATATTAATTAAAAATCTAATATTATGTTTCATATTAGAAAAATCTTCAACACAACCTTTGTGATAAGTACAAGTTTTTGCATTATATTTTTCTAATTTTAATAATTGTCATCATTTTTTCTTGCGAACACTAAACGGTGTTCTCTCTTCTTTTTTTTTATGATGATTAACTTTCATATTTAACGAGTTTTCATTAACTTTTAGTTGAAATTTATAGTTATCATAAGTCATTATAAGTTCCATCCACTAATTAAAAAAAATCAAAAATAAGAATATAATCAAACCTCACATGGTTATATATGGAAAAAATTTGAGTTAATAATTTAAGATTTGAAATTCCGTATCAGCAATATAGAAATTTTATATTTTACATCATTAAACATACATGTTTAGCAAACAAAATTTATTAATACAAACTGTGCATCATGCACGGGTATTAAGACTATAATATCTTTACACCCTTATAAAACAAACTAGGTACCCCTTCTCTTTTTTAACTTTCTATTTTTAAAATACCTAAATTACTTATTAACTGATAGAAAGATTATGAAAATATTGAAAAATTCATGATAAAAGAATAAACTTTGGTGTATTGATTTATAAGGATTAATTACGTTATAGCTATTACTACTATGTTAGAAAAGTTTGAGATACATTTTATTATTGATGGAGAAAGTATATCTCGACACACTCTAAATGCATATTTATTTGCGCCAGATAAGACTAACAATCACATTTGGTTCATCTAAGTCTAGGGTGCTCGTTATTCGGATTAACCGAAACACAACCCAATCCATTTATTCTTTAGGTTTATCTTAATTTGGTTTAGGTATTGGGTGAAATCAAATAAGGACTTGGTTTAATGATTGTGTGTATCTATTGCCGTGATATTTCCAAATACATCCCCCAAAAGGGGCTAATAGTCGTCTCAATTGCCCTAATGGAGGTGTATTTGAGAAAATAAAAGTAGCATTAGGAGGTCTTTTGGTTTTTGGTTTTTGGTTTTTGGTTTATGTACTTTTTAATCAAACCCGTGAACAACTTGTCAAGCACATGTTTTTGCAGCTGGTTATAGTTTCCAAAATCCAAATACTTACCCAATGTAAAATCGAAACCCAATGAATATCTATCTATTTCAATATTGTTCACCGATTTTGTATAAAAAGATTGATATTAGATGAAAGATTAAGTCGTGAAGAGCATGTCACGTATTTTCTAAAGATTTGATTTGATTGAAATGATAACAGATTCTTACTTATAAAGTACGGAGTATAAAATGTAGGTTCATGTTTTATGATTTATAATGGCGTTTATATACTTTGGAATAAGAAAAAGACAATTACAGAAAGAATTGATACTTAATGTGACACCATTGTCTAGATGAGGACAAATTAATATGAACCATGCATGTATACATGAATATATGTGATCGATTTGATTAAACGATCTCTAGATTGGTTGTATCATATATATATGTTCGATTTTTTTTTTCTTTTCTGATCTTTGGTTCGCGATTTGACTTATTAGATGAATTTAAATTTAAACTTGGACATGCCATCCAATTTATCTTTTTCCTTTCTCTTTGGTTTCAAATCTTTTAGAATTGCCTAATCTTATATTACCGCATGCTTAACTGATTACATCACCGCCAGTTGGTTGTTTTATTTGTTAATTAATCACATAATATTTATATATGTTAAAAATATGTATAATGATTTGTGTATATATATACTAGCATACTACACGCATAATACAGCGGGTTTAAATATTTATTGAATGTTGTTCAATGATTTTTATAGTGGTTTATTGCAGTCTCCCAAAGAGGTTTAGTAGTATAGAAAATAACGTGATACATGTATCCTTTTATAATATAGTAGTATAGTACTAGTCTTAATACCCATATGATATACGGATTGACTATATATATATCGTACGATTGATTTTATTATTTATTAAAGAAAATAATATTTGAACATGCTGTATCACATGCATTTGATCTCTCCAATAGTAGCCTAATAGCAAAACACATGTATCATAAAAATATTAGTCAAAATCTAATATTACTTTTGATATTGGTATGGTATCATTAATCTAAAGTCATGATAGTGAAATATGGTTTGTGTCGTTTTAAAATTTTCAACTATGTTTAATTAGATTAGTTAATGAATAGATAATTAAATAATAAGTAATATTGAATTATAAGTTAGAAACATAAATATTATTATTATTTATTTATTAATTTAACATATCTTATGTATTTAAAAAAAAGTTATATAAATATATATATATATATATATATATATATTATTAATAGCATTATGTTGTAAAATATAAATTACCACGAAAAAATATGATTGATGATGAAAATAGATAAATATGGTAACAATGAATATAATAGTTTTTTAATATAGGGGTTTAGTTATATTAGGTATCTAAATTTATATATTAATTAATTAAAAAAAGTTTTAGATATTTATGTTATCTAAAAAATAGAATTATATATATATATTATAAAAAACATTATGTTGTAAAATATAAATTACCACCAAAAAATATGATTGGTAATGAAAATAAATAAATATGGTATCAATGAGTATAAAAGATTTTTTAATATAGAAGTTTTAGTTAAATTAGGTACTTAAATCTATATATTAACTAATTAAAAAAGTTTTAGATATTTATGATATCTAAAAAATAGGATTATTAAAATATAAAATTAAAAGGACACGTGTCACTTAAATAAAATGACACGTGACGATCAAAGGATGCTTCAATCATGTTTTAGTATAGTGGCTCCCCTTGGACTAACGGGCTCCGCCCTTAGCTGGCATTGCTGTGCAGATATGATCATTTAGCAATTTACATGTGAAAACAAAGATTTTACCCATGTGTAAATGTACAAGTACAAAAAAAAGTCACCAAAAGTATATCAGATGACCTCTCTAATGAAAAATTGACGAAACTTTAAGACTACTCATATTTTTTTTTTCCTGTCTAACGATGTATGGCTTTTGAGATAAAACATTTTGAATGAATTAGATGAAACTTATGATTTATCATTTATCAAGATCAATGGTTTATGGTTAGGATTGATTCTTGAGGTTATAAAACATTAATTATTATTAGAGTGCCTAACTTGAAAATCATGATACGCAATATTATCTATTGTAATTTTGATTTGATTAAGAATTGTACACTTTGAGTTATTCGTCAACTTCTCAATACAATACGATTGTTTTGAAATAATGCGTATCTAGAAGTCAAATAAAATATATAGAGAATAAATAAAAACATACAACTAAAAAATAAATTAATATAATTAAAGGACAAATTCCATTTAAACGTAACATATTTATCTGAAATTTTTATAGAAGTGAACTTATTTCCATTTTGTTTTTATAAAGTATTACATTATCTAAAATCAATCAAAATTGAGAATATTGTTAGTTTTATACGTTAGTCATCCGTTAAATGTCAATGTTGTTTTACAAGTCATTAAAAATTTACGTGGACTGTTGAGTTGGATCCGAAAACCCAGTCACAACCCGAAAACTCTCCTCCATTTCTCCGAACAGTTTCTCCGGCTTCATCCTAGATATCAAAAAGAGTCATTAAAAGTGTTTACGTGTGTTTGGAGGAACTGTTCGGATACATGTAGAAGAGTTTTTGGGTCGTGGATGCGTTTTCAGATCCAACTCAGCAGTCTACGTGGAATGACGTATCAAACCATGTTAGTATTTAATGAATGACTTAACCATCACTAAATGTTCTAGTGGCAAGGAGGCTTGTTTCCTCACAAGATGTCTCAAGTTCGAGCCCTACCCTAGGCATATTTGGGGGTGACCACAGGTATTTAATTTTCACTTATGGTGGTCTGGGTGAGTTTTTCCCTCCAGATCTCTGGGTGATAGGGTTTCTCATCGAAGGGATTTATATTGGGGATCTATTCTGCGAGGGGACTCTCTAGCGCGGACCCGGTTAAGACAACGTATGCTAGACCTCCCGATATTTCCGAGTAATTCACACCTTTCAAAAAAAAATAAAAAATGAATGACTTAATGGATGAACTAATTAAAATTTCCTTTTTGATTGATTTTTTTAATGTAATCCTTTTTTAAAAAAAAAAAAAAATAGAAATAGGTTTTTTTATAAAGAATTTCAGGTAAATAAGTTACCTTTTAATGAAATTTGATAATTAAATATGACCGGTTAAAATTAACAACAGATATTTCCGGAAGTGTATTGGCTGTCATTCCATTAATCTGAAAAAGGTCGGTTTGGTTATTTAGTATGCTCTGTAATCTGATTAACATATATGATTTGATACGGTCGGTTTATTAATTATGTCTTAGAAAATAATCAACTGATAACCGCCTTTTCTGATTTGTCGGCGCCCATGCACATACACAGCTAGCTATATGGTTGACTTAAATAACTAACTAGTATATCAATGCTTAGTTGTTTAGGTTGAATTGAATAGCTAACTACAAAACTATTAACTATATATCAATGCTTAGTTGTTCTTATTACTTAATTCCAACAAGGTTTTGTTAAACAAAGCCCTAAGGACTGTATATAAGGTGCATTAAATAGTTGTACACTTATCATAAAATTCAAGGGGTGGACTTTTGATATGGAAAGTGCACGTTAAGTGCAGCTAGCCCTAGAGGTTGCATAGCATTTTCCATTTTTCCTTATTGTAATTACCTTGATTTTCTTACTACCGAAAATTTAGTCAACCGTTTGTTGGTCGATCAATTCTTTTTCTGCATGTGAGAATAATATTTGAAAATATTATATAATATTGAATGTTTTGTGCATCAAGCTGGGTTTAGAGATTTACATGTTACCCCGATCAAGCTACCATTTTCATAAACTCATTGATCTTGAGGCCCCCGGCTTGCTAGTGCATCTCCGATCATCAATTTTATACAGAAATTATATAAGTTTAAAAATAAAGGTATGTTTTTACTTAATTTGTTATTCTTTGAAATTATCCATGCATTGTCAATATATATATATGTTTTAATTAATTCATTGATTTCGTACTACCAATATATTCCACATGTTCTTTAGATGTCCTCTAACAGTCTAACTAATGTCTAATTAACTATCATTCAAATTTTGATCTAACACATTAGAATCAACTATAAACAATACTGTCTTACAAATCATAATAGAATTAATAAATGCACCAAGACTTAACCTCCCACTACTCTTCTTTTTGTGTTCCATGAAATGAAACGAAACATTACTAGTAACGTAACTACTGGATTGCATTGTTTTTGTAATCTTCAGAGATCTATCTATAAAACATACATATTAAACAACCGAAGTTGCTTATATATATGAAATGAACATTGAAGTAAGGTGCCCTATATATGTTTTCAGCATGAATTTTATCATAAGCGAATTTCCTTCAACAAGCGCACTTCAAATTCTGAAAATAGCATCAATGCATGCATGCTACTGGATTCAAGAATCATAGCATATTGATTAATAATTGTAAATCAAAAAGTTTAAGTTCACATATCTAGTCGGTGAGTCAGCACATACTTCAGTGATTTACAACAGATCGATCGATTTATACAGTGATTTATCACAAACAAATCTAACTAGATTTAGACTAAAATACCTCCGTTAATCAGCACATAACTTCAGGCTTTACAATAAAACTACCAGGTAAAACAGTAGGTATACCTGTCCAGAATCAGCTGCCTTTGAAAGAATCATGTAGTCGACAAAGGAATGAGATGTTTGGACAACATTGAAAGCACGGGCTATATATGGATCTACCCGTCTGCGTTTATAATTCAATATGACTATTAAACAAAGATCTATAAAGTCAAATTTCATAACAAAAACCATAAGACGATCAAGATACTTTTATAAATTCGAATGAAATCATTGTGGAGACAGGAGACTCTTCGATTTTCTAGGCCGGATTCGATTTTCAAGAAAAGTGATGCTTGGATTACGAAGAGGCAAAAGGGATTATCTTTTCATCCGATTAGGAGTATCAAGTATACAACGGCTGTTGTAGTGTTGTGATTTGTGAATTGGTGATGTTTCCCTTGCCCTACCGCCCAGTGCCCACATATGCGGCTGATAGATTTGGACTAATACATTATACATAGATGGATATATTAAAAATTAGGGGCCCTGATATATTTTGGGCCTTAGGCCCAGGCCTAACCCATTATTACTGTTGGGCCGCCAGTCCGACACTGAACAACAGCCCTTTAGGTTGTTTTTAACAATTAACATCCTTCTAAATATAATCTAACATAAATGCAGATTCCCCTAAATAAAATTAGTTATTAGTTAGCATGCAAAGGAAAGAAATGATATATATTAGTTAGCTTGCTCATAGAATAGATATTATGTTGGCTATATTTTTGCTTTGCAACGATAGTTGTATTCTGTAATTACTAGTCTATTAATTGTTACTAATAACCTTGGAATTATGTTAGATTAATATCAAACAATTTAATTGTATCTCGTAATACCCGTTCAAAAAATTGTATCTCATCATGCAAATTAAAAGTCATTCTACTATAGGCTGTTAGAGTTAGATATAATATATGGGAAAAAACAACATAAAGGGCTGTTGTTAGAAATATCCCCAATTTATTTCAGTAAAGTTGTACAAATATCGGTTGTGCATGCATCTACGCCTATATGTCCATCGTTCAAGATTTCTATAGCTATTTTGTCCAAACATTTGTTCTATTTGACTATTTATCTTTGGTTATGAATCCCTTCATTTTCACTTATTCACCACCTCAATAATAAAAGTGTAATTTTAATGTTTTTTTTTGTTTTTTAACAACAGTAAATGAATTATATTAATAAAAAATCAAACTAGTAAGACGTTAGATGGTTAAAAATACAAAAATACAATCTAGAAATACAACAAATAGAGACAGTCTAGATTCCACTTGTGACCTTAACTGTAAGGACCGTAAAAAGGTAAAAAAAAAAAAACTCGCACCACTTACAGTAGTCTAAGACATGAGAAAAAACCCCATCCACAGATGCCGTGTTCTTTTTGGGGTCAAAGAAGATCAACACACGTAAGACACACTAATTAGAAAGTAGTCGCTCCCATCTCTATAACATATCATGTCCTTGTGGTTTCTTCGGGTGGCTCAGAAAAGGCTCGTATTGGTGGTCCTTCGTCAAATTGATATCTTCTAATTAACTACGTACATCATTGATTTCCTATTGCCCATCGACCGATGGTCCAATGTTTCCTATTCTTAATTACTTAGTATGTATGAGGTTTTCTTGATCTTCACTTTGTTGTTTGTCAATCTCTTTATGCATGGCTATATATATATATATATATTCTTAATCTAGATTAATTAGGCCAGGGATGTTTGGGGTTGTGTTTGTAAATTAAACATCTATACTTAATTTGCTTTTGTTCTCTTACTCATTAATTAATGAAGCATTTTCAAAGTGTAGTACAGTAGGAGTACGTGTTCATTCAAGAGGTTATTGTGGTTGGGTTTTTTTGTTTTTTTTAACAGCAATTCATTAATAAAAATACTAAACGGTTGAAAATGAATTAACCGTTAGTAAGAGAGAGTTACATCACGATTAGCAGATTTTTAAGCCGCCATTCAATCCAAGATACACTATTCTTTTTACATCTATGAAAGTACCATAAATACGAAAAAGAGACAATAGAATCAAAGAGAGGCTCCTTTTTTAGCTTTACATGCTAGAAAACTTCTTTATTTTTAAACTTTCAAATCGTCCACCACACACAAAGCACTATTGCATGACTGAATGACTCTTTTCTTTAGAGAATTTATTTTCAAATCTTCATTCCAATGAATGAGGGCGTATGGCATTGAGGGATTGATAGCAGGAAGGTCAAGCCATTTCGTAATTTCGTTATAGCACACCAAATTGAAAACGAATTCGAGCAGGCAATATTGGTTTATGGAGTAGTACTATTAGGATTTGGAAAGTCATTTTTTTATATTAGGATTTGGAAAGTCTTTTTTTTTTTTATACATCAGATCGATGATCAAGAAAGAGGAGACCTTAATTTGTATTATACGATATTATTATTATAAATGTAATTTAGTCAAAACCTTTTGTCACTGTAACATACATAAAACATTTCATGTGCAGAAAAGATTTTGGAATATAATTTTGCACCTTTACCTAAAAAAAATTATAATAATAACTTTTGGTTACCTTTTACGAAAGAGTAATGATGGATAAGACTAATTGTTAATTCTATAAATATATTCAAAGGTCTATAATTACCACATGACATGATCAATGGTTAATTAAGATTTTGGTTTTTTTTTTTATTTTTTCTTTTACATAAAGTCATTGTTTTTCTCTTCCTCTTTGAATTTTAGACACTCTTTATGTCATGTATCGACATTAATTTTTTAGACTTGTTATTTATAAGCTTATCAAATTAGTTTCTTTTATCATTTTTATTTATGGAAATTTGTTTTTCATCTTCCTATAATTCTGGGAAGTACTTATAATAAGCATCAGTTAAAAATCATTAGGTAGTTTGCGTGAACAACTAGTATTTCCATCATTTGATTAATGCGTATTGTCGAAACAAGTGTATATGTCATTTTACAACGGACAATGCTTATATATTCATGAATATTTCATTGTAAACTGAAGGTTGTTGGCCCGTCATGAAGTACAGTATTTGCTAGATAAACCTATTTCTAAATATTCGATAACTTAATATAATTAATTATCTTTCATATTAGATATATTGAGAACTGTAATATAAAGTACAGTACTAGATAGACATGGATTAAATTAAGACATATTCATGGTATGTATAGCTAAAAACAGTGGATACGTGTGCGTAGGTTGCATCAGCACAAAATAGACTTGACATTACCACTTTAATAAAACACAAGTCAACTTTCAAATTCAATCTGTCTTCATTATTATAAAAAAAAATATATGGGTAAACGGAAAAGCTAGGTTTTTATTATTTAGGTTATCGGGCCGGGAAGGACAAGTCTTTTTACTTAGATGTACACGTAACCTAACCGAGTATTCCATAACCATTAAAAAACTCTCTTATAAAGAAACTCGTTTGATTAAATATCAGATATATTTAATTTTAAAGGTGAAATTGAAACTTGGACATTTCCAAGCAATACCACAAAATATCAGATATATCCACATCAAATGGAATCATATGTAATCTTAGTAAATAATCACATACAGTCCTATATTATTTGTGCAAAAGATAACATAAATTAGTCCCATTATTTAGTTTTTAATTATTACACCCTTCGTTTTACACAAATTGTCCATCAACAAAGAAAAAAAAAAAACACAAAATCAAGATATGTGTAATGATAGAAGCTTTTACTTAGTAAAACATTTCAGTTAAAAAAAAAAACTTAACATGAAAAGTGTAATCCACTAACTCTCTCTCCTAATTTCATCATTTAATATTATCACATATCATGATCAAGTTATTAGGAGGATTATTAGACATTTTTTTAAGATGATATATCATTTCATTTTTCCATAACCCTCCACCCTAATTTCATTCTCTCCTCCTCCAAACCGCCTCTCCAACGCAACACGCCACCCACCTTCTCCACTGTCGTCGCCCCATCGTTGTCGCAAGCCCCCGCCGCACGCTATTGCCCCACTGCAGCACGCCACTCTCTTTCTTTTAAAACAAATAAAAATAACAATGTGCAAAATAAATTTAAAAAAAAAAGAACGGACTAATATTGAGATATTACGCACTTACGCAGCCTTTGAATAGCAAATTAATGATAGAATATATATTATATTTTTTCAAACCGGCCGAACCCTATGTATCCTAGTAACCACAAAATATTTATTGTTTAGTAGCAGTTGAGGATTCCCTGGTGTTTACATTCTTTGAACCAAGACCAGCTAGCTAGTCGCTAGTCACCATATAGCTAACTGCCTAACATATATGATGATCCCTAAATTAAACCCACCGGCCTAGATGCTTAGTTAGTTGTATTAAGTACACTTATATGCTAATACAACGACACCTTAATTAACTATGCTTTCATCCATTAATGAAAGAGATGTACGATGCATCAACCTCCTTGAACATCAATTTGCTAAAATATCTATATAGTAACTATTTAAATTTTAATTACAGGGGAGGTCGACGTTAAATGATTACATCCCTGGGTTTTTTCTTTACATGGTGTGGTTTTATTTTTATTTTTTTGAACAATATATATTTTATTAAAAATACTAGCAAGATGCTAAATGTTTTACACAATATATAGGAAAAAGTTAATGTAAGAATCATTTAAATTGGAAAAACCATGAAAACCTTTAAATTATTACTTGATAACTTGATATGTTCATATGTGAATGGTTTATGTGAACAAATTCGTTCATATATGAACAAATCAAGTTATACTTAATATCACATATGTTCATATGTGAATGGCTCTCACATGAACCTTACCCTATACGCACACACACACACACACATATATATATATATATAATGGGGAAACATACGCGCCGCAACAACACCTACCATAGGTGTTGATGTTCTCACATTCAAAGGATTCAACATGTACAATTTAATAAACTTTAAGACGAAAACGGAATTTCTTTTATTTAAAAATCTTACCGCACGGATCATAATCCCATTTACGTACAATACCATAAAAAACAATTTAGTGGTATATTAAAGTGGTGATGTATCGTCTCCCTTTCATGATACATGCGTGATTTGAACAGAACTATTTAATTATTTGGACCAAAAGTGTTTTAAATATTATATTATACAAACTATAATTTGTGGAACAAAAGTCGTTTTTGGATGCGGTTTTTCATAGGGAAAACTATGTCGGAGTATATGTAACTTTACCAAAAGTATTATTGTATGTATCCATTTAAAAAAGCTTTTTTATTATATGTATTAATCTTTTTAAAATTTACTATTGTATGTATCTTGTGACTTAAAATTTACTATTTTAAAACTTTTTTATTATATGTATTAAACTTTTTTTAATTATTATATGTGTAAATAAATGTATTTAACTTTCAAATTAGCTTCCTATGGTAACAACTGATACTCCTAAGTCCTAAACAACTTATGTCCCCGAAGGTACAGAAGTGAGTCTTGAAACTTTGATACATAAAATATGAGACCTTTAAGATTGCTTGTCCAAAATAATAAACTTATTGAGACACAAATAATAACACTCTGATAATCAAACCTTATGTGCAATCTCATAAGGTCAAACTGCTACCATAATAATGAACTGAAGTTTACAAACTATGAACCCACGACCCAACAGATTATGGACTGTGGAGGAGATGCCAACACTACTAGTGGGCCAAAAAGCATACGGCTGCATACGTCAAATATTACAGTAACTCATTCAAATGAACCAAAATGACACGAGAAGAACTGAATGAAATAAGGGAAAATTACTTGGTTGGACAAATTTGGAGGACCATTTTATAATTTGGACAGCTTTTTAAAAAAAATCCGATTTGGACAATACTTCCGTGGTACACAGTTTCAAATCACACGGATCCATTATACCCATTCACAAAATGACATCTGTCCTTTTCTCTTTCATCTACTCTGTAACCTATCATTCCAAAAAAAACACCTAGACATCAAAACCCAACCTCTTTCTTTCAAAAATTTTAGCTTACTCTGCATTTTTGTGAACTAGAAGTTCAAGATGATTACGCAGAAAAGAAACAAGATGTACAAAACGGGAAGACCCATCTCGCATATCTTAATATTGACGAGTTTAAAAACATTAGAGTTAATTGCAAGATTGGTCCCTGTGGTTTGTCCGTTTTAGCAAGGGGGTCCCTTTTTGAGAATGCTAGCAATGGGGGTCCCTGTTTTGACTATTTTTAGCAAAATTGGTCCCTAAAT
>JAOXNX010000031.1:24456737-24468999 GCA_028566075.1 Solidago caesia
TTTATATGGTTATTGCAGGGGATTCACCAAGTTCAGCCGTACCGACTATGTCCAATGGAAATCTGAGAACCGTATCAGGTTATCTAAACTAATTAACTTTATTTTATTGTTATTATTATTATTTTCATGTTTATTTACTTCATAATACAGTTTATTTGTTTTTTTATGGAAATTTGATTTATTTTTTAATAATAATTGGGTGATTATGTTGATCATATATATTTTATAGGTTGTTCAGCTAGAAGGCTGGGGTCGGTTATACAGTGGCTTGGCTCCCTCGCTTGTCGGGACCGCTTGTTCGCAGGTTAGTTTCGTCAGGAATTAGGTTGCTTCTTTTTCTACTGAATTAGGTGCAAAAATTGGGTAATTGTTACACTCGATACTAAAACGTGATAAGTTGGATACATTTTCTTGCACTTAGCATTTCTAAATTTGTCTCAGACTAAGATTTGTAGAAAATAAAAATACTGCTAAAGTACATGCTATATTGGAATAAGGTAATTGTGTTGTGTTTCAAATGGTAATTTCGGGGTTTGTTATTTGTACTGGAAACATAGTAGGCAAAATTGGATGGGGATTTATTATGAGTGTGGATGTCCCCATGGCAATGGAAAAACGTGCCGATCTTAATCTGTATGTGATATGCACTTTTATGTTACTAGGCCCATTCTTTTCTTGAATGCTGGTTCACAAAGTAGATTTACATGATTCTCATTTATTTATTTTTTCGGTCTTTTATTATTGTCTTTATATAAAGACATGTTACTTCCAATACTCATGTTGTAGATGTTATGGGTCATTTACATTTGCAATTACAGCTTGTATGGGATATTTTTTGCATTCAAAATTGTTGAGATAGGCTTCTGGAAGATGGCAACTTTGACCGTGTATCGGTATCCCCACTTGGTCTAGAGTTCTTATAGTCTTACCTTAGTCCTTTTCAAATCTCCGGTGACAGAAACATCATTGATTAAGTTGCAAGGTTTTGCTGAAGACTGGATATGTTTAAGTGTTTGACTATTAGTCTAATGTGTCAAATGTAGAGGTGGCAAAATGTACGGGTCGGAACGGGTTGGGTGACGGGTCAAAATGGGTTCGGGTCAATACGGGCAGTTTTAAAATAGTATCATTTGGGTTCGGGTCAAAACGGACAGTTTTAAAATAGTATCATTTGGGTTCGGGTCAATACGGGCAGTTTTAAAATGGTATCATTTGGGTTCGGGTCAAAACAGGTCTTTTTAAAATTGAGTTTAAGCCGTTTATTAAACACATTGTTTAGTTTTTAAGAAAATTAAAACATACTCTCAATTTTTGAAATAATTGGATATGAGTACTTGAATACTATATGTTGGTTTTTATTTTTCTATCTAAAACATATTGAAAATTAGGTCATTAGGTGTTGGAAATGTTCTCACATGACATAGGCTCTACTTCCCATATACACATACGCATTGCAGATTGTACTTTCTGAAAATTAATAATTTAATAGTGTCATCCTCATCCATCCTCCACAGTCCACCTTATTAGTATACTACATATACAAATGAAAGGAATATATACAAATAACAAAGTTGAGCAGCCGTAAACTCCATCACCACCACCGTACCGGAGCAGGCACCGTCACACCGAGCACCACCATCACCACCCCAGCAAACCGCCGGTAAACTCCATCTCCATCACCACCTCAGCAAGCCACCATCACACCGAGGGCCACCATCACCGGTAATGATGCGGAAGCATCTAGATTGATGTGGAAGCATCCATGACTCCTTAGTTTCCTATATTCAATTTAGCTTATTAATGTTATGGTTACATATCATAAATCCCATCTATAAATTGGGATCTAAATTTTGTATTAGTTCGTTTTTAATCATGATATGAAAAGTCATTTTTTTCTCCTATCCACAAGTGTTTGTGTGAATTATACCATGATTATCGGTATCATTTGGAATCAACGATAGTTAGAAGAGTTGTTCTTGGTATTCTTGTGAATCAACAGGTTCAATTGTTTATCACAATTTCGTCCTACATCAGGTAAACTCTATCACCACCACCACTCTTACAACCATCGGCTGCGATGGAAACACCCACCACCAGCAACCACCCTGAAATGAAGTCCGGTCATGATAACACTGACAAAAACCACCACATTTCGCTCCAATCTCTTGCCTAGTTCAATATGTTTTATATGGAGACATAAAAATAAAATTTCTTAAGAATGCCTGAATCCCCACCCAATTGGACCTGAGTTTCTTAAGGCTGTGTTTTCTATCCTCCCATTTGGACCCGTTTAGATTGTTAAAGCCGCCCAAACATATCCAAGCTTTATGAAAAATCACCCAAATTCGCCCAAATGTATACATAAGGGCCATTAATCCCATATTGCCACCTCTAGTAAAATGTATGTTACTGATGATTATAAAGAGGGGAAATCTTGTGGAACAGTTTAGTTACATTAATAATACGTGATTTGTAATTACAAAAGTGAGTGAAGCAGTTTCTGATTCATTCTTACCAAATAAGGAGAGGATGCCATTTAATATGAGATGTATAAAAATGTAATTGTTGCAACTTCTATGATACATAGGAGTCTATTTTGTTGGCCATAATTGACCTTATCTGTGCAAGAAGTATTGTTAGACAGTCAAATAAGTGCCAACTTTTTAAGCTTTGATGATAACTTAAGCATTACATGGAATTCTTTTTTATAGATTTGAATGGGAAGTTCTAAAAGACGTATACTAGTAAAGTCAACGTGACATCTTTAAAACAATGCTTTGATATGTGGCAAGTGATTAGTCACATTTTATATTAGTTTCCTTTTATCATGTTATGCCAATTGTAACTACACTCAAGCAACATGCTAGATGTTATACTTTTTTGTCTTCCTTGAAATAGAACCAGGCAGTTATAATAAGCTTTTCCACTGGACTATGTGATAAATATTGTTTATACAGTGTCTTAAGAATCTTAGCTAAATAAATTGGACATGATATAACATAACCCAAAAGTAAATAACTGTTTTAGAGAAATACCAAAGATAATTTAAGGAGCATCATGACCTCTTTGAAAAAACCAATATAAAGACATCTGAAAGAACCTCACCAGAAGTCAAACATGCAAGTATAAGCTATTAACAAGAACCAATAAAGGAGATATGCGATGATATAGCTGCTATTCAAGGAGGTTTAAAGTGAAGTTTCCTCACGTATCATTTACTACAACAGAAGAACTAGAAGGAAGACTTCCCAGAGAGTAAAACAAAGAAAAAATAAAAATTAGAAGAGCTGTTCGCAATAGAGGGTAAGGTAATGTCAGTCATTTTTTCTTGTTTACAACTGCCGGAAATTGGATGAATATTTGGGGATAAAGCTCTATATACCTGCTACTGGAAATTATAACAGGCCAAGTGTTTTAAAAAGATCATGAATAATTTACCACAAGGGTTGAATCACATATAATATTTTGTCAATCGAAGTACTCCCTTTCTGACCTGTGAGTTTTGTTAGTTTACTTATCATCCTACATCCACCTCTCTTTTTAATAATCACTGTTCGCCTGTATAATGGCTGTTATGCTTTTGTCCACATGCATTCCCTTTAAGTTGTTAAGTTTGTAGGTAAACCAGGTTAGTCGTTAACACATTGAGAATCCTGATATAAGAATGAAGACAATTTTAGCTGCCTAAATTTCTGATTCTTGTCATCCTATTTCTATGCTACAGGGTGTTTACTATTATTTCTATCAAATATTCAGGAGCAAGGCTGAAGCTACTGCACTTAGACGTAAGAAGGAAGGAGCTGGAGATGGATCTGTTGGAATGCTTTCATCACTCATGGTGGCTGCTATGTCCGGGTAACCTATTCTTCGTTCTTTCCATAATATTATCTTATCAGCATCTTTTGATTTCAAGGTATTGAGATTCGAGAATAAGAACGTCTACCAGTCTCATACTCTGTTTAATCTTAAGTTAATTTCTTGAACTTGTGTTTTAGGTGTGTAAATGTGCTGCTGACGAATCCTATATGGGTAGTAGTTACCCGTATGCAGGTGAGGATTTATTGTTGAATCAGAAATACAAACACTCACACACACTCAAAGAGTTTCTCACTAATTTTCTGATTAATTAAAAAGTGAAACATAACCACAACTTATATAGGCAAAATACCAACGTTATTTGCCACTACTACTAATAACTAGCCCATGATCCACAAGAATCGGGCAACACAAAAGACTTTTTCCTAGTTTACTAAAAACTGAAAATAACCGACTAAAACAAAACATAACCAAAGTTTAAATACTATAAACTATGCCATTTATTTTAACATTTATATGCTTATCAAGTTTGTGTAATTCTAAGTTTTGCACTAGAGCAATGGATTTTTTTGGAATTAGTAGCCTTTCAAAATGGTTCTCCGATTGTCTGTACTTCCAAGCCAAGTTATGTATATGGCTATTAGCAAGATATCAAATTCTGAGGATTATCACTCTTTATCATGGATTGCTTTCTGCTCTATGAAATGTAAAGAGTAATAAAAGATCTTAAATTGCCTCCAGCCTTTGTTTGGACTACGCCTTGTTCTATTAGTTGATCCAACTTGGTTTGATGTGCAAAGTTCAAAATCAATTTTTTTAGGAGGAGCAAGTATTTTTTGTCTCACTTCTCTAGTTCAAGATGGCATCAATTTTTTTTTTAATTTTTTTTTATTTTTGAGATTTAACAAAGCTGTCCAAAGTGACTTACTTGTGGTCCATCTTGATTTTCCACCCTTATGGTCACTCTTTTGGCTAACGTAGGAGCGTGTATTTCTAAACTTAAAGATATGAATCTCGGTAAGTTTAAGCTATTCCCCCCTCCCTCCCAGTGCTTATTATAGTGGAGGAAATATCATCATTTACTTGTTTATATAATGTTGTATTTCTTTTCCTACTTTAAGGGACATATGATATTACGATGATACTCTAGGTTTTAATGTTACTCATCTTGCAGACCCACACAAAGAAATCTCCATCCGACCAGGCGAAACCTCTTGTTGATGAGCATGCAATTGTTGGTGGAATAGAGCCACCTCCATATGCAACTAGCAATGCGGTATGTGTTGGTGTAGATCTCCATGTTGCTTCTATAGTGGCCATGATCTAGTCGCATAACACTCTCTTGCGAAGCTTTTAACAATTCTATTAAATTTTGTTTCATCATGAAGCCAAATAGAAATTTGCTACGAGGGTATTACAGATATAGTTCGTACTAATAAAATGGCTATGCGGCTACAAGCTCATAGTTTTCCGACTATTGTTTTCTTAATTGTTCTTCAATACCTTAGTGTTGGCTATTAAATTTATTATTTTACTGGTTGAATTTGACTTACAGTTGATCCAAAGGATTATAAAGTCCTCGAGATTGTAACTTGAATACCTTATTTTGTGCAGGTTCAAGAAGTCTTTGATGAAGCTGGAATCTGGGGATTCTGGAAAGGCGTTTTCCCGACATTGGTTATGGTATGTGTCAAATGACTTTGGTCTATGCTTTATGATTGTCACTTCTTGAGTTCTTGTCCCTATTGT
This sequence comes from Solidago caesia, assembly GCA_028566075.1. NCBI lineage: Eukaryota > Viridiplantae > Streptophyta > Magnoliopsida > Asterales > Asteraceae > Solidago > Solidago caesia. Next base: position 24,462,303 of record JAOXNX010000031.1, read on the forward strand.
TTCTGCCAGGTCAGCAATCCTTCCATACAGTTTATGTTGTATGAGACCTTACTAAAGAAATTGAAGCAGCGTCGTGCTTCGAGCAATAGTAACAAAGGTGTAACTGCTTTAGAGGCAAGTACCTGTTAATGAAGTTACCACAAATTTTAAGATAATTTTTGAATATATAAACTTGTTATTCAATAGAAGTATACTATCTGTTAACAATATCTGATACCTCCACATAGTATTTCAGATATTTTTGCTCGGGGCGTTGGCAAAACTTGGGGCTACAGTTGTAACTTATCCCCTTTTAGTCGTAAAGGTAAGGACTTAAATTTTTTATAGAAATCGCTTGTTAAATAAACGAGTAACATAAATGTTCTTTTTATAATTGCAGTCAAGACTTCAAGCAAAGCAAGCAATTGGGGTAGACAAGAAGCATCAATATAAAGGTACACGTATCTTTGCTAATTAAAACATTTACTTACCTCCACAAAATAGGGGTGTTGCTTTTTGCTTGTACGTTTCATTATCTTTCATCTTTCATCATTAGGCACCCTAGATGCAATCTTAAAGATGATACGTTACGAAGGGCTCCATGGATTCTACAAAGGAATGAGCACAAAGATAGTACAGAGCGTTCTTGCAGCAGCAGTTTTGTTCATGGTAAAGGAAGAACTTGTGAATGGAGTTCGATGGCTACTAGTGAAGGATGCAGCTAATGCTGTTAGATCTAAACCTCTGTAACCATATAGTAACACAACACACCCGATTTTCATTTTCTACACAAGATAGTCAAAAGTTTCCAAGAAAAAAGTGGCTCGGAGGTAGGAATCGTTCCCTTCCATTGAAAAAGTTAGTAATGAACTAATGATCATTGTTGTATTTGGATTTAGTGTATTTGTTTAGTGGATAAGCGACAAAGCATTGTATGGTGTTGGTGTAATATGTATAAACTATTATGATTATAATTGTGAGGACAATCTTGTGGTAGCCCCATTTTTCTTGTCCTTTGCTATTTTGTCCGTTTTGGTTTAGTCTCATGAAAATTAGTATCTGGAGTTTTAAGCTATTATCCAACGCATCCTGTTCTTCGTTCAACAACGAGGGCCGGCCTTAAAAGCAGTGTTTATGACTATTGTTATGTAGACACTGATAAATAATACTTATCACTAATCATGGAACATGAATGCCGTTGTGATGCAAATTGATTTTGTTGGTAGGTATACAAGTGTCATGTGTATTAGATCGACTTATTTTAATAGATCTTTATTTGTTGCTTTTAAGCAAGGTTGTTGAATTCGCTAGGCAGTATTTTAGTCGTTGGGGACTTTGTAGCGAGAATTGGCCTTGGAATTATATATATGTCCAAATTAGCTGGAATCTATATACTTAAGTTTTATGCAAAACGAAAGTCTAACAGGGGTTAGACTAGTTGACATTTTGGTCTTTGGATGGATGAGAGAAACATGCATGTGTGGATCTATCAAGGGTCTCCCCTCTTGTGGGCTTATGATGTATAAAGATTATGATATCAATAGTTTCATTGATGAATTGTGTAAAACCGATGATTGCATTCCAATACTGAGATAGCGTGAGAAATAATAGGAGAAATCTATGCTATACAACAAACTCTAATTGACTTGGTATGACAATTCAAATTTAAATAGAATACAACAAATGTTAACAAATGTGGCGGGATATTATAAAGATTATGTTATCAATAGTTTCATTGATGAATTGTGTAAAACCGATGATTGCATTCCAATGCTAAGATAGCGTACATATACATGTGAAAGTGAGAAATAATAGGAGAAATCTATGCTATACAACAAACTCTAATTGACTTAATATGACGATTCAAATTTAAATAGAATACAACAAATATTAACAAATGTGGCGGGATATATTACTTAACAGGATGCAGTACCTTCACGTTTAAAAGCTTCTTCATGCAAAGTGGCCAAACACGAGAAGGTGTGTCTTGACAACCAACACGTGTTTATACTATTTGCATTTGATACTTTTGGTTTTCTCGCATCTGATGTTGTTGAGCTACTTAGCAGGTGTAACGGGTCATGCACAGTAATGTCGTGATGTCACGATTTGTGAATGTAGATTTTAAACGTCTTGGTTTTGCTATAAAAAAAAACGTCCCCCTTATTAAACTGATAACTCCGATCATGCTTTTATTTTTCGTAATGTTTTAGTGATTGGATCTTTTGTGTACATAGAATTATTAGAAATTTAGCGAAAGCAAATTGTGTAACATGATAATGTGTAATCTTGGTTAATTAGCTAAAAAATAGATGAAATTTTCGTGTGCAGTTGCAGGACATTTTATAATCTCCAATTGAGGTATGTACCATGTATCAATTGATTTTAGATTACCAATTAACACGAACCAAACAACTTTAATAATTGTTACTCTATTGCATTTAGTTGCTTATGAGGCTATGATCTCTTCCAAAAAGACATGTATCTCTTACCACCCCACTTATTGTTTAACCATTGTTATTATTTTACTAGTTTTCAGGCCCGTCCGATGGACGGGTGGTTTCAAACGAAATAATTTATAGCATTCGTTTCAATATGTTGTTGTTAACCCAAATTAAAGAACACTTTGCATGAATTTAATTTATTCAAGCCAAAAAACAACTATAGTAAATAACAAAAAATTTAAAATAGAATTGCGATAAAATAGAATGCATAAAATTCCAAAAAAATGAATACTTAGATTGGAGACAAAATAGTGTTTTGAACAACTAAGGTTCAGTGGCCCTGAAGAACTTCTTTATATACAACATTCGTCGTATGGTTTGTTGGATGACCTTCTTCATCACAAATAAGCACCTTGAGACCTTGTCTACTCTTGACTCTCGACAATGCAACGTAAAGTTGCCCATGCGTGAAGACCGGCTTGGGTAAATAGAGGCCTCCCCAACATGACTTCCAGAAATAAATTTTTATCAGAACTTGTCAATACCATTTAATAAATTTTCTAAGCAAAATATTTATCAAAAAATATAAGATTATTACGTTTAAAATATTTCAAAATATTTTAACGTTATGATTTAGTTTTTTGTCTGTATACATGAGAATTAAATCTAATATTATAATAACTATGTTAACTTTTCTTTAGGGAAGCTTAACTTATAAATAACTAATAATATTTTATGTATTTTAAGATATGAAAAAGGTCATTTTATTTTCTATAAGCCATGTATTTAAAAACACAAGTTACATACAACTAAATTGGTAATTAAACGGGGTAATTATATAAATGAAAAAGGTTGGATTAAATATATAAGAAAAATATAAACTAAGGTTTGTGTTATAAGGTTATATTAGTAATTTTAATTTTTGAAATTTTAACAGATTATAAAAGAATTGTAAAAACTTTACAATGTATTGTAAATGAATCTTAACTTGTGTTGCAATTTATCCGGAAGATTTACTTAAAAGTAATGAGCAATATGATATTGATGAAACTGAATTTCATGTAAAGTTAAAGTTATTTAATAACTTATTATCCAGTGATGATATGGGATTGATTTTATTACAACGAGCATAGTTTAAGACTTTAAGTGGTGTTTACACCCATAAAATACCTTGATTTACTGGATGAACTTATGGGAATAAAAAGGTATTGGGTTCACGTTCCGTCCGTCCAACTGTGTTAGAAAAGTTAGTTTTCCTCGCGTTAATAATTAAGTATCAATGTCCGGATTTGGAAACAAGACCTCCAGAGAGGTAAAACCTCTCACCTCCTCTTGAACCACTAGACCAATAGCTCATTGACGACATGTTTATCATATAGAGTGTTGTTGATTATTATAACTTGTGCCCTACATATTAGAGTGAATTAAATATAGTTAATATTTCTTGAAATGCAACATTATTTATCTTAAAATGGTAACTTTAAGGCTTAATTATTATTTAATATTTTTTATTTATAGTTTTAAACAGCTCTAATTTATTAATGTTTCATAACATGTATTTTATAGGCACACATAAAAAAAATTATGTTAAATAAAAAATGCTCGAAGAATTACATAAAATTGTTAGGATAGATACCCTAGGTTTAGTGATTCGGATACTTGTAATTTGTTCTTATGATGTAACTTCATTTGGAATGGCCTCTTTATGATTAAACTAATAGCAGAATATTTTCATTATTTTGGATATCATGAAAATGTATGCCCTCGCATCTATAACTCATCCACTAATTTATACAGAAGTAATAGATTCTAACAATTCACTTATTAATGGTCGATTTGGATTACGAATACCACAAATGTGGGATATTTAATTAGAACGCATGAACTTTCCTGAAAACACCAGTACGTACACCACTAATGCCTAAATATGTATATAATCTACATACCCATTACCCAATTAGTGGGCTTAATGAAAGTGGACTCAACCGAAGCATTACAAGTGGTGACATAATTAATAAGCACTTATGAATTATTATGATAACTAGGTAAATGTTTATTTATAAAAGTTGAAAACTAAAAGACAAATCTCAATCACATATTTTTTGCTAATTTTTTTTCCCTTTTTTTTATTTTTTTTACCTTGTTTTTAATTGTATCAAATATTGACAAAAAATACCAAAGCTAGCATCCAAAAATCATTTTCGAGATAGCAAGAGCAAGACACTTCAAGTCAAGACTTGTTTTGTTTGTTGCAATTACTCTGATCATAAATCAAATATGGGTTTAATATGATCCCCACTTTGATTACGAACCTATAACATATGTGATTTTGATTTCCATTCCCTAAAACATTGATCAAAATAGTACCTCTTCCACTTCTCGAACGTACATTTGTGGCTAAATGGCCATGTTTATCTCCAAAACCAACTTTTGGCCAAACAAATAACCACATAATAATAACTAGAAGATTACCCGCGCAATGCGGCGGACGATGGCGGCGGCGGCGAGACGTGAGAGGTAAGTGACGACTGGTGGTGATGGTGGTGGCGGGATGGGGTATTGTATGTATTTTAAAGGATGAGGATATTGTAGGTATTTTAGATTTTTAAGTGGTGTTATTGAAAGAATAATATTAGTATTTTGGATATTTGGGTGATAAATAAGGAAATGTTTAAATTTTTTAAAAATTAAGACACTAAACATCTCATTTATAAGGTAGTATAGATAATAATAATAATAATAATAATAATAATAATAATAATAATAATAATAATAATAATAATAAAAGGCAATGGTCCTTTTTGTCAATATTTGATACAACCAATACCTACATTTTTTCTTTCAACTTGCCAAGAATTCCATTCACCACAGACCATATATACAACTCAACTAGCCAAAATCAACCATATATCTATACTACATTATAAAGCAAATGAAATTTTTATTATAGAAAGTGTCTTAATATTAAATATTTTTAAGTATTTCCTTATTTATCATATCATTTAATATTTATATTTAATGTTTTTATAATATATATTTTATATGTTAATTACTTATATATTATTTATTCATTAATTTACATAATCAATTGCAAATAATTATAAAAAACATAACAGGTTGCCAACCACCATGACTTTTTGATGAATACATTAAATGAAGTTTACCAATTTCATTTACACTAAAATTTAAAATTTTAAATATTCATCCAGTATTGCGCATTGCGCAGGTATATTTTTTATTACCTATAAAGCATTTAGTTTTTTTTTTTTATTTTTAAGATGTTTCAACAATTCACAATTTTTATGTTTAGCCTTTTGAAATCAAATTTTGTTTTAATTTCATACAAAGTCAATTAATTTGCATATCCATATTTTACAATTTGCTTTCTGCGATCATGTTTACAATTAGAACTTTGAATTCAATTTTTTCTTTCTTTTTCTTCTTTTTTATTTATCTATACTACATTATTCATTTTGTCTGCTATTACCTTGTCTTGTTTGCTTACCATTGATAACCGCCTCTTACAATCACCGCCTTTTTAGTAAGGTACCACCACATCACACGGGTACCCTACTAGTGTCCTATCAAACAATATCTAGTTACAAAAAAATACATTCGTAATGTAATCACTGATTGAATGTTCATCACTGGCCTTTTCTATACTAAGTTTTAATCGCCAAGCTTATGACAAAGGAACATTCACTAAAGTTACATTATGAAATTAGTACCTCAACAAGCTAGGAAATTAGTAGAAAGAACAACAAAAGTTGAGCAAGAACCTTACAAAATGTACAACAATTTGTTAAATAGAAGCAGAAAAGTCTGAGTACAAAATCATGTGTATAAGAGGTGAAGATTCTTCACCTCACTATTGTTCTTTTGTAGATGAGCGTACCTTTTACCACGCTCAGATTAATGCATTGTACGAAAACTAGACATGTTTCAATCGTTAGTTAATTATGCACTAAATAGCGAAAGCCAGTTTAAAGACGTTGAAGATTCGAAGTAAATGAACATCTAAAATCACAATATTCAATACACAATTTCTTCCTATTACATTCATCCCTCTTTACATACTCTGTGACCCTCCAATCAGTTAAGTGTTTTAAAGCCACCAAGATTGATTCATCAAACTTGTTAAAGAGAAATCTTGATATGTTAGTTTCTTACCAAAATATTGTTTCAAGCTTTTTTTTTTATTTATTTATTTTGAATTTTTTGAACATGTTTCAAGCTTTATTTATCTGGGGGGGGGGGGGGGGGGGGGGGGGGGG
>JAOXNX010000031.1:24490509-24501462 GCA_028566075.1 Solidago caesia
ACATTAACATCATCAATTGGTCCTGGAAACATTGGCTAACAAAGATTACCCAATGACCCGTTCGGTTTACACAAAAATAACACTTTTCGATTACAAGATTCAATACAACGAGTGGGTTCTCAATTGAACACCTGGAATTGACTCATAAACATCATAAAAACATAATTCATCCATCAAGTTAGGAACTTGATGTCGTTTATAGACTCAATTGATCAATAAACACACTAAAACGATACATACGAACCGAAAACTCTTACGAAAACACAATTGACCTATCCCAACCCTATGAGTCCGAATTGAATCCATAAAATCCCTATGAATACAACAAGAATAGATCAATAGGACGTTCAATACCTGTTCGTTGAATGATTGGATCGAAACTGACGCGAAAACACCTCCGATTTGACCCGAAATCGCAAGAATTGAAGGGAAAGAGGCTAGGGTTTTGAGAGAGAGTTTCTTGGAGGCTATAATCTGATTATGAGAGTGTTTAGGACGTCCTATAGCCCTAATAGCTGCTGGAACAAGTTTCCCACTTTGACATTTAAGTCCCTCCACGTTCCGTTATCTTTAATTATTGCTTAAAACTCAACTAATGACTATAGCAACCTTCGTTTACACTTTAATCATATTAATTTCATATTACATACATATTTACTTTATTAATCATCATCTCAATTACTTTAACACATATCCCACTTATCATTTAATTACACATAAGACGCATATAATACTCATACTCGCTAACGGTAACTGACGACAAGTTAACAGTTAGATTAAAAGGTTTGGGATGTTACATATAATATACATATAAATTTTATGTTATGGTCTTAAACATATGATTTTTATAATAACATTATCTTATGGGTGGTTTGTTCATTTGAGTCTAACTTTTAAGTTGGAAATAAAGGTCTAAATGTATGTTTTGTTGGACTAAATAGAATGGATGATGTAATGGAATGAACACGGTAATTGAATGGGTCATATATATACATATATAAGAAAATGATAAAATAAAAATTAAAGAAACAAGAACCCCTTAGATGATTGTCAACTTTCAATTGCAACCCTTAGATCCAAATAATGATATCATCATTGATTTCATTATTTGTCAAATACAACATTAGTCTTTCTACTTTATATTTTTTTTGATAAACAATACGTATTTAATTGGATTTAATATATAATAAGTATATATATATATATATATATATATAAATTCTGAAATGGTTAAAGATACCACATAGAATAAACTAAAACTATAATAAATAAATAAAAAACTATACTATTATTTTTTTCGTCCATGATAAAACCCTAGGAAAACTTTATATTATATATATATTTATATATATTGGGTAAAAGGCTTTTAGCCCCGGTTATTATATTATGTCAAAAAATAAATGAAGTATATAGGATGTGAGTGAATTCCACATCTTAGCCCGTTACATAGGCCATACTATATATATATATATATATATATATATATATATTTACACCATGGATATCAACTTTACGTATTTTTAGTACGTTTGATTTTCATACCATTAATTTTAGTTTAACAAGTATAATTTTTATAATAATAATATAATTATTAACTCAATGTTATATATCTAGCAACTAAAAGTATAATATACATATCAATTTTATGTTATGGTTTTAAACGTATGATTTTATACTAACATTGTGTTATGTTCATAAAATTAAATATTTAGGCTTTTTTTGTTAATATGGCTATTAACATTATATACAATTCTTTTTAAGCATTGGATTTTTTTTATTCAATATGGTTTAATAAGTTTTTTATGTTTTGGGTATCATTGGATATTTGGATGAATGGATGTATCTTCTTTTATCATAAATCATTTTTCTAAACAAGTCGGATATGTTTGGATAGCGTGATAACTAATCCGGGTTTAAAAACATTTTGTTAGATTATTCAATTCAATCGAAATTAAAGGTAAATGGGTGGGAACCCTCCGGTCTCATGTACCGTCTTGGTACCCAAAGCGCACACTACATAGATTTCATGTCCGGTGAGTCACCATCCTCACACATTGATCACAAGATATAGTTTCTCTACTTTTCTTTGGCAAGTTTCGATCCCGTGACCTGCAGACTTCATCTGTGAGCCCATATGGTCATATGGTGGTTGTACCACTCTATTTGTTGATATGAAACTGTATAATTGAAACAATCACATAAACTCAAATGTAAACTTCTTTTATCTTTTACTAGTATAATTAGTGAAATTAATAATACTTTTACCGATGAAACACTCGATATATTTTGTTTCACCTAATGATTTGTATGTATATGATTATTTGTTTATTTGTAGGGCATGTGGGGACTCATGTTGTCCAAACTTTTTTATCTTATTTCTTGTTGTCGTTCGTATATTCAAACCCTAATTCTCAAGTGAAATCAAAAGGTTATGAATTAAATTTATACTACTATATTGTATATACAAGTATTTTATACATCACAAAAGAATTTTGATCTGCAGACCACAAATTTATTTATTAACACAAATGATAGTATATATGGTACACCATTATATATCACGTTGGTAAAGTGTACGTATATTTGAAAAAATAGCATTTTTAAATGTGAATAAATTCTACATCTACTCAAATTTTTTAAAAGTTATATACAAAATGATGTGTGTTAGTCGGCCACCACAAAAAAAAATTTCTCTTTCTTTAAGATGATTGTTCCTTATCATTTGTATATCCTATTTTTATAAATATTTTTTATGTAAATTTTTTTCATGTAAATATTGTATTTTTATAAATATTTTTTTAAGATAAGATGATTGTTCCTTATCGTTTGTATATCCAATTTGTTATATCTACGTTAGTAACTCTTGTTGCCTTGTCTAGTTGTATCGTTCGTTGTTGTGCAACCACCATCTTAATTCCTCTTCACTATGGTCATATACTCATATCTATCGCATATATTATATATTTCTAGTTCTAGTTTACTCAAAAGTGATGCATACGATGATTCTATATTTCTATTAACATTGGTTCAAACCCGTTAATGGTTTAACACGATCAAAACAAATTACGAATCTAATCGAGTGACATTTTTAAGTTAATACCACATGTTATAAGTGCTACTGCTACAAAGATGTCATAATGGTACGTAATGTTATTGTTTTTATATGTTGAATCATTAAAATTAATTCATATTATGACCACATATATGTTAGAGTTTTAATGAGGTGACATTTAACATCTATCATGTTCGGCCATCGGCTAAAACTTTGATTATTAGTTCATAAAGCATAAACTAAAATTTTAGTAACCATAGTTATTATTACTTGTATATTCAAAAAGAAACATTTTCTTGTTCATTAGACAATCCTTAACACATCACTTCATCGCCTATTAAAAATACTGTCATGTTAGTTTCATTTTATTGCCACCATCACGTTCTTTTACTCCTCAACTCATTACCTTCAAATTAGACCTTAAAAAATAAAAAAATAAAAATAAAAAAATCACCACCTACCCACCACGTAGCTTCCCCGACCCATCCACCCCACCCAGGTGATCACTGATGCCCATCACCGATCGTTAAGGATGGTCTTAGGACAGACTGGTCATTTATCACAATTTTTTTATTTCAGCCTCCAGCCTTATGTATTCTTACTATACAATTTCATCCCAACCTTTTTACTTATTACAATTTAGCACCCTAGTTTTTTATTTCTTCTAATTTTACCTTCTACTTTTTGATTTGACCCCAACTTTTTGATTTTTTACAATTTGATACCAACCTTTTAACATATTTTCATTCTCATATTAAATTTTTAATACATGAACATTTATCTAACTTCATTTTTTCCTACAACCTTTTAAATAAAATTTTCATTATGCTGCCTCATGTTTTAAATGGTTATTATTTTTTGTCTTCCGGGTTTAATTAACAACTCTTTCTGACATCTTCTATTTTATTTATCCATCTTTTTAGCTGTGTATTTATATATTAAAACACAAAAAGACGTTACAATACAATGACAGGTGGTCAGGCAACAAGTTACGCCGCTACCCCCTTTTGAATAGCAAGCTCGATCCTATTAAGGCACAAGTTTTATTTTATTTATCTGTCTTTTTAACAGTGTTAAATAAAATACTTCATATTAAAGCACATATTTTATTAATTTTAAATTTCTTTTTGTCTACTCTAACTTTCAATGGTTTTTAATTTTTGTTCCTTAATTTTAATTGACTACATTTATTAACCATATATTTATTTTAGTATATTTTGGATGAAAATTGTTTTGCACCCGTTACTCATTGCGGGCAGAATATATCTCGTTAGTTATAAAATAAGTTCGCAACTTTGCATACTATAAAGTTGTTGTTAGAAACCAATTCTCTAGAAGAATTGGCCACCAGCTCTTTCACTATGCATGCTGGGGGAGGTTGTTGTCCAGGTTCGAATCCCGCAAGGGACAAAAGATTGTGGGGTTTTTCTCCTGAGGGTTTAAATGAGGTATTTATGCTTCGAGGGGGCTATCTAGCGTGGACCCTGTTTAGACAACGTAAGCTAGACCTCCCGCTGTCGAATCGCGACACGAAAAACGGCAACTCTCACCTTTCAAAAAAAAATAAAGTTGTTGTTAGAAAGATAAAAAGAAAAGGGGGAAAAACGTCATACTGTTATTTCTATAACCTTAAAAATTCTTTTAACGGTTTTCAAATATTGTCGTTTTGCAAATATGTTCAAAACTCAAAAGTCAGTTTAAGTTCTAGTTAATTATTGTGTCAGGGACCACTCCCTTGTGTCTCTATCATATTTGCTTAAAACTCTACCGTCGTCATTTGACAACAACCGAATAACCCATTCCATTAAAAATTAATATCATATAATTATATTATATCATATCTATATATTAATAGGTTTGGAATCATGAATAGTAACCTCGATGAATAGTAACCTGCCGGTTTCGTTTTTTTTTTTTTTCTTTCAAGATCTTTTTAAATTTTTATTCTTTCAAGTTCTCAAGTGATGAACCTTAAATTTACTTTATGATGAACCTTTAATCATGTTTATAACACCCTTAATCATGTTTATAGCATTTTTTTCATTGGTTCAATTTGAGGGAACTTGAGAAAAACAATTTGAGAGGATCTCAAGCCTTCTTCAACCCTTTGGTTTTGAACTCTGTTTTTGAACCCTTCGATTTTGAATTTGAACCATTGGTTTTAAACCCCGATTTTGAATCCTTTGATTTTGAACTCTTTGGTTTTAAACCCCGATTTTGAATCCTTTGACTTTGAACTATTTGGTTTTAACCCATTTTTGTTTTCTCCTTTTTTACTCCATTTTTTATACATTTTCCCCCCGGTTTTTTGTTTTGGTTTCATTTTTGGGTTTCTTTGTTAATATTTGGTTTATTTAAGATACATGGGATTAAACATAACTATGATGATTTGGTTGTCATCTTGCCATTGAAAAGGGAGAAAAATACCCGCGGCATTAACATCCCTTTCCTTTTGACACTAACACTTTCATTTCATAATTTTAGACACCAAACTTCCATATGTTTATTTGTGCTTTTTAGGAATAAACACATCTACGATATTGTATTTGTGATATTGTCGTTAGAAAATAAAACAGATATCCATGACAACGCGCAAAGACGATTATTTCAGCCCTGCATTTGTACTTCCTCGTTATAATTATAATTGCCCCCTATGAATCAAGGTGAAATAAACATCTAAGTTTAATTGGGTATTTTTAATCCATAAAAGTTATAATGACTGTTTTTTAAAAATTACCACTTTAAACATTTAATAAGGAAATATAGATTAAAGTTTAATGACTATGCAAATCCTACATAAAAAGTCTTGACAAGCTTCATTCACTTGGCATATGCAAGTCCTATATAAAAAGTATTTGGTTTAGACCATCCGAAGTGGGGGCGTTTTTTTGCACTTTTTGGCCCCGGAACGCCCCGAAACACCACCCCAAGGGGTATTCTTTTGCATTAAAAAGCGTGTCACTTCCCAAAATGGACGAGCGTTCCAAATTATCCCCTCACATATTTTAATACTAATAATAATAATATAATATAAAAACAAAAAGTAATAATAAGAAATTGGGGTGGGGGCGTTACCCACTTCCCCCCATTCCTGATGGTCTTACAATGCTAAAAGATGATTTTTTTCTGAAAGTAAAAGATTTTGAAAAGTGGGCATGGGATGTGCTCTAAAATACATATGAAAATTTAAAATTACATATTTAGACTCACCAGAGTGAGGCGTTTTCTCCCCATTTGCCGCCCCGCCACATGGCCCCCAGAAGCGTTTTCCTCTAAAAAAAATTTTCCCCGGCTTATATCTTCCGCCCTAGTGTATGTTTGATGTGTGTGTGTGTGTGTATATATATATATATATATGTATATGTATAGTATGTATGTGAGTGGGGATTTCTAAGAAGCCTCACTCCATCATTTTTGGGGGGCTTCTTCTCATCTTATGTGGCGGTCACGTGTCACAAGACGCCCAGCACTTTTAAAGTCTCACTCCCCATGGTCTTAGAGTATTTATTAAGATGAAAATTTATACTTACATCATATATATATGTCGTCATAGTCAATAAATTTGCAAAATTGTAGATATTCCCTTTACTCATAGAACCTATGTTATTAAATTTTTTTATAAGTGAAAAAAAAATGAACATAATAGATTCTAAAAGGGTTTAATCACTGAATCACCAACGTATTTTTTCTTTTGTACATAGTTGCCCAATAAACTTTTTTATTGATATATATTCCCCACGAACTTGTACATGGTTGTGTAATACGTGACATGTTTACTGGCATAGTCGGTTAAAGGCGTTTTCTTTTTAATTAAATTGCTACGTGGATATTACGTGGAAAAAATATAAGTGTTTAATCACTGGATCACCATTGATCTTTTTCTTTTGTACATGGTTGCCCAACAAACTTGTAAAATTTGTGCATGGTTCACCAATCATTCACCTGTTTACTGGTTACCTTCTTTTTAGGTGATGTGGCGCTTAGCTGGCAATGACGTGGACTATTATTGGTGAGATTGGGTTTAGTTAAGTAAGTTAATGAAAGTCAGGGTGAGTTAGAATGAGATGGGTAGAAAACGTCTTGCAGGGTTGTTAGATGACGAAGAAGACATGTTTCAATTTAGGGTTCATACAAATTTGGGGGAAAAAGAACGAGAATATAGTTTTTATATACATCTTTGCTAATTTGGAATTCATATCATCTTTATTAATATTCCACATCATTACTAGCTAAGCACCACGTCACCTAAAAAGAGGGTAACTGTAACGACTCGACCTAATTTTTATTTTTTTTAATACTTAGAAAATTTAACCAATTTTTCGCTCAAAAATCAAAGTGTTTGAAATGGAGATTTGACAAATATAAACTTCTTTATATGTTAATATAAAGCTATGGAACAAGTTTCAGGGCTCGGAAAGGTCAAACTGGCTCGGCAAAAAAAGAATTCGAAGACAAAAGCTGACGGTCAATGTGTCTGCATTGACCGTCAATTTGACCACAACGACCGTCAATTGGTCACATCGATCGTCAAGTTATAAATTTGATTTTGAAGCATTTTCATCCCATTGAGCGTCAAACATTACACAACGACCGTCAAACAATGTAACGACCGTCGTGTGACCGTACTACACCAAATTGACCAAAACACAAATTTATTCATAATATACCACAAGTTTACAAAACGCTTGACTCCAAGACTTACATTACAACATTATATACAAAATGACACAAGTCTATACCAAGAGCCAAGATCAAAGGGACGCCACTAAGTATCTAACCACAAGAATTCCATTTTTCCGCACAATGGCCAAATACCTTCAAGCTACAACCCAACTTCAAACCTTATCAAACTTTAACCATGGATCCTATAAAAAGGGAAACAACTAAAAACGTAAGCGACTGCTTAGTAAGTACATCATATACATATGCATATATCATGGCACATCACAACAATCTTAGGAACATTAACGTCCAACGGTCTCACATAATGTTCCTAAGCAACAACAATAGATATATGGATCCATACCGGTGCCACTAAGTACATTGGATCGTCATCTGGTACCGTGGACTCTCAACAATCACAATCAACAACAATCAATCCATAAGCTAACATGAATTAACGTCCAACGGTCTCACATAATTCATGTTAACCCCATGGTACAATTACATGTATATAACGTACTTACCTTGGCCACAATATGCGATAATCAAAGATAATCAAAATCTCAATTCTTTCAAGCACCTATCATCATACAAACAACCATAAGATTTATAGCTAATCTCATCATACACACTAACCCGACTCAACTAAGTCATTCATTGTAGTGTTTGGCTAATTCACAATTTCATCAATTTTCTTCATACCAATTCATTTCATCAAATCATCATATTCATAATCATCATTTTACTCATCATAGCAAAATTCATCATTCTCATCTTTCATTTTCATAACATAACAACATTAGCCAAACACCAACAATAAGATAACTAGTTTCCTATCCTCCATTCTAACATATATTGCTATTGAGTTTGACCCATTTCACAAAATCTCATTTTACAACATTTCATAATTATCCATCTCAATATGGACATATCACATTATTTCATAAAATCATCATTTGGCTATCACAAGCCACAAACAATATCATTATCAAACTCATCAACCAAACTCAATAGCAATATATTTAACAACAATGGAAATGGGGGAAAACAATAACAAAACTCATGGTCACTAATTGACCAACACTAGGGTTTTATCTCAAACAAACCATTTCAATCAAAAATCCCCAATTCCATCTATCTCAAGAACCCTAAATTCTCAAATAACAAAATATTCAAAATCATACCTTAATAAAATGATAATACCAAGATTGAAACTATCTCTAACTTTTCTTCCTTCCCTCCTCTTGTGTGGTTCGACACACACACACACACACTCACTCACACACTTAAATCCCCAATTTATTATTGTTAGAATACTTGGAAACATTGTTGTTATCACTTATGAAGATTATTATTATTACTATGATTATGAGGAGATTATTTGAGTTAGATATTACCAATAATTTCACCAAGTAAGAAGAAGAAGAAGAAGAAGAAGACTAGTTGTTGAAGATGAAGATGTGAGTCACCAAAGTAAAATGGCTGGAAATCTTCTCCTAATGCCACGTTTTTGATAAAACATAAGGGGTATTATACCCGCTAGCCACTAAGGTTCCAACCAGTTTAATTCCATATCTCAAATTTAAATAGTAGGAATTTAATTTAAAGTCAAAACTACAATAAATGTTATTTTATTATCCTTTTAAAAATTGGGATGTTACAATTCTCCTCCACTCAGAACGGATCATGTCCTCGTGATCCAAGCCATAGACGACGACAATTAGCACATAACAATATCCTTCTCGAATTTCCAAGTACTTTCTGACATCTTTCCATGCTTACATAACACCTTATTCAACCTTACTGACTCATTTCGAATTCTTCCTAATTATTATTCTACTATAACAACAAGCTCCTCAACTTAACTTAGTTTATCATAAATCCTCAATTTCTTTCATTGACACACCAAGCCTAATCGACAAGACATTTCCTAAAATAAGAAATATGAAACATATAATAAATTTTCGAAAGATCTTCAGACAATTCTCTACGGTGGCAACCTTGCCAAATTGAGCAAGGATCTTGAAATGAACGATAAACCGTAGACTCAACTTTTCTCATTTGCGAAATCATAACACATTTCCACGAAGAAAAACATTGAACTTAATAGATCTTCTTCTTTCATTCGCATAAGACTTATGCCGATATTGCGCCGCTTTAAGTCGTTCTCTCAGCACTTAAATCTTCTCGGTCGTCTTTATGACTATATCTGTACTACACAACCCTTATTGTCTCACTTCTTCTCCAACAGTAGAAAACTGATATTCCCTATCATACCATATTTCATAAAGAGTTGCATAAACGTGTTGTGTTGGGGCCAACTGCGAAACTAATGCTACAATCGGTTGTTGTACTTGGGTGTTGGAGAATTTGGAAGGCAAAAAATAAAAAGATCTTCAATGGAGGAATTCATTTGGCGCACCAGATTGTCCAAAGACATCAAAGCTTTTGGATTTCTATGGATTAAGAATTGTGCCTCGAGATTGTCTTTGTTCTGGGAGGATTGGAAAAAAATTTCATTTCATGTAATTATATAGTTTTTTCCTTTACACAAGTCTGTATGTAATCTTTATTTTGTGGTTCAATGAAATTCGCAATTAAAAAAAAAAGTAGTTTAAGATTAGAATACTAATAAAAAATAAATAAAAATTAAAAACATAGATACGCCATAAATTGTTTCTAACAAGAAATACATTTCCTAACCAGACGACATGAATCCAAATTTATTACCGACACAAATTATTTTGTAAAATCGATAAAGCTTTGGATTTAAGGGACACGAAGTGGGAAGGCGGGCTCCCGCCGGGCTGGTTCATGCCGGCGGTAACACCGCCCCGCGGTGGCCGGGCTGGGTTGGGAGGGTTGGTCGACGGGTATTATACCCGGTGGTGAAGCCGCTCAACATTAACGTTACAGGGACTATTTGTGTTAATGTTGAGAATGAATGAAGTAAAAAAAATATATATATTTTTTTTTTTGGTATGTCGACTTGAAGGGAAGAAAAAAGAGTGGGAAGAAGAAAGGGTTGTTGTTTTTATGTATTTTTTATTATTATTGTACAACTATTTTCATTTAAACCCCCAAAGTATTATAATGTTTACAAATGATTATAACATTTTTGAATTTTTAAAAAAATGTTGCAATGTTCCTTTTAAAGATTTAGAGTTAATTTCATTAGGTGCCCCTGTGGTTGTCGCTATTTGAGTTTCAGCCCCTGTGGTTTAAAAATGTCATTAGGT
>JAOXNX010000031.1:24508899-24534791 GCA_028566075.1 Solidago caesia
CTAGGGTAGGACTCGAACCCCTGACCTCTTGTGAGGAAAGAGGCCTCCTTGCCACTAGACCATTTGGTGATGGTTTCTACGCACACTACTTCCAGTTTCGATGGTAACTACAACAAGAACAATGATGATGTACACCAACAAATTTATTGCTGATGCAGTTGTGGTGTCTTTACAAGTTTACAGTCTTCCATGATGGAAAGTACAGCAAAAATGGGGGGAGGAATGACGGAAGTTAAAGCTGATGTGAGAAGAAATATTGCAGGTGTAAGGGATCAAGTGAATGGTATTAGTCTGCAGCAAAACCACTTTGCTACTGAAGCGAGAAGAGGAAATTGGGTTGAAGATTCCAGAGCTAGATTGAATCATCAACGGCATGCAAAGATCTCAAAGGTGGAGTTTCCAAAGTTCTCAGGAGCTGGTGTTAAGGAATGGGTTTACAGGTTTGAACGATTCTCTAAGGTGGATAAAATTACTGAAGACCAAAAGGCAAAAGGTATTTATTGCTTCTGAATTATTTGATTGGGGTTTGCTGTGACATTAGAATTTTGTAGAACAAAGTGACAATGTGAACTTGGTAGTATATGGAGATGCTATAATGCTAAGACTTGGAAGTATATATGATGGCCCTATGTCTGAAATCAAGAACTTGAAGTTGATGTAATGTTCAAGAGTATCAGGATGCATTTGGGGCTTTATCAACCAGATTAGTTGAATGAGGAATCTTCTGTGAGTCTTTTCATTGGAGGCCCTCCATCAGAGATTGCAATGGTTTTGAGGATGTTTAAACCAAAACATTGGCTGATACTTGTTTGGCTAGAGTCCAAGAAAGTGATAGGGACAACTGCATACCAGGGTAAGGGTAAAGGTCATTCAGTAGCTACACTGCTAAATGGAGCTTCTAATTTGTACACTAGTCGATCTGTAAATGTGACAGCATCTTCACTACCACTATCAGCACCCAAGCCTTCATTGGCATTACCACCACCTCCAAATAGTCGGGTTAACAAGTCAAAATCCTCAATAGCAGTTCCACAAAGAAAACAGTTGACCCAAAAACAAATTTCAGAAGAAAGGGCATTGAACTTGGACTTGGCCAAAAATACTCCCCTAGACGTATAAGTCAAATGTACGCTTTAGAAGTAGTGGCTGACCAAGATGTATGTGAAGTAGACAAAAGAGAAGTTAATGAAGGGATTCAGAAATATTTAAACATAAAATAATAACTCATATTTCAACGTAGGCCAGGAGTAAAAACTTACCAAATTATAAGGGTTTCAGTTATTTTTTCCCCTCTACTGTATTAAGATACAAAAAGTGACCCATTAGTGTATGTTATTGGTTTCAGTTATTTTTTCCCCTCTACTCATCGAATCTTGACACTTTGACAGTATCTTGGTTTGATATCTAGAGGTTTTTGCTTACATTATTTTATGTTCTGGAGGTTAAAAAGTTGGTAGAAGAACACTCTTGTATACGCAGCAATAAGGGTGGTAATAAGTGTGCCACTCAAGGATGGATTGCAGATGCAGTTAAGGACAAACTAAGATCTGATGGTGATGTATCTCCTGCAGATCTTAAGAAGTGGCTTATGAAAACTTACGGTGTTGATATCCCGTACCTTAAAGTTTATAGAGGAAAAGAGCAAGCTTACACCGATATGTATGGAAAGTGGGATGACTCTTTCATAAAGATGGATGTTTTCAAAGAGGAACTACGAAATAGGAATCCGGGAAGTGTTGTTGAGATTGACTTTCAAATAGATGGCGATAAGAAACGCTTCCTTCGTTTTTTTATTTCATTAGCTGCTTGCTCCAAGGGGTTTCTTGTCGGTTGTCGTCCTTACATTAGTCTTGATGCATGTCACCTAAAAGGAAAGTTTAATGGCGTACTGGCTGCTGCCACAGGTATTGATGGCAACAATTCCATATTTCCAATAGCATACGGTGTGCTTGAATCAGAGAATACAAACTCATGGACATGGTTTCTTGAGTCATTGAAAAAAGCAATTGGGACACCAAATGGTCTTGTTATCTCTTCGGATATGCAAAAGGGATTAGAAGTAGCTATTATACGAGTTTATCCGAACGTTGAACATAGAGAATGCATAAGACACCTATATAGAAATTTTAAGGCAAAATTTCGTGGCGACTTTTTCAACTTCAACTTATGGGGTGCATCAACAACATATTGTCTTAGTGAGCATGATAGATTGTTAAAGAAGATTGCTGATGTACGTGAAGATGCAATAACATATCTCAGTGAGAACCACAAAAGGATATGGAGTCGAAGCAAATTTGGCACAACATCCAAGTGTGATTATATTACCAACAATATTTCTGAAGTTTTTAACTCTTGGATTGGTGCGGTGCGCTACAAACCAGTGCTTTATCTCCTTGATTCCATTAGAGGGAAGCTTATGAAGCGATTTCAGAAGAAAAAGAAGATTGTGAAAAAATGGAATGGTACCTTAGTTCCTACGGCTAAGAAGTATCTCAACAATATTTTTAAGGTGAGTACTAATGTTTCTTCTATATTTGAATTAGTTATGTAATAAATTACTAATGTTTCTTTTCCTTTTGCATGTAGAACTTGGGTGAATATGAAGTTTGTAGAAGCTCAGAGAATCGAGCTGAAGTGGAGTATAAGGGAAAACGATGGGATGTTGTACTAGACCAGAGAACATGTAGTTGTCGGGTTTGGCAAGTTAAAGGCCTTCCATGTGTGCATGCAGCGGCTTTCATTGCTTTTATAAGGGATTCTAATTGGGGAAAATATGTTGATCCTTATTTCACAATTGATAATTTTAAAAAGGCATACGCACTAGAAATTTCTCCCATGCTTGCAAAGGATCAATGGATACACATGGAATTGGACGAGAAAATATATCCACCCAATATTAAGCGTCCAGCTGGAAGACCTAAAAAGAACAGAATCATACAACATGACGAGCTCCAAAAGAGACAAAAATGTCTACGATGTGGTCAATATGGACATCGTCAAAAGAGATGCAAGAATATGGCATATCAAGTTTCTGATCCATCTCAAGCTATTACTAGCAACAGGTTAATCAATTCTTTATTTTCTTTCTTTAGTCTGATAAATACAAGTTAAATATATAGGACATGCTAAGAACTTTTTGCTATTTTAGGAGAGGAGGAAAGAAGAGAAAAACTCCCGGCAGTTCTATAATATCGGGTTGAAGATGAAAAAGCTTCTAAAAAAAGAAATCTTATTGGTTTGATGATTCGCATCTCCAGATGGTTTAGTGGAATTTAACATTTTGGTTTTTATGCACATTTGTTTGTTATATTGCTTACATAACGTTTTTTGTGTTTTCTTTTTGGTCACATGGGGTGATCTCATGAATATGAGTTGAATAATCTAAGTTGTTTTGTTGCTATAGTTTGTAAACAAATAAACTGCATGCCTTTGCTTATCGAGAAATATATGCAGAGTCATTTCATTTTCGAGAAACGAAGTTGACAATGAGGAATGTTTACTTGTGTTTCTTTGTTATGAATTAGCAACAGTTAGTGTTGGATATTGGCTATCACTTCTGCTAAAAGTGATTGTTGATGTTAACATCGGTGCAAACCCATCTGCTGAGGGAGGTGATGAAGATGAGGGTGTTGATGATCAAGCTGTGAAGGCTGTCGACATTGTTGACACCTTTAGACTCCAGGTTAAATAAAAAGCTTAACTACTTTTGTAGGCCGCAACAAAGTATCTACTTTCCAAGCTCAGTGACCTCCAGTTGTAAGTCTCTTTTTTCAATTCCCTTTACATGTTCTTTTGAGTTTTTTGCTGAGTAATGCTTGTTTAGCGTTCTTATATTTGATGTCATATGATGGTGACTATTATGTTGAGTTAGAAAATTATGAAAGTTATAAGAAAACTATTTGGTAACTCAAAATGTTAGACCTGAAATTTCCACTTCCGTGCTGACTTGTAGATTTTGACATCTTTTTGAAAGCGCTAATTATGTTCTTATATACTATACCCTCCAAGTTTTTCGCATACTGATTAACGGGTAGCTAAGTTTCGACAGTGACATCGAATACCCTTTAACCGTGACAAAATAGGGGTCTGTTTTGTTATGGATATTAATTCGCAAAAGTTTACTTGAGTTTTTGGAAGTGTATACATGAGAAATAAAGTTTAAACTTACCATACCATGTTTTTTGTTTCATGTAATCATGTTTCTGATTGTCAAAAATCCATTCAAATTTTGGTGCTTTACAAAGTTCTTGTATCAAAGTGGGTACATCTTAATGAATTATGAACAATATGAATTCTGATGCATGTGGTGGTGTTAACTTTATGCAGTTTCGTTGGGGAGAGCATGCATGATGACAGTGGCCTGGTATTTGCTTATTACAAAGAAGGTGCAACTGACCCAACTTTCTTGTACTTTGGTGTCGGGTTGAAGGAGGTCAAATGTTAAGTTTCTAGTTATATTGGGCTATGTACTCTTAAAACAAGTATTCTAGATTTAAGTTGAATGTTTTGGATCGGGATTTTATTGGTACTTGAATTGAATTTATCTATCTTGAAAGCATGTGAGGTTGTTTGATTTTATCCAGCACTTCTGCAAATCATTTAACCGAACGGACAATATCTGATTTGGTTTTTAATATTCCACCACCAAATCTGATAGACTGATACTAGTTTGTATGTTCAATACTCCATTATGCTTTTCCAGGGGTAAAATTAACATCGACTTCCAGGCACACAAAACATAATCGTATGTTGGTTTCTGTGCTCAACTACACTTAAGTTTTGTAACAATAGTGGTATTGATTAAAAATCCGAGTTGGCAACATAGAAATCAAATTGACCCCAAGAGTTGTACAAAGTTATAGCAAGAATAGAGTCAAGTGAACCTGGATGCTTTAAAGAGGATTTGCATAGCAAGAAACCGTCTTACTAATTTTATCATATTATCCAAAATGCTTACAAACATATTAAATAGACCCGTATTATGCTGATCAACTAAAAAACTCAAATGTTAATATTGAATCATTACAAAAACATATCAATTTTCAAGCAAATCAAACTAACAACTTAAATTCTTGGAAACAATTTATTTTCAAGAAAACACAGTACACCATTCCATCTCTCAGCTCTCAAATACACTACCAAAAAGGCTGGAGACTTTATCTATGAGCCAAAAGCCCTATAACACACTAAAAACCAACACAATGAATGGGAAGAAAAAAATATTCATAAAGAGAAAGAACCCCTGCAAAGCATGCAGTCACACGATGTAAAAAGAAATCATGAGAAGAACGAATGAACTCGAATTGTACAAACACGGATGATGGAACGGTCTTGGATAATACTTCGGAATTTCCATCCAATAAACAAGCTTTTGATTTGCCAGATGAATAGAACATTGAAGGTCAGACCACCAGTATTATGATGACAATGAGAAGCACAATCCCTAATATCACCAAGAGCAAGCATGTCTGCACGGACCAAAGTGTAAAAGAATCAACTAACACAAATCACAATAATAATGCAGTCATAGACTCATAGTAGATCAAAACAATTTACATCATTTCAAGAAAAAATAAAATATAATAAGATAGAGACAAAAAAAACTACCATGGAAGAGTTTGATCTCTGAGTCTTTGATGCTTTCACAAGATGTGATTTTCCCTGTGCAGTTGCAGCATGGGAGTTCTCGATATTGGACCCAATATCATCTGAAACAAATTGATCAGCCATCAAATGAATATATAAGAAAAAGTACATAAGGGAGTGAGAAAACCGAAAGGTGAAGTATATCATACTTACCGATCATAGTTCCTTGCTCATGCACCAAAACAGCAAGATCCTTGAATATTTCATTTACCTCACCAATTTGGTTTTGTATATCTTGTATTCCTTGATCTCTTTCCTCAATAATAGCCTCATTAAATGCAATCTCATTGTCCAACAATAACACTTCCTGTCTGCAGAACAGACAATTAGACACTTTAACAAAACATGAAAACAGATAAATCTAGACTACATTATATTATGAATAACAAAAATATTCAACATATACCATTCATTCTTAATAATGATATCTTATGTAGATAACTGATCAAAACTAACAATTATGACCCAGGCGTTTTTTAAGGATGGGTCAAATGAGCTAGTTTTGTTTTGAACACATTATGTTGTCAAGTTTAGATGCATATGACATAATCAGTTTATAAAGGGTAAACGGGGGGCTTCTTCATCATCAAGTTACTTTACAAAATGTTACATAATACCCTTAACCTTACGTACTTTGGACACCGATACAGGTATTCTTGAATTTTACAAGCAGTTTTGTTGTAACAATCTCAAAGAAAGTCGAAGTGCAACGTACAAAATCATATACAGTTGGGCAATTTCCACTTATATATGAGAAGCATAAATCACAAAACTTGCCTACTAGATTCGACAAGAAGGGCACGCTGTTCTGGACTTCTGCCCGAGCTAGCATCCATTTCACTGGCTTCATTACTGCAAACAGTATATAATAATCAGGAGAAAAAAACAAATAAATCAGTACCTATGAAAAGTGAAATGGACACCCAGAAACAACTACTAGTTCCATGACAATGTACCGTGAGGAATGAATAGCTTGAGGAATAGCAGGAGAGTAAGCTGTCTCCCTTTCTACTGAAAGCCGTTGTGCTTTCTGAAATTCTTGTAAAACTGCTTGAAAATCTTTTGCAAGTTTAGCATCCGTAATCTTTTTGCTGGCCTGTATGGAGAAGATGAAGTGGGGTCTTATGGCATGCATATTCTGAAGGCGAGTTCATTAAAAAGTGGACAAAGATTGTTAAGGATAGACAACTGAATCTGGGCATGTACAAAAGCAGATATGGATTCAGCCAACAAAAAAGGGAGACGATACGCACGCCACCACTTTTATCCATACAACACCAAATTGTGCTTTATGGTGCTGTAAATAAGGTGGTGTATGGATAAAACTGGTGATGTATGTATGAGACTATTGTCTCCAAACTAAAAAGCAGTAATCTACTTTTCTGACTCAATAGTCAATAGAATTAAACTATATCTACAAATCATGTCAACTTATTGACCCTAGACAACACAGAACCTGTTTTTCGTCCATGTAAGATAAGAAAACAACTTCTGCAAAACAAAAAAAAAACAAGGCAACCATTTTGTGCATCATGAAGCCAGACCATCACTATGACGAAAAGTATAAAGATATGCATATTTGAACAAAAAATGTAACTGAGACCTTGTCAAAACCCCTATTCCAAAGAACCAGATGCAGTAACTTGAGTAATTAATCACATATGAAACAAGCTTTTTCATCATAATTAACTATTAAAGATCACCAGAAAAACTAATAAGAGTTATCACAGGTCAACCATCATGACTTTTTAAAGAATACCATGTGAAGACCTATAACAAAAGGTATCCTAAAAACGATCGTGTGACTATTTACTTGTGTGAAAAGAGGGTAGAGATCAATAACTTACACTAACTTCGGCACGATGATCTGTTTCACTAGCTTGCTTAAGCTTTTCAGATGTATCCTTCACCAATTGCCCAATATGTAGTCTCGTCTTGTGCCTACCATTCACCAAACTCAGAATTAGAAATAAAAACCAAAAACTAATAACATCGAACATATATCATATAGTATTAGTCACCATAGCAAGGTTTTATACACTTAAACATTAGACCTTATTGTACATAAATATCTTCCAATCCTCAAAAGTTTTGAGTTTTACAGTTTCATTAATCTTGATTAGTAATTAAAATCTAACAAGTTCTATTGAAGGTAGACAGGTAGTCTAGTGGTGGGGGACATGCAACATATAAACAGAGGTAAGGGGTTCAAATCCCGGTCCCATGTCCCTGTAATCATAGTGTTACACGATTTACCTCTCTCATATTGACAATCCCCACCGACCGGTCAGTTATCCATTTATATAAATCCAAGAAATGTTTTGAAATGTATCCAACTATCGCATGAAATATATAGTATGTATCCAACTTTAAATGTAGCTAATGTATGTAAGCAACTTTCATATATTGATGTTGTATGTATCCGGTGGTATTTTCGCTGACATGGTAGTAACTTACATAGATGCCACACGACAACTTATACGGATAACAACAAAAGTACCAGCGGATACATATACTTGAAGGTTGCACACACAATATAAGCATGTTAAAATGGATACATATGTTAAACTTTGTACTATACACTTATCCCTAAAATCTAAAGCTAATAACTTTATAGTGATTAACATAAGTATTTGTCCACCCATGATCAAATCTCTATTTCAATTATGAATTCTACTGATCTAACACCTAGAAATGAATACTTAATTCAAACAGTACGCGCGCGCGCACACACACACACACACACACACATATATATATATATATATAAAGAAAAGATGATAGATAGATATATAGATAGATACAATTTATCACGAAGCTCAGGGGTATCTTTAGGGGAACCAAGGGAATTAACAAGCCTCTGAAAGGTGGAAACAGCAGTATTGATCTGGAATATTCCAGAAGCTATTGCTTGGGTGGGGTCTTGTGCTTTCTTTAGTCTTGAATTCAGCGGTCGACCCGCTTCGATATCTTGAAAACTCATACTTTTTTTTTTTTAATGATTATTAGTTTTTGTAACAAACCCTAAATTGAAAAATAATTATGAAAAATGTAATTGGAGAGATTAATTGAATTGAATTGGATTGGAATTGGGGAAAGGAATTGAAAAGGACGTTTATTGTGATATCAGGACGGAAGGATGATTTTCATTATTTATTTACAGGTGACACACACAGAGAGAGAAGGGGGAAAGCAAAAAAGAAACTTGCACAACAGGGTGTACACACCGCATACTATTATTATTATTATTATTATTATTATTATGAGGGTGAGAGTATAAGGCTGGGATATACTTAGCTTAGGTATAAAACTTTCTCACATCTTAGTTTTTTAATTCATAAAATTCATCAGGCCCAGATCATTTATTTATTAAAATATTAAAAAATTGGTATGTGAGAGAGTTCTATACCTAGCTTAGATACATAACAAATACATTCATTTTTCTCTATTATTATTATGTCAAGGCATACAAATTGTCACCTCAGTAATATGTTATCAAATTGTTTCAGATACTAAATTCATTTTGTCTTTAACAGTTCAATCCAACTGAAAATCAATTTATTCATGTCACATTATCATCCATATAAAATTTAAAAACACTATATTAAATATACATACACACATGCTTAAAAAAAATGAAGTTGGTCCCACAACACAATTCGTTTTCAATTTGTTTGGGAGCAAATTGATATGACAAACTGATAATGCAATAGAAGCAACTAATATTTAGTTTGCCCAGTCAAACAAACCGGTAGGCGAACTGTCCATTGGAGTTGGTCTTATTGTTGTTGTTGTTGTTATTATTATTACTAGATAACTTGTTCGTGTAATACGCGAGATAAACATTTTTTTTTGAACGGCAAACGAGATAAACATATTAAGTATTTATAATAACATAATTAATACTTATAGATAAAATATGTTAAAATATGATGATATTGTTATTCAAAAAATATTTGTATCGCCATACCCAAATTTGTCGTTAAAAAAAAATATGGTTAATACGATATGTATTTTATATCTTTGCATCATGATAATATAAAGTTAAATATAGATAAAACATGTTAAAAATATCAAATATCAAATATCAAATTACTAATTTCAAACTATAATATTTATCTATCTAATAAAACAACA
Organism: Solidago caesia; assembly: GCA_028566075.1. Classification (NCBI taxonomy): domain Eukaryota; kingdom Viridiplantae; phylum Streptophyta; class Magnoliopsida; order Asterales; family Asteraceae; genus Solidago; species Solidago caesia. The sequence goes on from JAOXNX010000031.1 coordinate 24,518,683, forward strand.
TGACATTACAATGACCAATGTTTATTAAATATTATCTCATATGCCTCAAAATACATATTCATAATAAATATAACACACAATTATAATAATATATAATCATTATATACATATTTATTAGATGACAATTTTACCATTAATTTTTGCATATAGCTTTAAATGTATTTATGTGAAAAAAAAAAGTATTATGGATAGTATAGTAAAAAAGTATATTATACATTTGTGTGAAAGGAATATAAGGAATTGCTAAGGCCTAAGACATCACTGACGTTTCTCTCTTTTCATCATCTTTGCCACATCAACGTTACATCATCCAAGAACACCCCAAGCATACCCCCTAAAGATCATTATTAACCATTCATCTATTCATCTATACTTTTTCTTGTCATGTTAGCTTCACCTTCTCACCCCATTCACCTTTTTTTTTTCCTTTAACCTTTCATCTTCAAATATAATATCCTACTATATCCCACAATATACCAATCAAATAAAACAAGGGGTTGTCTATTTCCACCATGTTGAAAGCTATTTTCACCCCTTTGAAGCTTAATACACTTGTACGGTATGCAGTATATGTTGTACGGTCCTTTGTCTCTTGTGGTGGAAATACCCTAAAACAAATAATATAGAAAGTAGAAAGTGGACCCACATTTTGAGGTGACTCACTTATCCCCATTTCACCTTCCTTTCACCCTCTTATATTAGCATACTAGATTTAATACCCGTACGATGTACGGATTGTTTGTATATTATATATTATATATATATATATATCAACTTTTGAATACATAAAATAAAAATATGTACCATTTAATACGTGTAGTTATGTTGTTATTGGTATTGGTATATCGATAATATTTAATAAATATGTTTTGTTAGAATTATTTACAACGTAAAACAATTCGAACATATTATTGTTTAAATTTATGCTAATATATCATTTAACTTTCATACTTTTAATAGATTTAATTAACCAAACCTACCAAAGAAAATCCAATTGTTTAATATATAGTTGTTATTTACTCTATAAAAATATTTGTAATAGTGTTGGAAACACAATATAATCTATGAAAATAAAGAGGATACAACATATACATATTAACAAAACTTAGTGTTTCCTATAATTATTATAACAACCATGCAGATAAATGGAGAATTGTTAGTTCAAATAGAATACACATTATAAGTTTAAGTATAATAACTTATATATAAGAAAATAAATGATTAACAAAAAGGAAAAAATTTACATAATAAAACTAAAACATTACACATACATGTAATTAAGAGCGTATAGCACCTTGCCTTCGAAAAAAGAAAGAGTGTATAACACTGTTAATTGTTTAGATATGACAATTGTTATACGCAGTGTAGATTACAAAAACCCAGATGCGGTGTACTAAAAATCCCTAATGATGTGAAGGCATATATATATATATATATATACTAGTCTTGATACTCGTACGATATACGGATTAACTATTTATATATTTCAAAGATGATACCACTTAATATCTACGTTATTAAAATATCTTTTTGTTTTTAAAATAAACCAAGTCTTATCTTATCTTTTATACTATTATTATACATCTTTATAAAGTTATAACAACCACTATTAAAAATTAAAATTATCAAATACTGACATTAAAAAAAAAATTGAATACCAGCATCGAAATAATTTTTTTTTTTGAATACTGGCATCAAAAAAAATTTAATCGCGAAGCATTATACCATGCTAGGATATCCCTTAAATTTAATTTATATATTTCTTGGGTGCAGAGCCCCCCCGTCCCTTTTAAACAACTTTCCATTTTTATCGGTCCCCATACAAACTCTTCCAACTGTCACCGTCAGATTGCCTTCCTCTCCAATCTTAGCCGTACACTTCTTTTTCTCCCTCTCTAGCCCCCCATTCGTGGATCTCATCACTTCTCAGTTCTCTCTCTTGTTTCCATCTTTCTTTCTAGATTTCACTCTTTATTTTCAACTTATTTTCTCATATATATAATATAAATATAAATATATGTACAAAAAGCTTCTTAATTTCATCTGGGTTTTTTGTTCCTTTATTAAATTTTCATCTGGGTTTTTCTTTTCTTATCATATAAATCAAAAAAATATTGAAATTTCTTGAAATTATCAAAAAGAAAAAAAAAACAAAAAAAGCTTATAAATTTCAACTGGGTTTTCCTTTTTGTTATCATAAATCAAAGAATTTCCATACCTCTGCTCAGGATTGGATATCGTTGACATATGATGAATCGAGAATCTTGAAACTTTCTTATTCCTCAAAATCGTCATAAGAAGTTCATAAGTTTGAACTGGGTTTTGTTTTTTCTTGTTAATCTGAGCTGGGTTTTTGTTTTCACATCATAAAGCATCAATCTTTACAATAAATTTTATAAATTTCTAAACTTTTTTGGATTCAAGAATGGATGATCGGAGCTACACAACAAACCAAAGAATCCACGGCATGTCCGACGTCGTATTCGAGTGTGTATTAGCATACATACACGACTCACGTGACCGGCAATCAATATCTTTAGTCTGCCGGAGATTATACGAACTTGAATCATTAACACGTAAGCACGTGACAATAGCTTTATGTTACACAGCTACACCTAAACAACTTCACCGGAGATTCCCTTATTTGGAATCTTTAAAGCTGAAAGGAAAGCCACGCGCCGCCATGTATAACTTGATACCGGAAGACTGGGGTGGGTTTGCAACGCCGTGGGTGGAGGAGCTTGGGAAGTCATTTAGTTGTTTAAAAGCTATTCACTTTAGAAGAATGATTGTTAAAGATGAAGATCTTGAGTTATTGGCGCGTGAGCGTGGTCAACTTCTTCAAATTCTTAAACTTGATAAGTGTTCTGGCTTCTCAACTGATGGACTTTTGCATATTTGTCGATCTTCCAGGTACATATTTTCTTCTGTCATCTAAACGGATGAGGTTCAGGTTAAGGGGCGAGTCTTGTTCTCAGATGTAATGTTTTGTTTAAAGTTTGTTAATTGTTACATGTTAAACTTAATCAAAGAATTATTATTTTTTGATTGATAAAGATTCAATCTTATACAATTTGTATATGAATCTTTTAGTTCTCAATTTTAACTTTTTATTGGGAAATTGTTGGTTTCTTTATTCAGCCTTTACAGGTTTTTCTTGTTCAGGTTCTCCAGCATCTTATAGGTTGAGTGACTATTTGTTTTCTTATTGAGCTCTTGTAAAGTTCTAACATATGCAAATTTGTTATGAATTTGTGAAGTTTGTTTCATTTGATAGGTTTTTGTTAAGCTTTATTAATCTGTTATCTCTGCTAAACTTTGATATATCATATAGTTTTTCTTGTGTTATTGTTGAAACAAATTGAGGTATATGGACTATGAATGTATTTGTTCTTTAATGATTATGAAGTTTGTCTTGAAATGCACTCAAAGATGAGGGCTGAATATAATAATAAAACAATAAACTTGGCATCTTTCTCCATAGTTTTCGTGGGGTTGTCATAGATTAAATTATTTGGTTGCTCTGTTTGTATACTTTTTCACACACATCCAAAATAGTTTCATAATTATATACTGCCATGTTCAAAGCTTTTATAATTACTAATTACTGCATTTTGTATCGGGGTAATAAAGTGTCCAGCTTTACAATGAAATGCTTGTATATATTGAGTACATTTAACTTTTTTGGGTTGAAACAATGTTGCTTTCAAAATTCACAGTTGATATTGATTTTTATACATATTTTATGGGTATTATTTAAAGTTTCTTGAAAGTTGAAGACTTCATATTAGTTGTGATGTCAACTATTCGAATGTTTGACTTCCAATGTCCATTTGGCGATTTGATTTCAATGTTTGACCAAGGGAGTATGCTATTGCAGGAACCTTAAAATCTTGTTTTTAGAAGAGAGCCAAGTGATAGAGAAGGATGGAGGCTGGCTACATGAGCTTGCTATGAATAATACCGTACTCGAAGCATTAAACTTCTACATGACGGATCTTTCACAAGTTAATTTCAAAGATCTTGAGCTAATTGCTGTAAAATGCAAATCTTTACTATCGGTTAAGATAGGTGATTGTGAAATCTTGGACCTTGTTGGTTTCTTCCGCTCTGCGGTTTCCCTTGAAGAATTTAGTGGTGGTTGCTTTAATCATCAATCTGAACAGTATGCTTCTTTGGCATACCCCCAGAAGTTGTGCCGTTTAGGTCTTAATTACATGAGTACAAATGAAATGCCCATTGTGTTTCCTTTCGCATCGCGCCTGAAAAAGTTGGATCTCCTTTATGCACTCCTTGACACTGAGGATCATTGTCTCTTGCTCCAACGGTGTCCTAATTTGGAAGTTCTTGAGGTGCACTCGTTGTTCCTATTTTCTTTTTTGACTTTTTAAGGGGTGTTTGGATTAGAATTCGTTAACTGGTTATCTCATTATTGTGACTTGTTATGGTTGCATTCAATTTTAATGTTAGCAAGAACATGTTCTGCTTTGAGTGACAGGTAAAAACAGTCTCTTTTGGATATTCAGTTGCAACAAAACAGATTATGATATGGCAAAATAACATTACCTAGTTACATCTTATTTTACCCTACTTTGAGTCCTTTACTCGTATTTTACAAGAATATCATTTTTGGTCATCCACCACATCTCCCATACCCCTCCTTTGACGGGATTGAGTAACAACGTTGTTTCATTTTTGGTCATCTTATTTATTAATTTCTTGAATTATCAGAATTTGCCAAGCAAACAAACAGTTAATGATTATTACAAGTTTAACATTTCAAATGAACTAATGTAGAATGTAATATTGATGAACAGACAAGAAATGTGATTGGAGACCGGGGAATGGAAGTTCTAGCGCGTTGTTGCAAGAAAATAAAAAGGCTCAGAATTGAACGAGGAGCTGATGAACAAGAAATGGAAGATGAAGAAGGTGTTGTTTCTCAAAGAGGCTTGACTGCCATAGCAGAAGGCTGTCTTGATTTGGAGTACATTGCTGTGTATGTATCTGATATCACAAACGCAGCTCTAGAATCAATGGGAATGAACTTGAAAAATCTCTGTGATTTCCGTTTGGTTTTACTGGATAAAGAAGACGTTATTACAGACTTGCCACTTGATAATGGAATCCGATCTTTACTAAGTGGCTGCCAGAAACTTAGAAGATTTGCACTCTATCTTAGACCAGGAGGGCTAACTGATGTGGGTTTGACTTACATTGGTCAACACAGCCAGAATATAAGATGGATGCTGCTGGGATACCTTGGGGAATCTGATACCGGGCTTCTAGGGTTCTCTACAGGCTGCCCAAGTCTACAAAAACTCGAAGTAAGAGGGTGTTGTTTCAGTGAAAATGCACTTGCTATGGCGGTTCTACAGCTGAGGTCTCTAAGATACCTATGGGTACAAGGGTATAGAGGGTCTAAAAGTGGTTTTGATCTTTTGGCAATGGCACGCCCGTTTTGGAATATTGAAATAATTCCCCCAAGAAAGGTTAATGGCGGAGAAGGTAGAGAGACCGAACATCCTGCACATATACTTGCTTATTACTCTCTTGCTGGACCAAGAACCGATTATCCGCCTTCTGTTATCCCGCTCGACTACATTGCTCAATGAAGGTGTACATATGTATTAAAAAGGTCTACTTTTTTCTCGGAAACATACAAACAGGCTGAGATAAGTTCCATGTTTCTTTTGTTCTTTTGTTTGTTGTATCATGTAGTTGTATTGTTACTGTTAATAATGCTTGGTATTGGTTTCTTTTGTAAGTTTTGGAATTACGGTCATGTAATAATTTTGTTATATTGATAGTAGTTGTACGATTAATTAATGAGTTGTTGTCACATAGACTTCATTCATGAATAGTGAGTTTTTGAAGGAATGCAAACGTTCTCTGATCATTCTGTTGCAAGTTTGTTCTGCAACTAAAGCTCTTATTGAATTTCGTGGTACTAGAATTAATTCAAAGAATCGTTAACCATCTGGATGCTTTAGGAAAGACTTCAATTACTGTAGTATAACAGGTTTCGTTTTGTATGAATAGATGAAATTCTCAGATTTTGCCATATTCTTACTAGATCTTGATTCTTGCCTAAAGGTTCTGCTTTTAGTCTAAGCAATTTACTTCAGATTCTTACTTTCTGTCTTTCCCTCAACCTCATCACTATACTATGCATACAAAGTTATAAACAGCAGAAAACAATAGATCAAGGCCAAATCTGCTGTTCCTTTGATATTTGTATGCATGTGTTACTAGGATTCTATTAGTTCGTTAAGACGTCTATACTCTAGTGATAATTAGAGATGATGATGTTTCTTCATAAATAGTGTTTGATAAAAGTATTGTTCCATTAAACACAATCTTATGTCATCCATTGAGAAATACAAGTGCTTATATGCAGTCTTCCATTTGTTCTAACTTTTAATCTTTTTGAGAAGTAAACAATATTTTAAATAAGAGATATATTACTATTTATCTTGAAACAGTCTCTCTGCCCTTGGGTATCTACGTCCCACCTTCACCACACTCCGCTCATTGCGGGATTGGGTATCGTTTTGGTTGTATATATAACTGCTTACTACGTACAAGTTATTTTATTCATGGAAATGTATGATTTGAAGCATAATTATATGGGAGCCATAACCACATATACTTAAAAATAGAACCAAATGGTGGAACTAAGTGCTCTATCATGCAACTTGCATTTGAAAAAATTATTTCATGAAGTGAGAGCCTTTGTCATTCTCCAAAACAGATTCTCCCTTTCTTTGTTTTTACTTTAAAAAAAAAAATTCCAAAAAAGAATTACCGATAAGGAGAAACTTTTGTCGTCTGATTATCGACTCATTATGCGTGTGGTGCACTTTGGCGTGGTTTTTATATTCTAAAACTTACAATAAACGAGTCATGAGTTGATATGCATATATAGTTATATACTGAGCATGGTGGTGATCTGATCTGGAAAATTTGGTATGAGTGTACTATAAGTCAGACGATGACATGGCAGTCGACCCACATAAAGGACCCCGAGTCAGTTTTTTCTATGCATCACATGCAGTGAACAGCAAAAGGGTAAATTTGATGAGTAGAGGTTAGCCAATGAGGTTTCACATATCATTCTACATTTTTCTTTATGATCTTGATCAATGATCACAAATAACACTAAAAACCTATGCTTGGAATCCGTTGTCTGGCTCAGAATTAAAACCTGGTGCAACAAATCATTCAGATTTATCGTTCAAGACTTTTGAGTACATAATAACACCGAGTACAAATGATCAAGATGTTGATTTCAACTACTAGCTCAAATCTTGGCCGTTTAACCTTGAATCTGATACCTTGTTGGTTGTAAATAGAGACCAGAATTGTATAGTCGGATATTTATCTCACTGTTTGGTGTGTTGAGTAATGGTGAAGATTTGTCAGTGTCATCACCTGAGAAATTGGGGGATTGTGGCAGGTGGATGGTGGTGATATCATGAATGCTAGGCCTCCTTTTTTCTTTCCCTTCTGAATGTTGCCTTGCATAGTACTTCTGAGCATGGCTTGCTACTTGTGTTGGTGTTTTTGTCACCACAAAGTTGCGAGAAATGTTTCGCCAGTCTCCTTTTCCATGAACCTGAAGACCCATCAAGAATCGCCTGTAATGCATAAATACACAAGTTATTACTATATCATTATTGCTCTGAATTTGACTCTAGAACCAGAAAGATAATATACATAGAAGTTCACCTGTGCTCTTCTTCAGTCCAGGGTATACCTTTTCGCCTCTCGTGGTCAAAAGATCTTGACCTGAAAAACCTACTCCCGAAAGAATTGAACACATGATCATGAACCATTTCAGATTTACAGGTCAAGTAGCCCGGGTCTTCAACCAAACCAGCCTCTATATTATTAATATCAGCTTTCAATTCTTCATACTGTGCTCTCACCTCAAACTCTGATTTCCCTGGAACAAAAGCAGCCACATTTGACCACCTATCTGGCGTTTCTGTATCGAATATAGCCAGAGCACTTTCGAACCATTTGTTCTGTTCTTCTGTCCATTTTGATCCCTTGTTATCCTTCATCATATTATTTGAGCTGAAAACATGCAAATATGGAGATGATGTTTCCATAGCTATTGTCTCAATGGAGAAAAAGGCATTCAAATAAACAAGAAAAAGTTGAGAATCAAATTATGAGAATCAGATCATCAGAAAGAATAGCCTTTTTCTAGATTTTTTTGAACAAATTCCGTAATCTTGAAATTGACCCATCTATTCAAGAATCAAGAACTTAATACAGATAATTACATAACAGTATCAAATCATATCATCTGAATATTATTTATTTTTAAAAAAATCAAATACTATACCCAGTAAGAAAAATAGATAACTAGCAGAGAGTTTACCTCTTGTAGCAGAATCAACACTGGTTTTGATATAAATCCTGATTATGGATGAACCGAATCGTGATTGGCTGCAAAGTTGTCAATGGCAGTGTGAATGTGTGATTAGCTTCAATTTATATACAAAGTGTTCGTTAATAGTGTGTTTACTGTGACAGCATTTCGATGGCTTTACTTTACAAACATTTAATGATTACTTTAAAAAGTTGGCAAGATTTGGCAAGACAATGAACCATTTGGCTTTTCATTTATTGTGAGTATTATTTATGGCCCTTTTAGATGAGAAAGAGAATTCTAAAACTTCTTTTTTGTGAACATAGTGGCATATATCTTTCATTTTTGTAATAACATTATACTTTTTCCCATGCACTCATGTTAATTTTAAACAAACATATATTATATGCTTAATAAAATACATAACAAGTCCCTTATCCGGGTAATTAACTTAACACTCCTGTTTAAGTGTTCATTTAGCTATATTTAGTAAAAATTATATGCAATGTGAGGTAAGATTACTACGCCGATTTAGCTTTTTTCTAGTAGGAAACGAATCAAATTGGAATCCAAAGGTGGTCCATGATGTCGTATTCAAACATTAACATTTCTATTAACGTATAAAACAAGGGGTATTTAACGACTGAATGACGAAACCCACTTCTTTGGAAGGTCGAAAGGCCAACAAGAGACAACGATTGAACTTTAAAGTGTTTGTAATAGTATGTAAGTGGGAACGAAAATTCGAAGAAGGGGGCCAAAGCAGTTGAGCCCATGAGCAATTATTTGATGCAAATTAGTGAAATTAAAGTTGAAAAGGAAAAGGAAAGGGTCAAGTGGAAAGAACAACGGGTACTACTAATAAAAGTTGCATTTACACTTCTTTTGTTACAATGAATTATACATGAGATTTCATATCGACTGCAAAAAGTGCCGGTCACTATTTGGTACGTATTAGCATATAAATCATATAAAGTACGTGTGATCAGTTCGTCACTTATTCCTGTTATGACGGAGGTCAGGTCCCTCATCGAATTATTGAAGCTATGGAAAAATGATTATGCAGTTCATCCAAAGATATTTGTTCTGCAGGAATAATTTTAGAAGTTTTAACGTTTACTACTAAATAACCATTGATTTTTATTAAATATCTGTGTTAATAAAACTGATTTACAAAATTATCACAGACAGCGCCTGTAGCTCAGTGGATAGAGCGTCTGTTTCCTAAGCAGAAAGTCGTAGGTTCGACCCCTACCTGGCGCGGATTACCATTTTTTTTTTCCATTTTCATGCCAAACATATATTTCTAGCAAATACTTCCCATAACTTTTAACAAAAATATTGTTATAAAATCTTAAAAAGTCCGATTTATATATAATAAAAACTTTTCATTGAATTCTTAACAATACATGTTTACAAAACAAACTTGATTTATCAAGTTCTAAGCTGCAACCGGCACCTTGAGCCTAGATGACCCATACAGTGTCTCTTCGAACCTGATGATCTCATTTTTAGACCCGTAGGCTACTTGAGTTCGGTCATCAAGGTTCACGATAACCTTGTCTAACACGGACTTTGTTCCATCACTGCTATAACCTCCAGCATTCTCGATCAATAGTCCTAAAGGAGCGACTTCAAATAGAAGCCTTAGCTTGGCTTTTGTGGTTGGTGATATCACATTAGTGAAAACCCCCTTTTCTTTCACAATGATCTGCAAAGAAAAGAACATTAGAACACAAAAGATGATCAGAAAATCTAGTTGTGCAATAAAAATGAAACTAAGATATCGACCTGGTTAACATCAGGCACCATTCCACCGGTGTATCGCAAAGTGTACTTTTCTTTTACGTAGTAGTTGATCAGCTGCATTCGATGAACAATGAGTTTTTAAACAAGTTAGTAATAGAAAAAGTAATTTCTATAACCAGCATAGTAAGAAGGGTTCTAAATAAAGACCGTGTCATATTCCGGGTTGTCAAAAGTGGCTCTCAGATTTCCAGGGGAAAACATCTTCCCTTCTGAAATTTCATATGTTTCCTTCACATGTTGCCATTTTCCTAAAGAAAGGTGAGATATTTATTGTAATGTTTGTAAAGAACAAGCACTTAAATATTGAAAACTGAAGATTTTATATTTATACCTTCGTCGAGAAGAAGAAACTCATGGGTTCCAGGGAAGCCCTTGATAGCAAGAACATAAGTGGTTCTAGGTCCGTAAATACCCATAGCTGCAGCCACTTGGTCTCCTCCGGTCACCCCGGTTAGCTTGTCTCCTGGCCATACTCCAAATATGGTGCCCACGGTGAAGTTTGTGTCAACAATGCTGGACCCGTCAAGGGGATCAAAAGCAACACTGAATCCGCCTGCTTGTTCACAATTTTTTGGACGATCATGATAACATATATGCTTACATTAAGATAAATATATTATCATCAAAATTTCACCCATGACTTAAGAATATGACATGATCATGAGTCCAATTACTTGTATGAAATGGTTTTACACATTTACTCTTTAAATATATAGCGTTTATGAAGATGTATCGTTTTAACCTTCGACTGGACCACCCATGTCTTGAAGCTCGGGAACTTCTTCAGAGCAAGCATATTTGCAGAAATGAGAGTTCTCCAATGCCTAATTCAGAACATAAACTAAATAACTTTCACATTGGCCCAACAAAAGTTATAATTAATCTATGAAATTTCACCCCATAGTTCTTGGTTGAATAAATTAGAGTAAGAACAGAATTATATGCAAAGATTGAAACTAACATCAAACAAAAGCTTGTCGGCCAGCATGTCTACTGCAAGCTGTTCATCACCAAATGAGTTGACGCATGCGGTGCCACCACAAGAAGCAGTTCGGACTTTAAAAGCGATGGTTCTGATAGCTTCACTCATGCAAGTCAACAATCTGATCAAACCCTTGTCTGGGGTTGCCTTTTTAAGGAAATCTTCCTAAATAAAAAGATTACAACACCAATAATATGAGCTCCAATATGTTACACAAAGAGAAAGGAGTCATGACAATGTGGAATCTGTCCATGCTAAACTTACCAGACTTTCACCGATCTCACATTTGGTTATGAGCGACGAATTTTGTGCCTTTGAAACCTTGAGGGAAGATCTTGGCATTATCCTCAATGCTTCTCCAAATAATGAGCTTGATTTTAAACTCTAGGATTAAAAATAACGTTTCAAATTAGATGGATATAAATTAAGAAAAATTATTTATTATATGTTTCATGGATGAAGCAAAGAAATATATATCAAGTTTCATGACCACAACTTTTGATTTGAATGAAGTTACATAGTCAATGCCAAGGCGGAACCAGACTACTTGTCGAGTGGGTTCATAATTAAAATTATCATTTCCTATGAAGAAAATCAAGGCGTTCTAATATAATTCTATATGAATTTTACACTAGAATAATGGTGTAGAATTTTGTTTAGCAGGTTCAAGTGCACCCTCTCTGGTATATGTAGCTACGCCCATTGTCAACGCAAAGTGTCAACCACCTCCTTTTGTTGTCAAATGCAAATAGTGTGAAATCATGAATTTCTTTCAATCACGTGGTACTTATATAAAAGTTTAATTCATAGTTGTAAATTCGATTTCAAATCATAATAAAGTTTTCAACTCCCCAATGGTATTTTAAACATATATAAGTAAATACTTTTCAACTAAGGAGTATGTTTGTTTGTCTAGTGTACTTATCAATTTGTAATATCGAGTATCATAAGTGTATATTTTTAGTTGGTTCGAACCATAAACTAAAGAGAAACCAAATTGATCAAATTCGGTTTGGGCTTAAGCAAAATACAATGGTTTAAAGTACATCTTTTTTTGAACCAGACCCAAACGGTCATCCTCTAAAACCGAACTTAACCAATCAAACTCTTTGGTTGCTCAAAGCTCAATCTAATTCGTATAGCCATATTGCATGCATTTTACAGTGTAACTTTTTTTCTTTTTGATAGCATACACTAAAATTTTACCACGTCAATGCATATTTTGGTGTATACATCAGAAAAATTTGGTGTACAAATCATACGCCATAAATAAAACTCATGATTTGAAGCAAAAGAAAACAAAATGCATATATATATATATATATACCTTGGTGGTGAATGATGGAGAAATGGTCCTTGGAGATGCAAATGAAGTTGTATGTTGAGAAGAAGCAACACTTGGCAAGATTGTCCCACGTGCAAAGCATGCCACCCCTGTCTCCATTTTTTTGATATGTTCTGTTTTAAGCTTCAAGCTGAAGAAGAAGAACAAGAAGAAGGAGGAGAAGAAAAATGTGTTTGATTTAGTAGTGGTTTAAGTGTTTGTTTTTGGAAGAATGGGTGCTTCAGCAGATAAGCAGGCAACAATGGGATGACACGTGGCAATGAGTTAATGGATAGATATGGTGTTGATTGAAAAGTATGGGGGTGAGGTTTATTACTCATCTTTTCAAGATTTATGTGGCTCTCATCTGCATTTGATGATGATCATGTTATTATATGAATAATCCTTATTTAATTTTTTTAATTAAGACTTTAGCACTCCTTATCGAGCTAAAACGTGTTGTTGGTCTCATACGTGAAGGATTTATCATATGCATTTTGTAAATTATAAGGGACAAAAATATTTTTTTTTAATTAAAAATCTAAAATACCGATCATTACCCTTATTATTTATTACCCTTATTATTTAACCATATATATAGGTGCCGGATTTACTATTAGAATATTTGTAATGACATATATTTTTATAACTTGAATAGTATTTCGGAACTTGCTCATTTGATGGTGGTAACAAAAAAATGATTATTTGTAATGAGTTTTTGGATGTGGCTTTGCCTTGTGCTACAGAGAAAGAGGAACTTGAAAATGTCATGAATGAGGTTAAATAAATGAACATATATATGTTGATGTTAAATAAATTACATAGAAACGAACATAATTTAATGAAATGTTATTGAAGTGCATAAGAATATTTGGTAAGTAAGGATGGAAAACATTTTTTTTAATGTAAAAAAAAGGTAAATGGGTGGAACCATTTAGTCTCATGTACCGTTTTGGTTATCAGAGCGCATACCGCATAAAACTCATTCCCGGTAAGTCACCATCCTCACACATGGATCACAAGATATAGTTTATCCACTTGTCTTTGTCAAGGTTTCAAACTTGTGACATGTAGCCTTCATCTGTGGTACATTAGTATCACTTATTTATTTTTCAAACTTATACATTTTAGTGTCACTTTTCATCAAATACTTTTACAAAAGCAAGTGAACCCATACTTTTCCTTCTTTCTCCAAAATGATGGCCATCACTCTTTAGGCTCTACTTTCTTTTTTGCTCCATCTTGGACTGTCACCGTGCTTCCTCGCTACAACAACAACAACAACAATTGTATCCAATCCCGATATAAGCAGGATATGGAGGAGGTGTGATGTAGATAGTTTTACCTCTACCCAAAATAAAATATCTATGAAAATAACATGAAAATATCTGGCCAAAAGATAAAATAACATATAAAATAAAAATAACAAAACATAAAATAACATATAAAATAAAATAAAATAAAATAACAAAACATATTAGATCTGGCCAAAACATGAAAATAACAGGTGACCATACCTATGAGCAGGGTATTACTTGAATAAAATAAAAATAAGATAAAATAACAAAACATAAAACATAGAAACATATTAGACCATATTAAACAAAACATAAAAACATATTAAACATAACAACAAGCATATAAGATATACGCAACTATCATATTTGACATATACAAAACTCCTCTTACCCTCCCAAATATGTCACATAAGCATATAAGAATCGCGTCATGCAGACATACATCATATAAGCAAGTATGAAACGTAATAAACATAAGGTCTGATGAACCCATATAGAACAAATGCTGTTAATCTACCTATGTTATAAAGTAACCTAGGCCGTTATCCGGCATAAAACTACCCCTAAGTCCTCGAAAAAGGGAAATAACTATATTATTTCTCTACTCTAATCTTAGTCCTCCAAGTATTTCTATCACACGTCATGTCCTCCGACAAGCAAAGTTCCTTTAGGTCATTCGATAGTCTGATAGTTTATCTCCCCACCTCAGTTTAGGCCTACCCTTCTCCTCATGTCGTCTACTTGGATCGATTTAGCTATCCTAAGAGGCGTTGTCTGGTCTGTTACTTTACATGGTCAAACCATCTCAAGCGTCCTTCCCTGAGCTTGTTAATGATGGTATCCACTTCAAGTTCAGCTCTAAAAACTTCCGTCTAGATCCTGTCTAGCAAGGTCTCTCCGTATGTCCACCTTAGCATCCTCATCTCAGCCACCTCTATCCGAAATGCTTGGGCTTTTGTCATCGGCCAACATTCTGAACCCGTATAGTATAACCGGTTTGATAGCCACTCTGTAGAACTTACCTTTCAACTTTAGGGGGATCCTCTTGTCGCACATGACTCCTGTAGGCGCTCTCTACTTCATCCATCCAACTTGTATCCGATGAGCCACGTCTTCATCTATCCTCCCAGATTTATGTGTACTGATCCCAAGTATCTAAAAGACTCATTCGGGTGCAAAAACTATTCCCTAATGAGGATAACCTCATCCTCGTTATGCTTAATCTCGTCTTTGTCGAAGTCACATCTTAGGTATTTAGTTTTCTCTAGGCTGACGCGCAAGCCATTGTCTTATAGAGCTCCCTTCTATTGCTCTAATATGAGATTTAGATCCTCTGTCATTTTCAAAATAAGCACGATATCATCAGCAAAAATCATGCACCATGGTAATTCCTCTTGTAGGCTACTCGACAACTTGTCCAAAATCAAGGTAAAAATATATTGAGAAATTGCCGAACCCTAATGTATGTCCACTTCTACCGGGAAAAACTCAGTGTTCCCTACAGGTGTTCGAACACCGGTCTTCACTCTATCGTACATATCCCTGATAATACCAATGTATCTCCCTGAAACTTCTTTCGCATGTAGAGTCCTCCAAATCAGCTCACGTGGAACACTATCGTACGTCTTATCCAGGTCTAAAAAAGAGTAGTGTAATGTTTTTTGTCTTTCCCTATAGTTCTCCATAAGGCTTCTAATGATGTGGATAGCCTCCATCATCAACCTCATTGGCATAAAGTCGAATTGGTTCTCTACCACCTCCGTGACCCTCCTAAGCCTCATCTCAATCACTCCCTCCCATAGCTTCATGGTATGACTTAGAAGTTTAATGCCCTTGTAGTTGCTACAAATCTGCACGTCTCCCTTGTTCTTGTAGATGGGGTTAACCTCATTAAGTCTCCATTCCTCTGGCGTTTTCACACTTGTCCAATTTTTGTTGAAAAGGCTTGTCAACCAGCTTACCCCAATGTCCCCCTCTCCATGCCTCAATAGGAATTTTTTCTGGGCCTCTGTTTTGTTCATGCACATCTTCTTTAAGGCTAACCTCAATTCCTCTTGGGTGATCCTTGTATCGTCATCTCCGTAGAGTGGATACAGGGCAGTACCGTGCTTGCTCACTCTACCATGAAATATGTTTTTGAAAACTTATATAGTTATTGTATGGGTTTGACATTGATGCTGCTAGCGGTACCTAGTTCCTAACTAGGTGTTGCTACAGCTATCTCCCCCCCCCCCCCAGTGGATACAGGGCAGTACCGTGCTTGCTCACTCTACCATGAAATATGTTTTTGAAAACTTATATAGTTATTGTATG
>JAOXNX010000031.1:24546455-24558590 GCA_028566075.1 Solidago caesia
ACCCCCAGGCGAACCGGAGGGGGGTTCGCTCCACTCCCCACAGCCTCATATGAATGGTTTTACAGGAGAGATACCATCTTTCTTGGGAAACTTCACTTCTCTGAAAATCTTATCGGCCAGAGCCAATCATCTAAGTGGAAGCATTCCACATACTTTAGGTCAGTTGTACAACTTGCAAGGATTTGGTTTTGGTCTTAACCATCTCTCTGGTACCATCCCTCGATCCTTCTACAATTTAACATCTTTAAAAATTTTTAGCAAGAGATATAGGCTTGCAGCTACCCAATCTCGAGCTTTTTCAGATATGGGGTAACAAATTTACATCATTTTCTAACTGTTCAAACTTGGTAGAGCTCAACATGGCCTTTTACTGGGAAGGTTAACATATAGATTTCAGACATATGCCAAATCTTTGGTATCTTGCATTATTTAATAACAGTTTGGGGAGTTGGGAACCAGAAGTTCATTGATTCCATGGTCAATTGTAGGAAATTTGAAATGTTATGTGTTCATATAAACCAATTGAATGGAGTTGTATCTAGTTCTATAGGCAATCTCTCATCTCATCTCATCTCATCTCATCTAGTATTTGGTGGAAACTTCATTTATGGGACCTGGGATTGGGAATCTTGAGAGCGATTGATTATGTTAGGTAATCAGTTCACGGGTGTAATTCCGTTTGAACTTGGTAATCTACAAAACCTATAACTTTTATACCTAACAACAACTTCACCCGGAACTTCCGAAAATTTATAGAAAACATGATGCAGAACATGCAGTTGTGGGTGCTGGATGAGTGGATTCTATGCCTGGGATAGTAAACCCCCAAGAAACTAGCGGGAGGTGGAGAAAGTATTGGAAACCCTGCAGAGATTACCAAAAGAAAACCTGTCACGAAAGTAAGTGTCATTGCTCATTGGGTATTGATAACAGTTTATTCGCAAATCCTTCAACTTACTCGGAAAAGGTCTGGTCTTCAGAAGTCAACTAAAAAATCTAGTAATAACTGTAGTGCTCCACAACCTGAGAAATCAAGTATTAGCCGTGGTGTTCCTAAACCTCATGTGTTAAGTAGCAGCAATGGTATTCAACAGGCTCATAAGTACAATAACAGCTATGATGTTTTACAACCCGAGAAATCAAGTAATAGATGATGTTCCAAAAGCTCATATGGTCTTCAACAGGCTCATAAGTACATTAACAGCTATAATAAATGTTCAAACATTAGTTCCGTCATAACAAAAGCATCAAACTATATCTAACGCATCTAAGGTTTCATTCAACTCTAACTAATGTATACTACGGTTGCACTTCAATCTCCATAATTATAGCTGAGTTGCTTGCCTGCTCCAAAACTTATGTGTTTAAAGCTCCACACTTTGTGATGCTGCAATTATCTTTGACCCTAGATTATGTCAAAAGAGATACTATAGTCTCACTGATCAAGCAAAAGTAGTGTTTCCACGTAAGAACTTGCAAAGCATGAAAATCCAACTCCGGAAATCCCTATATAACTGATGTGTCCTGAAGAAGGTTCATAAACAACAATCGGATCCCGATTAAAATCATCTTTATTTACAAGTTCAATCATAGCTTCACCACTCTTCCTAAATCCAAGTACATTTCTTATTGATGCATCCGGTATGTTAATAGTGTATAGCTTTGTAAACGATTCCGGAACACCATGCTCCATCATCATCCAGACGCCATAAACCCGTTTCTTGGCCTCTTTATTATATTCAAGCACAACAAGACACTCCCTCAACTTAGATATAGACAAATTAATGTCGGTTTGGAGTGCTAAACTTTCAGGAAGGCTTACTTGCTTAAATTCTTCACTAGTCATATCAAATGACATAATCATATCAAACTCATCCACAGAAATCTTACTAATATAACGCCAATACATAAACCCATTTACATCCACCTGATTTTGGGTCACCACTATTTTTGATTTAGGTAGATTAACAGATAGACGTCTCCATTCCCCTGAACTTAACGTAAAAACGTCAGCTTCCAAAGAAGGGTAGTCAAAATTTAAATCCAACGAATCACAAACAGATGTGAACTTAACGAGCGTAGGATCGCTAGTATTTGGACAAACCCCAAAACCGACAACAGTTACATTAGGTGGATCCAACACATTAGGAACCGCAATAGCAACAGATTTTCTAATTGCAGGGTTCCAAATAACAGCCATTTTTGTAGCAGAATCAACATAAAAATTATACAAACAAAACAATCCTTGGGAGCTACCGACAATATTTGTGGATTGAAGTAGCTTAACGGGTATGGGAACAGTAGGGGATGACTTACGTTGAGGGAAAGTGTGATTATCGATAATCGAAACAAACTGTTCTTCGGAAATTTGTGGATCATCGTACCTTACAAGTATATGATGAAGCTGTTGATTGTTGTTGAATCCATGGATAAACTAGGGGCTATCGATGATAGACTTCCATTGCTTCGAAACTGTTCGGAATATTATTAATGATTTCGCCGGAAGTTTTTTCATGATTTTCTGTTGGATTTCCAAAGGTATGTGGTCCGACATTCTTTTCTTTTAATGGTTTTTATTGATTTTTTTTTTAGGGTTTGATTTTATGGGTGCAAGTGTTTGAAATGAGTTTTGTTCATTTTAAATTTTTAATAATATATGGCTGCTTGCTACTTTTATAAGGACCCGTTTATGGTTTCAAACCCGGTGGGTATAATCCAAAGCGCAGGTGCCTTTTGGGTTGGGCTTTGGCCTTTTCCACTTCTTTTTTTCCTACACATATTTTATTTTATTTTATATAATATAAAATCCACATAAAATATTTATATATTGTCCATCATGTTAACGAAACCTATAACTTATTGATTGATGAGTTATAAAAATACTGTTGGTGTTAAACAAACAAGTAGTAAAAAGTAAAAGGTTATAAATATTTCGATTATTAATGAAGTAAAGGTTTATAAATATTTCAATGATTAATAAGCACTATTGGAAAACAAATTTTGCTTATATAGCACTATGTTTATTCCATTTAATCACTACCTTTTTTTTTTTTTCTTCTTACCAATAATTGCCCATGTCACCATACAAAATTTCTGGATTTTTCCAATCATTATCAAAAAGTTATGATTTAATATAATGAATGCAGTAAGGCTACAATGTGATTAGCTTAAAAGACAAATATAAAAGATTGTGCTAGTTGAATTAAAACAAGAGAACAAGATTGGTGTAAGATGATACCAAATTGGTTATTTATATGTTAAGTTGGTGGAGTGATTTACATACAAAATAAGTAATCCAGATAAACAAGAGATTATGAGCTAATGTCGATCACCTGCCGCGGACGCTAGCAGGGGAATGAACACCCATTTCACTGTTACTCTCGTCGTCTATATATTTTCATCAAGCGGATGGTTATTATTATTGACACTCATTTCAGAGCTTGTGTTGCTGCTTGTTGCTAAAGGGGATTCAGAAACACTAATCACTTGACTTCGTGTGGGTCCAGGTCTCACACTGTACATAGATGATGCCGGAATTTTTGTCATCAGTGGCCTCAAATTACTTGGAACTGTTCGCCTTATATCCTGCTCCGCGAAAATTAACAAAACTTAATAACATTAATAAATCAATAATACTCGGACTAGAAATGCTCGTAAAGAAACATACCATATGCCTCATAACCATATCTAGGAATTTCTTTGAGAATGATCTTCCTAAACCCGAGCTAAAACAAAGGTATTGATAACATATGTAGTCATGTAGTATCTAATACTTTCTCGGATAAATAGTTAGATTTACATGTTCGAGCTCTGGGTTTCTTCTCCCATAACAGGCTGGAAATGATCTAACTCGTCATAACATTCAAGAACCAGAATTCTGCAGTCCTCTGCAGCCATTAGTTCTGTAGAGTAGGCACCGTGTGCAGAGCCGGGGAAGTTAGAGCTCATTGCCTCCCCTGCAAAGAATAAGTTATCCACAGGGATCCTTAGCTTGTCATACAGGCTGCTGGAGATGGCGTTTTGAGTCAGATCAGGTTTAGAAAGTTGGTAAATCGGTACTCTTATAATTTTGTATCCACAGGGATCCTTAGCTTGTCTTTTGCTAGCTGACCCGCAGGCATGTAAATGAGAACTGCATAACCCGTGGCCTTGTGAAGATTAAAATGTCATTGGGTTTTTGGTTATTATAGTTTGTACAATAACATGTATAACTTAATTTGAGCCTTATAGCTTTCTCTCCCAATGAGCTCTTGTATCAGCTTTTAATATTTCTTAGGATGTAAAGCTCAATAAGTAAGGTTTAATGCATACGAACTAAATCATAATCGTTGCTTATTTATTTATTTATTTATGGTCTGACTATAACTCACTGTGACAAAACATGATGCACAGCATGCAGTTGTGGGTGCTGGAGTCTGTGCCTGGGATAGTAAGCCCCCAAGAAACTAGCAGGGAGGTGGAGAAAGTATTGGAAACCTTTAAGAGATTACCAAAAAAAACCATCACGAAAGTATGTGTCGTTGCTCATTGGGTATTGATAACAGTTTATTCGCAAATCCTTCTACTTAACTCAAATTCTTGATGCAACATTAGGTATTGTAATTTTAGATGGTCTGGTCTTCACAACCTGAGAAATCAAGTATTAGCCATGATGTTCCTAAATCTCATATGTTAAGTAGTAGCAATTAATGGTATTCAAGAGGCTCATAAGTATGTTAACAGCTATGGTGTTTTACAACCTGGGAAATCAAGTAACAGCCATGATGTTCCAAAAGCTCATATGTCAAGTAGCAGCCATGGTATTCAACAAGCTCACAAGTACATTAGCAGTTGTGATGTTCCACAATCTGAAAAATCAAGTAATAGCTGTGATGTTTCAAAATCTCATATGTCAAGTAGCAGTCATAGTATTTAACAAGGTCATAAGTACATTAACGGTCGTGGTAGTCTACAACATCATACGTTTGGTAATCGGTATGGTCCACAAACTCAACAATGTACTTCGTGATGAACAAACTTATTTCCACTTTCAAGATGAAGAATTTCCATTGGAAAACCCAAACCTTGAGGATGATCTAGAATAAAAGCTTGAAGTTAGTTCTCACAACAAACTGAGACATATACAAGTGATCATCGACACGAAGAGAACAATGGTTCAACCTCGCATGGTACACTAGTTGTTACAATATTAATTAAGTAGCTCATATAACTAAACATATCATAGAGCATGGTACGTTAGTTGTTACAATATAAATTAAGCCCCTGAGTGGGTAAAGTTATGTGAGCGGTTTGCAAGTGAGGAATTTCAGGTTTAACTTCACATTTTAACTACACTTGTAATATTTTGTTTGATGAAAAAAGTTTGTGAAGTTATAATTCTTTCCAACTATGTAACTTTGCAGGAGATAAGTCTTAGAAATCAGAAAAATAACTCATTCAATGTTATTCCACCTGCTGTCGACACACGTTCAATGGCAAGGATGGTTGATGAGCTAAGAAGTTCTTTAAAATTTAAATTTTACATTTCTTTTTACTTGTTTATTTGAGGTGCAGTAGAAAATGAGGCCAGGACCAGAAGTATCTGCAATTGATAAGTTCAAGATCGGTCATTTCTCAACAATGAAAAATAGAATGGTTAATAAGAAGGCCGATGAAGTATTGGTAATTTCTATTCCTGAGTACATGCCATTGAGTTTTAATTTTTTATTCATGTTGTAGTAACAAAAGCAATTAGCAATAACTACTAGATCAGACATGATGCATATCTTGTTAAACTTGCTAAATCAAACACTTGCAGTTTATATTACATATCTTGCTGATAGGAGGGGATCGGGATGGGATGTGTAACGTGTCCAAATGAGTTTTGTTTAAAAGGAGCTACTAAACAATCGGATCATACGAGTTTGACTGAAAGATTTTGAAAATTTAATATAGTGATCTTAAATTTATGAAGTAGATCTAGCACCAACGTGAAACATATCAAAGTGTTGGTATGAGAATTCTACAATATCATCCTTCATCTGACTAGACAGACCTCATCACTGGTATGTACCAACATATAATGACCACCTATATCCATTATGGCTTATGATCCATTCAATATGTTTGAATGTAGTATGGCCTGACTTAGTGTGAAACATTATAACAATATGATTATGATATTTAACCCAACCCGGGACACATTTAAGGTTAGTTTAATTAACATATCCATATATAAATAGGTTAGCTTAATTAACATATCCATATATAAATTAAACTTGTTTCGACTAACAACTGTTGGTATAGATTAGCAATGGAAGACGAAAAGTGACCACTCACAATTTCTTTACCCAACGTTCTTAGTGACGAATTTTATGTTGTTGGTGACCAAAATGTTTTGGTCACTAAACAACTTTTTTCTTGTAGTGTTTTTGTGCATTTGCTTTGGTACTTTGCATAACAACATCACCATCAGTAACATCGATTACTTGGTCTAGGCCACATAAGCAAACTTATGAATGTTAATTCGATGTCACATCTTCAAAATTCTCCATACATTTTTGAACTATTTGCTTAATAGCCTCTATAATGTAAACAGATTTCCATTGGTAATAAGCTTAGCTACAATGATAGGTTCTAATTTACTTTCTTTTTTCCTTGCAGGGTTTATATTAGCTTCTTGGGGTATAGAAATAAAGGGATATCGGTTTCACTTGTATCATGACTTTTCTATGGAAATTATGGTATTATTGAGCCATAGGATCATTATGCAACTTCTGGAACATCTGGGCAATTGGAAGAATGTTCACACAGTTTTGTGTCTGCTTGTAAATTCATCATCTACTCTGTTTATATTTATATACTTGTAAGAATACGTATAAACATTAATTTGCCATTGGGTATGCATGTCTGGGAACATGTATAAGTTAGTAGAAACAAGGGAAACACAAAAATATAGTATCCATTGATAATTGATGTGGAGGTGGAGTCTATACATTTCTAACTTTAATTTGATAAAGCTTAGTTGCAAAGTGTTTGTCTATATTGGTATTTGGGGTAATACTAATAGACGCCATTTAGCATAAATAAAATTTTGGAAGTGGTTACCAGAGTTGAATATCAATTAGAACTAAACAACAAACTTTACCTATGAATCCAGTTGTAGATTGAGAGAAAAAACTTGCTAATTCTATGTTCGGAGAAGGCCTAAGTGTGGATGCCTGGGCTAGGACTACATTGACCAATGATTCAGATTGTCGATACACAGGGAAATTAATGAAAAAAGTTTGATTTCATTAGTGAAAACAGAATCGCTATGCTTTATTAAGTCTCTAGAAGATCTAATGGATATTCTGATCGTCTTACATGAGCATTTCACGTTAATGGTTACACTTCATGATTTTGTTAGATGCTTAGCTCTATGAGGTGACAAACAACACACATGTTAATTTTAATTTTTTATAGCACAAAACAAGCAGACTAACGTCACTAGGTGGGTAAACCATATTTGTTAACACAAATAACAAAGTAATGCATATTTGCCATAGCATATGCCACTCCTTACAGCAGTAACTTTGAACTCTGTCATGCAAGGTTGGTATCATATCTGAAATGGTGCATACATGAAGCAACTTAAACCATATTACTGGTGAAGATTTTTCTTACATAATAAGTTAAAGTAGAGAACACTCTACCTCAAGATTTTGAAGGGCATCCCGGACATGCAACAACTCGTGGGCAACATTGTTAATATTCATCCGTTGTGATGGGGAATCTACGGAGCATGATACTCCAATCCTGATAGTTGAAGCCAAACATTCTTCCATTTTTTGTGCATTTGCTTTGGTACTTTGCATGACAACATCACTATCAATAACATCCATTACTTGGTCTAGCAAAGCCACATGAGCAAACTTATGAAGGCTAAGGTCTTCATTGAATATGTCATCTGTCGGCTTTTTCCCGCTCATAGCCTCTAGTAATAATATTCCAAAGCTGTAGACATCCCCACTAGTTGTCATCTTACTCCCTAAGCCATACTCTACGATTTACAATAAGCAACGAGTTTATAAAAAAGTAATATTGCAAAATAAAACTTAGCTTACGAGAATCGATTAAGTTTACCAGGAGGTACATATCCAATTGTTCCTTTAACCCCAGTTGAGCTAGTTTGGTTTGAATTTGTTCCAAGAAATTTAGTCAAACCAAAGTCTCCAACATGGGCCACCATATCATTATCCAGTAGAATATTGCTAGGCTTCATGTCTCCATGAACAACGGTTGGTAAACATTGGTTATGAAGATAATCAAGAGCAGATGCAACATCGATGAGAATATTTATTCTTTGAAATAGGTCTAGTCTAGATTTATTTGCATTTGAATGCAACCAATCATGTAAACTCCCGTTGGGCATGAACTCGTAAACTAAAGCTTTGAAATTGTTGCCTTGAAAGTCAACGCTTGAACACAAAGTTATTATTTTCAATAGATTCCGGTGTCGAATACTTCGCCATGCTTCACACTCCGCTATAAAGCTTTTGTGAGTTCCCCGAATTTGAAGATGCAAAACTTTTACTGCAACAAATTTGTCATCATGATCAAGGGTTCCTTTATAAACGGAGCTTGAGCCACCCTGGCCAATCAAGTTTGCTTCAGAGAAGCTATCAGTAGCCTTGAGGAGTTGATCGTATGAAACTTTTAAGAACCTTTCATTTAGGGATGATTGAGATGGTTGGCCATTCTTTTTCTTTTTAAACCAAGCATAGACAAAACATAATACAGAAAATATCGTACAAGAAACTAAAATGACTATAATGAATAATGGGAACCTTTTGTTACGTTTCTCTGCCATTTTGCATTTGGGTAACCTAAGTTCAACCAAGCCACCACAAAGCCTATTGTTCCCCAAAATGGAGAATGCACTTGCATTGACAAACACTCCTTTCATTGGTACTTCACCCTGAAAATCGTTAAAGGATAGGTTCAAATATTCTAAGGAGAACCGTTCTAAGAATCGGGGAATTTGGCCCGATAAATTGTTGTGAGAAAGATCGAGTCCTGCCAGTCCTCTCACGGAACTTAATGATGGTGGTACCATGCCTTCAAACAAGTTGTTGTTGATGTATAAGTAAGTAAGGCTAGTACAACCACCAAGGCTACTCGGAATGTTACCTGATAGATCATTATGAGATAAATCGAGCTCGTTCAAAGATTTGAGATCTTCAACCTCATTTGGAAGTGAACCAGAGAGGCTATTATTTGAAAGATCTAAAAAGAATAGAGACGTAAGTTGAAAAAGTTGTTTAGGTATTTTGCCACTTAGTTTATTGTTCCGGAGGTCCAATTGTTCGAGCTCATGACAATTCCCCATATTTGGTGGGATATCCCCTTCCAATCTGTTGGAACTTAAACTAATCAAATTCAACATTGATAAGTTCCCTATTGCATATGGAATTGGCCCTGAAAATTGATTTTCATATAGATAAGCCCGTTGTAGCTTTTGAAGCATGCCAATGGTAAAGGGGATTTTTCCCGTGAATCGGTTTGTGTATAAAACTAAACGGGTCAAACCAACTAGATTACCTATACTTGAAGGGAGGCTTCCATATAATTGATTTTCTCCTAAATCTAGATAACTAAGTTGATGAGAAAGATTACCGATTGATGTCGGGACCACTACTTGAAAGTTGCAATTACCAAGACCCAATTTCTTTAATTTGCTGCAGTTTCCCAAAGAATCAATAAACTTCATTCCATTCACTTCTCCGCCTTCGTTGAAGTTGTTATTATACAAATATATTTTCGAAATATCTTTTAGGTTTGCAAAGTCAATTGTCAACTTCCCACTAAAACCGGTGGTAGACATATCAAGAACAAGTAATTTCGAACAATTAGATATTGACGGGGGAAGAAGCCCGGAAAATTGGTTGTCTCGTAACTGCAGTAACAGAAGATTTGGGAGCATTGACCCAATTGTTGGAGGAAGAGTGCCTGTAAGCTGATTCGTAGATAAAGAAAGATTAGTTAGGAGTGAGAGGTTATAGATGGAGTGAGGGATGCTTCCATGTAAGTTACATCTACCAGCATCAAATCTCCTTGAGCTTTTCAAGCGACCTAATGTGTCTGGAATGCTCCCACCCAATGGATTGCTTGTAAAAGAGAATACTTTCAACGATGTAAGATTCCCCAAGAAAGGTGGGATTCCTCCGGTTAAGTTATTATAACCAAGCCGGATAAAAGTAAGTTTGGAGAGAAAACTGATCTCTAGGGGTATACTTCCAACTAGATTATTAAAAGCAAGCCAAAGCACTTCAAGGTTATAACAACCAGACAAATTAGTAGGAATGGCTCCGTTGAACTTGTTTCGGGTCAAGTCAAGGGTACGTAGCCTGGAAAGAAAACCGAGTTCATGAGAGATGGTTCCTTGAAAGCTGTTGTTCCCAAGTGATAGCACCCGAAGGAAGCTCAGGTTTCCTATGTGAGGAGACAATGAGCCTCGTAGGCCTTCCGACTCTAGTTGTATCACAGTCACTCTTCTATGCCGCTTTCCACATGAAACACCACTCCAGTTACAGAAATGGGAGGAAGAGTTCCATGAGGTTAGAGCTCCATATGGATCACTGATGATCAATGACTTGAAGGACAACAATGCCATATGATCGCTTTCATTTCCACCATAGGAACCAGAGATGGTGTCAATATTAGTCAGAAAAATAACAAGTGTATAAAAGAGGATAGAAATAGGAAGGGGAGATGGTAAAGAAATCATTGGTTGTTTTAATCTTGGATATAAACTTAATATAACAAGGATAGTCAGCTGGCATTTTATACTAGCTTTTCACATCCTAACGTGTAACTGACATGCATATAATGAAGAGAATGCCATCCATGTATTCCTTATCATCTTCATTTCACCAAGACAAATTGCATTGACTAATGTCGACTATATATTGAATTTTGTCGACTCTATTCACATTTGTTGACTTCCTTGACAATGTTTTGGCCAACTGGTTTTTGTTGCCTTCTGTTAATTCTGTTACCTAAGTTGATGACAATTACTTTCTAACTCCTTATTTGTGTGTATGGTTATGTTTTCAAATGATATTACATGCGCTTTAATGGGGCAAATTTTTATACTTTTGTTGCTTTCCTTTTCACTCTCACAATTAGTTATTGTTGACATAGATGGTCTTCATCTTTTTGCTGTGGAAATTATTCTTAAACTCATCCAGTAAGAAAAGGGAGGTTGAAAGTCACGGAACCCATAAATAACAATAAAAAAATAAGCAAGGGCGCGAAAGTCACGAGACTCGAAAATAACTTTTAGAAAAATAATTTTCCGAACGAATGACGGATAAAACTACACTACTAAGTGAATTAAAAACCAACTTTTAATGTCCCTAAAGTGGGGAAAAAAAGTATAAGACATTGGAAAAAGTAGGTTTTTAATTTTTTTTACAATTAACCCTTCATTTTACTCCTTATTATATGCTAGTTTTTTTTTCCTTTTTTCTAAGCGTATTTTTTTTATTAAAAAGAATCAAAAACAATCTATTTACAACCTTGTGAGAATATATGAACAAGTTTGCCAGAACTTTGGTCCTTGGTGATATATAAAAGAAATCCTTTCTCATAAACGTATATGCTAAATCTTCTTCTCTAACTCATATTTACCCAAATCTTTAGCGGAGTAAAACTTTATGCGAAATAATTAATAAACATAGCTCTCGTGTTTAGGTTATTGCATGCATACCAAATTAAATTTTAGATCATAATTTAGAGGTGGTTATATCTAATATGTAAATTATACATATAATAACCTAACCAAAACAGCCCGAGTACTATACAACAAGAATAACGATACCTAATTCCGTCAGGGACATGATATGAAAAAAATGAGATATAGACAATCATATTTCTATTCGAAGATGAAAAGATTACTTTCAAGAAAAACCCGACGAATATCATTTCTTTAACTTTATCGCTATCGTACTCCACCAGTAGTAAATTTTTAGGAGGGCAATTGTCCCTTTCTAACCCAGGAAAGTGCTAAATAAGTGGGTGCTTTGCAATATATATATATATATATATATATATATATATATAAGTGTAATTGGATAGGGACCATCTGACCCCCTGTACCCGTAGGTATCTACA
>JAOXNX010000031.1:24620575-24631423 GCA_028566075.1 Solidago caesia
ATATAATGTTATCTATCCTGTTTGTCATTGCAATAAGACTGAATACTTAGCCCAACAACTTTGCTTCAGCATATTACCTTTCTGACTCAGGTTTGGGCCAATGTTTAAATGGATTAACCATGGGTTGACGCAAGACCATATTTCTGGCTGTAGCCATGTTGAAAACGTATGTATAAGATCCTTAACCTCAGATAATTGGTACTAACTTGAAAACGTGGCTTAACTTGACCAGTTGAAATGCATATTCAGATCAGCCATGTTATCTCAAAACTTATGAGTTAAAAATTAGAACAAATTGCGTTTTTGGTCCCTGTGATGTCACCCGATTTGCAAGAATAGTCCAACTTATGCCAAAGTGGCGATTTCGGTCCAGTTTTCATGTTTTAGTGGCAATCTCAGTCCAAAGCATAACAGACGTTAACT
Source organism: Solidago caesia (assembly GCA_028566075.1). NCBI lineage: Eukaryota > Viridiplantae > Streptophyta > Magnoliopsida > Asterales > Asteraceae > Solidago > Solidago caesia. The sequence continues at coordinate 24,620,999 of JAOXNX010000031.1, forward strand.
TTAACACGTTAATGAGAACATGTGACATGCACGTGATGGGCAATTTCGTCTTTGTAAACAAACAAGGACTATTGTTGCAACTAACTCAATTTTTATTTATTTATTTAAAAATGTTCAAATCATCTTCACCAAATACACCCCAACAATTTTATATACACTTTTATAAAATACAAAAAGAAAGAAAGAAAGTAAGAATATCATATCGTCATCAGATCATCTTCACCAATTACGAGCGTCAAACACCACCTGCAACTAAACCCATCTTCACGGCAACTTTAACACCACTCCGGTTGTATTTACCACCTGCAAATCTTTTTCTGTATTTACCATCTTCACAGGGACCATCCATAAATCTTTTTCTGTATTTACCATCTTCACGGGGACCATCCATATCTTTCCACCATTACAAAATTGAAAGAAACAGAAAGGAGACATATGCATATGAATATGCTCTAATTTCAAACACAAATAATAGAAGATTCACAAAATATTCTTCTTCACAACTTGTTCTTTGTCAGCATTCATTCATTCATTCAAACACCTAACACCCATACTAGTAGGTGAAAAAAAAAACACCACCTTCATTCATTTGTCCCTAATATCAACCAACAAAGCAAGCACATGACTCCTAAAAACATAGCATTTTAAAATTAAAAAAAAAAGTTTTCCTTGCAAGTGCTCCGATAAAAAAAAAAAAGTTTTAAAATTAAAATTAAAAACATAGCGTTTTAAAATTAAAATTAAAATTAAAATTAAACAAGCAAGTGCTCCAATACGATTATTATTTGATTAACACTACCTCCTAACATGTAACTTGTAAGGTGTTAGTTAAGCTACCACTCACCCTATATAAACAGTTTTCCTTAAGTTTCTTAATAAGCTTTATCAGATTTCCATCTTCCAAGTAAAGTTACCTAAATTTCCCTCAAGCGGTTTCTCGTTCTCCAATGCGGCAACCTTTGCACGATGAGCAGCGTTTGCTTTTCCTCGTTCACCTCCTTGCGGGAGTTCAGATGTTTCACTGATGGATTCAGATCTTAAATCAGCAGGAGGGATAAAACAGTCACTTGACAATCCTGGGACGTTAAATGCAACCTCTTCAATGGTCCATGCTTCTTCCATTCGTGTCTTGGTATGACTCATTGCCAGCTCACCAAACCTAAAAAGAGTGACGACAGATCGACCCGAGTGTGCAATCATGATCCCGTCCACAGACCGATAATCATCCATAAAAGAATTTATTGTGGTTTCCCAGTAAACAGCATCACCACCATGGGTTTGAATACGAGTCAGATGTGAATCCTCCATGTGAACAATTAGACCTGTCTTCTGACTAAAATATCCAAACAGCACATGCCTTATGATCTCAGCTGGACCTTCACTCCTGGCCTTTAATGTCTGAGGATCCGCACTTAGTTTAAGAATAAAGCAATCTTCACCATTTAGCTTTTTCTCACCAATGCATGTTGCATTCACAAACATACTCGCAGTCGTTCTAGGATCAAGACCCTGCATCATTGGCAAACTTTTAATTAGAAAACCAAATAACCAATGCTCAATTATAAATAGGGAAAATTTATGCATACACCACCCAGCCATTGAAAAGATTACACTTAAGGCCACAAAATCACCCAAGTATCAACTTGGTTCCATTTATGAATGATCTGACCAAAAACCTGCCGGAAAGTTGTAAAATGACAACATGCCCTTGACTTTAAAAAAAATGCCCAAATTTTAAACAGATTTGTTGGCTTATTCGTCTTTTTACCATTTACAAACATTTTAAAGTTGAAATATTTCTATAGAAATATGGAGAATTTTGTCAATTCACAATTTCCAAAAAGTTTAAGAATCTTTTTAGAGAAAATGATCAACCTGAAGAGCACGCCGTAGAGGTCTAACAGGCCCTTTAGCACTGTGGGCACCAAGCCAGGGTGTGTGCCTCCAAACGAGTTCTCCATTGCAACCAGCATGAACCTTGCTTCCACCAACACATAGCTCCACATACCACATATCAGGGTTCATCTGCCACAGAACAAACCCACCAGACTCAGCTCCTTTTGCAGCATGCTTATTCTTGATCACCCTCGATGCAGTTTCAAACTCAGATGCAGCCATCTTCACCTTTCCCATGGCATATGCATTCTTAATGGAGCTTTGAAGGTTTTGCCCACCAGATGCAGCCATGTATTGTTGCAGTATATACTGAGCAGATGAAGTTTCCTACAGGAAACCAAAAATAAAAAGCATGACAAGAAATTAGCAGCCATCAATATCGCTAATTAATTAGCACATTTAAACATGTAATGCTCATGAACAAGGTTGCATAATCAGCCTTGAACAATATTTCACAATATTCAATGAAGTAGAGTGAACTCGTTTCACATAATCAGAAAAAATAAAATATTGTTTACCCTTAGTATATACGAGTATACGTTAATGATTGAGGTCAACAATCCTGTAAGCATTAACGAAGATTCTTCCGAATCTAGATGCAGAGTAATTAATTAACATTCCCCCATACCCAAAATAAAAGGTCAACTTGATTTAGAATACAGGACATTCTATTTTTGAAATTCAAATTTGAAATGAGCAATATTAGTTTATTACATTACGAATCAGCAAGATGTAATAAACAACCTACCGCTGCCAGTCCTGATCAAACCCGCAGCAAAAATCATGTAAAATAAAACGTAACTTTGTATTAATAACATATACATTGAAAAGCCAATGCAGTCGATATCAAAAATTAAAGGTGTACTCGCATTCAACACATAAGCAGGTAAAACTTGCACGTTATCTTGCATTTAAATCCATTGGAATCGACAAGATCGAATCACAAAGTATCATCATACTCCAAAAATGTGGAAACTAGTTGAAAAACACTAAAGCTTAACCACCAACAACATATATCGTATCCCCCACACGCAACTAATTCATTACCAACTGAATCGAAAATTTAATCAAATCTCATATCCATATTTCCCTTTTACTTTCATAAACATTACATCACATTTCACTATAAACAAAATCAGACATATAAATATAGAAATATCTCCAGACCAAAACATTCCGTGTTAAAAAATTAAAAATAATAACAAAACATAGATTTTATTTATATAACTAGAATCCACCCTTAGATCAGATCTTATATATCAATAATTTATATTATTTCCACACCCTATTTTTATTATTTGTAATTAAAAGGAAAAACAAAAAAAAAATCAATCATTGGTAGTGCCACGTGTCGCGAATCGCCCCACCCTCCTGAGTTGCCTCACTCCCACTTTTTTTGAGGCTGCCCACCTTGCTGACGAGGCGCCACATGTCGCGAATCGCCCGCAAGGTGAGCGGCCTCACTCCTTTCGGTCTTAATGCTGAATGAGCTGAAGTATGCAAAATGATGAGTAATGCATGACTAGATACCAAGTTTTGTAGTTATGGGATGGTTTATAGAATGCAGATATATTGCTGCTAGTAATTTTTTGCGATCAATAGTTGGTGTGCAGGTAAGTGTTCAAATATTGGTAGTAGAGCTTTTTTTTTTCTTTTTTTTCTTGTAGGAATTATGCTAGCTAGTCATATGTAATGTATAGTATAGGAGTTATAGTATTGGATGTTGTCAATGTTGGGCATGTCCAACATTGAAGATGAACGAATTGTATAATGTCTTTTGGTATTAATAAAATAAATGAGGTATTGTATTTTTTATATAAAAAAAATTCACACGTGAGCTTTTACAGAAATAATTGTTTGTAGATAAAAAACACAATTAGAAAAATATGATTATTTTTGTTACTTTTCGCCATTTATTTTATGCTTATTTGTGTATTGTAATATATAGTTTCAATTTGGGATAATACGAAAAACTTAATCAGATATAAATGGGTAAATGAACAAACAAAAAGGAGGTTTTTTTTCCAGGTTATCAAGAAAAAGTGAGTTTTGTTGAGAGATATGTGACCTAATTGGGATATCCTGTAACTGCTTCCAAACTGTCTTTATAGCACCCTCAAGATATTTACTTAAAAAGGTTGAAACATGTGATTTTTTAATAAGGAAATCAGAATGTTTGACCAATAAATCATATTGATCGAGGTTAATCAAATATCTCCAACCTTTTTTAGAGGTGCACAATTAATATAGAACAAAATATTGTAGTAAGGTGGACACTCATTTAAATATGTACAGTTACGAAACTTATAAAAGAAATAGGAGTTTTGATATCGATAATTCTAATGGCTGTCATCAATGTCTTTAGCATGGTTACAAAATTGCACGTTTATTTCCAATTATCAACGACTTGATTTCTCTAACTGCATTGTACAAGTGTTCTTAAAATTGAAATTATTACACATAACATTATTTATATTAACAAACGTTAGCACGAGAGTGTACATTTCACTGCGTACACACTTGAACTCTTCAAACATAACTAAATTCTAACTTTTTCAGAAACCAAAATCATTATCCAACATTAATGAATAGAAACACTATAAATAAAGTTAAAGAAATGATGCATGCAGCTAACAGTATCATGTTATCTCTTATAATGAACTTGATCGCATGAGTAAATAAATAAAATAAAAAAATAACTAGCCGCAACGTATTACTGCAGTATCTATGTTAATCCATAAAGTTATAATATAATTACTCAAAGAAAATGTTAAAAAAAAAAGGATGTTTAGACATAAATTTGTTGGTTGCAATAAGTAATTAATAACTTGGATTAGCCAAGCCGACTATCATTTATCTATGTTTGTAGCCAGCCGTTGTTGCGTATATGTGGAAGGAAGTCATCCGCTAAAACAGGGCTTCCGAGTTCCGACTACTCAACTTATTTCCTGCCTAACAAAACGGGGAGGCGGCCCCCCTTACCGCCACATTTCCTTTTTCCGAAAAAACAAAAAAAAACATTCCCCGGGAGAAAACCACAAGAAACATGGTGGTGGCGCGATCTATTTGGGGGGCTAAATCCAAGCTAGCACTTGCTGTCACCGCGTTAGGCGCCGGCGCTGGTGCCGCAACCATCGTTACCTCCGACGATCCCGCCACGTCACTCAAATTATGCACAACCGTTCCCGTCCGCCTTTTTCGCCTTTCCGTCACCGCTGCCACCATTGCCTTCGGTACGTTCGTTATCAATTTAATTAGCTATAAATTTTTTATTTTTTTTTTGTCAATTATGAGTTTAATTACATTAGATTTGTTGATTCAATTATTATAGTAATTTGTAACTCTAAGTTGCCTTTCACATATTGTCCTTCGGGCGGGGCGGGGAGGGGAGGGATGTGTGGATTGGCAATCGACATTTTGCGATTAGTTGTAGTTTGTAAAATTTTAAATCCATTTGTCGTAATGATTAGTTAGCGGATTATTCCATGTTTTAAATTGATTTTAAAAAAAGCTACTTATCGGTGTGCTTTTAGATTATCAGTTTTCACTATTGGGGGTGTCCGAAGATAGCATTGAGAAGGCAAGAGTTAAACATGACGTTCACACCAGGAGTGCACACAGGCTTGTAGAACTATGCTTCAAAAACGGCGGAATATATATCAAGCTTGGTCAACATATTGGCCAACTGGTAGGACCTGTCCCGTCTCATGGCTGTCTTTAATGAATATTTTGGATATATTTAATACTCATATGCAGCTATATGCATAGACCAAATATCTCTGGTTAGCTAAGTAGGTTTTTTTCTTTTCGTTTTTCATTTAGGAATATTTGGTACCTCAAGAGTACATTAAAGCGTTGAGGGAGTCAATGTTGAATAGATGTCCAACTTCTTCCCATGATCAAGTGTGCCAAGTTGTCAAGAAAGAGCTTGGTGGGGCACCCGAAGAAGTATGCATATTTATTGTTTTGTTTTACATCGATGTCTGTATTTGTGGCTTTGGCATCAAATTTAATTCTTGCTTTTCATACTTATCATAATCACTTGCTTTTAGTTTTATTTACATATGAGTTTTTGAGTCATAAAGTTGAGTAAAGCGTTTTCTCAAACAGATATTTGATGAGTTTGATCCTGTTCCTATTGCGAGTGCTTCTCTTGCTCAAGTTCACGTTGCTCGCACTCATCAGGGACAGAAAGTTGCTGTGAAGGTTCGAAGCTATTATTGTCGCTCCATTGTTTTATTATTATTATTATATTTTGATTCTGTGTTGAAAACTTTAATCGTTGAATATGCTGGAAGTTTGGGAGATTTATTTATTTGTATGATATTGTGTCTTCGCTCAAGGTACAACATATGCATATGACAGATACTGCAGCTGCAGATTATGTGACAATTGCATTGATTGTGAACACATTGCATTGGCTCTTTCCTTCATTTGATTACAGGTGTTTATCTTTTTGCCTACGCTCTATATTATAGTGCAGAGTTAAGCCTTATATCTGCAAATAACATAACATCTGCTTTGAGAAGTGGATACTCCTTCACAAGTTGTCATTTGCTACATCTAATGTATGTATGTATGCTACTACCGTGAACGTGATGCATTTATATTTATATGCTTGTACATGAGATCTTACTTCATTGTTTGCGTGGAATTATGCTAAATGTATACTTTGACACATGCATGCATCTTGTAGTTGGTTAGGGGCCTCACTATCTAAGTTTAATACAAATCTGAATTAGCATATCTTTATGTACATGAATGCTGATGTAGATGTTTGGTGCTAACCAAGTTTGTGCTTGGGTTTTAATAGGTGGCTGGTAGATGAAGTAAACGACAGTCTACCTAAGGTTAGAATTAAGTTTCCGATCTAGTTCTTTCTCAAATTGTCACCTCCATATAGTAAAATGAATCTTTTTTTTTTTAACATCCTTTATTTTGCTGAAGGCATAGTGCCAAAACACCACAATGAACATCAAATCTGACTTTGAACAATAATCAGGCCATGTTATATACTAATATCTTTGAATTGTGGGATTTTCCAATTCCTTAAGCAGTTGATTCAATGGGGATGTAACATCAGTTGAAAATGATCCAAAAGTGTGTATGAAACTTATATCATAATCATCAAATATTGCATGAATACTCCAATTCTAACACGTAGGTGTCCCCAGTCTAGAGTTTTTGTGTAGAACATGTGCTATGCCAGTGTTCCAGAACACTCGTACATGAATATATATGAAAAGAAATGAAATGCAATGCAATAATATGAGCGAATAGTAGCTCATATGCAAAAAAATTTTTTGGGTAAAGGGTTACCCCGGTTAAATTTATTCCAACGCAAACACATTCAGTACAAGTAATATGGCCACATGCCATATTTATTCATATATACGACAGCCCGTATATATGTAAATATCAGAAAAGAATTAACCCAAAATAGGGGTTCTAGATAGGCCAGAACCCCTATAACATCAATATAAGTCTAGGGTAAACAAAATATGGAATAGCAGTACATGACAACTAGACTCATAAAGTATCACTATCAAGTCATCATGAACTGGGCAATGGGATCCTCAACCTCCTCAACTTCGTCTTCTGAATCTACTGGATCATTATCTGCATGGGGGCCAGAAGAACTGCCGCCAGTATTAAGCCCACCGAGAATATCAAATGGGTTCCGGATCTCAATATTAGGTGCTGGGTAAGTACTGATTGGATTGTGAGTACCTGTATCTGCCTTCGTGTCTGGGCCAACTGTACTTGTAGAAGGACCTGGAGTAGCTGAATCAGGGGCTGGATGATACCTGTGCCTGTTTCACTTCCTTACCTTTTTCTGGCTATGGCACTTTGGGAACATATTGGAACTTGGGTTTGGAAGTAGTAACGCGGATACCGGTATTAGGTGGGACCATCTTGGGCTTTCTCTTCCTTCTTTTGGGCTGCTGAAAGCCCTGATCATTGGCCCCAGATGAGCCGCTCATATGCAAATGTGATATAGTTAATATGGCAATCATTTGATAAAAGTTAGGCATAGGTGGGCAATTTAACATTTTACATGGTGGGTCAGTTCTCTTGGACCACCGTGTACCTTCATGACTAAATCTGAATATGTTGGCCATAAACAACTCTTGCAAGACATGCAAAAGTCCCCGTATGTTACGAAAGTCTGAAATCTGGCATCTTCTGCAACTATTATCTTTCTTCTTGGTTTTTTTTGACATGTGCCTGTTCCATTGCTCTATGGAAGATCTTTTACGTGGTAACAATGTATATTTATGTATGTTCTTCTGATATGGTAAGCTGTGTATTCTTTAAATTTATATTGTTAATCAAGCTATAATGATGGTTATCAGGAGCTAGATTTCTTAATTGAGGCCAAGAACAGCATAAAATGTATGGATAACTTTCGGAGGTTATCTCCTCATATTGCAGACTATGTTTATGCCCCCACTGTATATTGGAACCTAAGTACCACAAGATTGTTGACAATGGAGTTTGTGGAAGGTGCACAAGTGAATGATCCGAGGAGCATCCAACAACTTGGACTCTCACCTCATGACATTGCAAGGCTAGTAAGTTCATTTTCCCTTGTACCGCAAATTACCTGGATGGTACTTCTTTAGATGCAACATGTACATGTTTTTTTTTTTTTTTTTGCCTTTTCATTTTCCGTGCATTCGAATTTTGAATTTCTTTCTAGTATATTATGTATCATGCTGCTTGGCTTCTTAATGCTTACAGCAAGATCTTTGTTTTACCCAACACAGGTCAGTAGAACATTTGCTGAGATGATGTTCAAACATGGATTTGTGCACTGTGATCCGCATTTTGCGAACCTGGTAGTTCGCACATCACCTTCAAAAAGTGGCTTTTTTGGTAAGGCATCTAGTTGCTATATACAACAATTGGAGTAATTGCTTTTTGTTCCATATTTTTATTTAGAGTTTAAACTTATCCAGTTTCTCTTGGATACATTGGTTTCTTTGAGATGCTAATTATTTGGAGGTAAATCCTTGTGGACCATTTGACTCAACTTTGTAAATTCATCTGGAAGATTGTCCTATGCTCTATCATTGTACCAATGGGTTGATAGCCCAGTGGTACCGCCCCCTAACAAAGAGGCTTGGCAGCTCAACAGGCGCGGGTTCGAATCTTGGTAAGCTCTTCATGCCCACCAATTTCTCTGGGGAGTCACCGGGCATGAGTGTATGCGGTAGTCACGCTGGATATCAAATCGGTACATGGGATCTGAGGGTTCCCACCCAATTACCCTTATTTTTAACAACAGTACCCAATCCTTACCGGAACGGGGTATGGGGGAGGTAAGATATAGACAGTCTTGCCTCTACTCAAGGTAAAGAGACTGCTTCCATAAGGACCTCCGGCCAAAGGGCCAATCTTTATTTAGTTAAAAAAAAAAATTCGATCTTTATTTAGTTTGAGTTGATTAGATAAATATAACTCTTTATTTAGTTTATTAATAAAAAAAAATACCAGATAATTACAATTCTTTATTTAGTTTATTTATAATAAACTTTAATTATTAATTATATTAATAAATTGAGAAGCAAACTAAAGCCCCAATATTAACAAACTAAGGTTTCAATATGCAAACTGTCAATAAACTGTCATTGGAGATGACCTAAGGCTATATGTTATAGTGACCATCTCAAACTACCGGTTGCTAAGGTGGACAAATAGATAAAAAAAAAAAAAAAACAAAATACTATTTTAATGGAATGACCAAGTTTGCAACCCATCCAGGTCGTATGCACAAATCAAGTTTGAAACCCTTTTTTACATTAAATTAAAATAATATATAGCATCTGATTATTTTTGTGGTGCAAACCGACATAAAGTTTTTGATTTTTTTTTTTTTTCATGATTAAATTCTTTTTCTTTATAAAGAAATGTTATTATATTGTTTCTCATCTTATAAGATATGTCAATCTACTACTAATTAGCTAGATTTTATTAAAAAAATCCTTTTAGTTTATTTATGTTTAATATTATGTGTTTTTTAATGTTGTGTTTTTTTTATAATCTTTTTGTAATTTTATTTATTTATAAAGAATTTATTTATTTTTATATTTAATATAACTAATTAATTAGTTTCAAACTAATTTTATTATTTCTAATATATTTTATACAATAACCAATAAATCATATTATGTTATATAATATATTTATTTAAGTTGGGCTATGAATGTGAATAAAAATCAGGTTGGATTGAGTTGTGTGGATGAAATTAATTTTTTAATAAAAGATCGGGTTAGAATGAGTTATGATAGTGGATAGTCCGATTGCTAATATTTGTCCACACGTACCCAGCTAATCACACAACATCACTCTCACACCGCAAAACACCCATTGCATTCCTTTCTCTATCTCTCTCTTTTTTTTTTTAATAATAAAATTATTATCTCAAAGAATTATCAATAAAAGAAATAAAGAAAGAAAGAATGGAAGGGACGGTTCGTTGTGATGCGAATTACGTTCCGTTATCTCCAATAAGTTTCCTGGAAA
>JAOXNX010000031.1:24648217-24669714 GCA_028566075.1 Solidago caesia
TTGATCTTGCCACATGTCGTGATCTCCTTTGTAGGCCTATCTTTAGGCATACAAATTAGGCACATTAATCATTTTCCATATATATATGACAAGATTTGAGGAGGTTAAGATAACCACATTAAAATATTTAGAATTGTTTTTATGCGTTATGATATTTTAGACATGCATATATATTCTTTAACTTCAAAACTTTTCACTTTCAATTAAAAATGATATTTAAGTATTAAATAAAAATTGTTTGTATTCAACCTTAATATAAATTAACTTAAATAAGTTGTAGATATTTTTAAGATAGGAAAGTTCAATTATTGGTAAATTGAGTATAAAAAAAATTAATAAATTGTGAAAGAAAATTAAACAGGAAAATCTAATTTTAAATAAGTTAATTGTAGAGTTTTTTAGATTGAAAAGTTTACTTTTAGGTAAACTAAACTTTTGATTGACCAATCGAAAAATTAAAAATTTCATTAGTTAATTGAGATTTAAGACAATTGTCTTTTATTAAAATTTCATTAGTTAATTGAGATTATGAACTTTAAAAGAAAGGAAAAGGTGCATCAATGATATACATAGTTCCTTAAGTGGTAAGATTGAGATGTTCAAATTTATGTCCCTTGCTACAAGAATCAGAGCCTTTTATCCTATTATTGGTAGTATTCCGCCAAATAGAGTTTATTTCCTTGTTTGAAGTAGTGGCTTGAATTGAAGTCACAATAATCTGATTTTTAGTATGTATTGATGATTTCAGTATCATAAACTATTTTATTTTATGTGATTGATATTTATCTGAGACATACCAGAGAGATTTGAGTGTAAGCTCTAATACTAGTTCTGAGGTGTAGAGTGCACACTCGTATGACCTAAACTGATTATAGACACGACATATGACAGGGGTCAAGGGTTGCGGGATCTATGGGGAATCTTGGGTCAAAATACTACTATTTAAAATGTATCAAACACGATATGATTCAGAGTTTTATCCAAGCTGTTAAATGAGTATTACCAATTGCACACATACAGTTTCCGACAGTTATACTTTCAAACAAACACATCGATCCTAAGCAGATTATATATATTCTAACATTCAATACCAAATAAATCACCTTCAAAATGTACATCCATATTTAAGCACCCCCTTTAACACTAATCGTTTCAGGTACACCATGATATGACTGCCCCATTGCAAAATTATTTCATATATACAGGCCACAACTCATACCTTACTGGAAATCAGCTCATTAGTGATTGTAGTGAAGTACCAATCATAAAAGCTCTTCACAGAGGTGTGAAGGTAATTGAGCTAGATCTATGGCCAAGTGGAAAAAATGAAATACATGTTCTTCATGGGTGGTATGTGATCATGTTCCTTTCTGCACTTTCTGAATAAGTTGTATTACTTACTTTGGTGTCTAAATGATCTAAATGAAATTAGGACTATGACAACGCCAGTAATGCTTGACAAATGTTTGAAGTCCATTAAAGAGCACGCTTTTGTGAAGTCTCCTTATCCAGTAATCATCACTTTAGAGGATCATCTTACACCGAAACTTCAAGCTAAAGTTGCAGTGGTTAGCTTTTTAGCATTCTTCTTTGTTTGAAGCTCTAAATGGATATTATATTTATACACTGTTATGGCTTTTAGATGGTCACAGAAATCTTTGGAGATATGCTTTACATCCCAAAAACTGGAGATAAAGAGGATCTCCCTTCACCCGATTCATTAAAGAATCATATCATTCTTTCAACAAAACCACCAAAAGAATATCTTCACTCTAAGCTTGAAGAAAAGTTGTTCACCGGGGAAAAGACAACATCCAATTTTAAAAATAGAAAGCCAACTGATGGAAAGGTGAGCTGATCTTAGTACTGCTCAATTATCTCTAAACCTTGGGTTATTTTTGCTAATTTTGGTTCTTAATAACAGATTAATAGTAATCATGCCGACAAAATGTCCACCATAAGTCAAGATTTCTCCCAAGTTCTTCACCTTGATGACTTTGAAGATGAATATGAAGACGTTGAAAATGAGAAATGTGAACAGAAAGCACCTCCTGAATACATCCAACTCATAGGAATTCATGCTGCTAAAGCAAAGAAGGGATTAAGAAGGACATTGACGGTTGAATCAGGAAAAGGTAAACGTCTTAGTTTGAGTGAACAAACTCTTGAAAGAGCTGCATCTCTTTATGGAACTGATTTAGTCAGGTAACCACTAAGCTTTAAAGTTTTTAAATTTAGTTGGATGAAAACATAATCTTACGACTTGTAAATAATGGGTAAGTGCCCTGTAGGTTTACTCATAATAATATTGTTAGAGTTTTCCCAAAGGGAACCCGGGTCACCTCTACCAATTTTAGACCGCTCACAGCATGGATGCACGGTGCTCAGATGGTCGCGTCCAATATGCAGGTGGGTAATGAAGTGAAATTCATGCATTTCCATGGTTGGTGTATAATGATATATCCTAAAGCATACAAATTTAGCTACTAACATGTAAATTCATAAGTAGGGTTATGGAAGATCACTTTGGATGACACATGGTATGTTTCGATCCAATGGAGGGTGTGGTTATGTTAAGAAGCCCGAGTTTCTTAGGAGCAGGGAGGTCTTTGATCCAAAAATAACATTAGATGTAAAGAAAACTTTGATGGTCAGTTCAGCTTGTCCATCTTTCATATTAAGTTTTATGTTATGAAACCTGTAGTGATATATGCTGCTGCTGATATATGCATCGTCGTAAATGTAAATTCTCAGGTGAAAGTATATATGGGTGACGGCTGGCGTACAGACTTTAGCAAGACTCATTTTGATTTATTCTCGCCACCAGATTTCTACACAAAGGTTAGATAAGCAATGTCTCCCTTTGCCTTCATTTTTGAGTTTAAACTTATACCTTCACACTGGATTAGGGGATATCTGATAATAGCATAAATTGATCCACAGATGTACATGGTTGGAGTCCCAGCCGATGTTATTAAGAAGAAAACTCAAGTAATTAAAGATGAATGGATACCCGTATGGAATGAAGAATTTACTTTTGCGTTGACAGTCCCTGAGCTGGCTTTGTTAAAGATCGTGGTACGAGAACATGATGTATCAGACAAAGATGACTTTGGTGGTCAAACGTGCTTGCCTGTGTCTGAGTTGAGAACTGGGATTCGAGCCATTCCACTTCATGACAAGAAAGGAGAGAAATTTAAGTCTGTAAAGCTTCTCATGCGGTTTGATTTTAAATAAACAAACACGATTAGCTACATATGCAATAGCGCACGTTTAATTGGTAGGGAGAAATTCAATGAAATGAAATGAAACAGAGAAATGAAATAAAGAGAAATTCAATGACCGAAAAATTCAATGATTGCCTTTGTTTGGTAACATCAGAGAAATTGACTTGAGAAATGAGTAGGATATCAATTCTTAATTGTGTTTGGTAGGCAAATTAGAGAAATGAAAATGTTACTTTTAGCTACACTATATGATCACTTCGTTTATTTTTATATTAGCTTTTTAATATTTAATCCAGTTGTAAACTAAAAATAAATACAAATTCCAAACAATTGAAAAACACAACTTTGAGCTATAATATAACTAATAATAATAATAACAACAACATGGAGAGAAAACTATTTTATTACATGATATGTGGTGCCCAATGAGTCCACCAAACAATTATATAACAGAAGGGATGCTGAAGGATGCTCAGATTAATGAGAATGTTACTGTAAAGGAAATGATCCAGAATGGTAGTTGGAAGTGGCCTGCAGATTGGGTACACAGAAATGCAGAATACCTACTTTGGGTATGCTAAGGATACCAATTTTAAATATGAACAAACCTGATTAAATTGTTTGGTTGAGCAATTCAGGAAATGAAGTGGATTTCTCTGTGGGGAATGTATGGAAGGATGTTAGGGAGAGTGGTAACAAGGTCCCATGGGGTAAAATGGTTTGGTTTAGTCAATGCATTCCAAGTCATTGTGGCTTGCATTCAGAAAGGTTACTGCAGTGGTAGATCCAGACTTTTTAGAAAGTGGGGGCTAAATTATTTTTTTTTCATCGCTCAGGTCTTTTATTCTTTCAAGGGTCGGGTTCTTTCTTCTATTTAACAAGTATAAAATATATCAAAATTTCATTGCTCGGCTACAAGTCGTTGCTAATGGGTTACTGACTGAAGATAGAATGATGAAATGGTATCCTGCAAAAACTTATCTATGCACATTATGTGAAAAGCAAAATGACTCTTTGGATCACCTATTTTTTAGTTGTGTATATTCTGAATATATATATATATGGGAAGAAATGAAGGAAATCATGGAGGAACAGAGAGCACCAAATGATTGGCAGGATGTAAAAAACTGGTTTAGTAATAAAAAAGAGTAGCAACTAGCAACACTGTGAAAAGTGTAGTCCTATGGTTGTGTTTGGCAGCCTGTGTATATTTGATCTGGAAGGAAAGGAATACTAGAGTTTTTAGCAAGGATTGTATACCAAAAAAGAAATTGAAGGAAAAGATTGTGGAGGTCATCAAGAACAGATTGGTTAGTCTGAAATTTATAAGATGGAAGTGCTTATATATAGGGAGTTAAAAGTGAGATGCAATATCTAAAATTGAGGTATTCTATGGATAATGGTAGACTATTGTATATGCTTAGAAGGGTTGGATTTTAATAGATAGTATGGTAGATTATTAAAGGAATATAGATAGATTATATGTTTTGTTTTGTAAAGCTTGGGAATGTCCAAGCTTGTTTTTGGATGATTTGTAATGGTTTGTTGTTTAATAAAATGAGAGCCAAATGGCCTATTTGATTTTAAAATAATAATAACAAAAATAATGATTATATTGTTATTTTTATTACAGTATTATTATTATAATTTCATAATTAAATGTATAATTTACATACCAAACAACTCTATGATTTTGTAATGTTTTCAAGTAAAACACATGCATCTTGAGTTGTTAAAATATGGTTGCCATTTCACACAAGCATGTCAACCCATCTTGGATTTGTATTAGAAGTAACCAACCAAGGGAAATTAACCTATTTCCATTTCTTTGGAATTACCTCTCCCTACCAAAACACACTTGATTCCAGATCCTCCTAATTCATGTTCCTAATAATCCTCTTAACCATAGGATTATGACACATGTAAAAATCAAGAGATGAGATGATAAAAGAGAATAAATACATTACACCAGTCAAATTTTCAAGGAATTAGAAGGATTATTATTAGGAAGATATTTCATTTTCCTTCCTTTTTAGATTGTATTGTAGCTACTAGCTAGGCTGGTAAATGAGAAGTTTTTGTGACAAGTCTGGTAGAATTTTTTCCTAAAAATTTGATGGCTAACATATTTAAGGGCATGATTCCTTGTTATTTGGAATGTGTAGAAATCTTGAGAGAAGATTTGAGTATGTATAATTTCCTGGTAACATTTACTCATTAACGAATTCGTTTTTCGAACCGGAGGTGTTTAATAAGATTAGTAATTATCAAGTATATTTTGCTTAAACCACCACCAAGGGCCTAATGGTCAGACGCTTTAATATTCTCACAATAGGTATCATGTTCAATTTTCATTAGGTAAATATTTTGGGGATAACCAAGAAAAAAGGTTCATAACAGAAATACCCGGTTAAATTGCGTATATCTGAGTCAAAAAATCGTCTTCTTTGGATAACTTGAATAAAAAAAACCCATCTATTTACCATTATTATATTTGCCTAGACTATAAGAATAAAGTAATATGCTTCCTGCATGTAAACTAGTTGATCATGAAGATGAGCCATTGGGAAAGCATTTTGGGTTAATCTTGAGCGGACTGTTAGGCCATGGGGAGTAAGGCGTGCTCCTCCCATGGCACGCCCATAAAGCACAAGGAACGCCATCATCACGTCATGTACAGGGATCCTAGGGGCGTGCTCCACCAAAAATCCTTCCACTCCGTTCTATTTGAGACGCCCCAACTTTTCAATTTTTATTTTTTTTTCAATTACCCCTTCCACTTTATATATACTAGAAATGTACCCGCGCAATGCACGGGGTGGATGATTTTTTAAAAATTTAAATTATAGTGTATATGAAAATTGTAAACTTCATTGAGTACACGCATCAAAAGATGATGGTGGGCGGCAGCCGGCTTTGCCGACCACCGGTTTTAGATTATATAACACACGTGTATATAAAAAATGTGTTTGTTATTATTGCTTGAATATTTAAAATTGATTACGTAAATTAATATAAAAATAATATATTATTAATTAATATATAAATAATATAAATATTAAATGATATTAAATGATATGATAAATATAAAAATGTTTAAAAAATTTAAATATTAAGACACTATCCATTTGATTTATAATGTAGTATAGATATACCCCATAAAAATACAACAAAAAGAGACATTCTAAGGAATGCCCTACTCCTACAAAAAGAAGGAGAAAACCCCATTACTTAGTTGACGCCACATGGCAAATAGAAGGAAGTTTGGGGCTTCTTTGAAATGCCCTACTTCCCATAGTCTTTTGATTTATCTCTTACATGATGCGTTCAAAGCGAGTTACATTGAATTGATGCAACTGGCCAGATAATCAACCATTTCAAATTTCTATTTAGTTTTATATTGCTTCAAAGTTCAAACATACCAAAAGTCAATGAAAACCTTAAAACATTGAATTTTCTACATAGCAATAACTATAATTTAATGACTTTGACATTTCAACTCTTTAAACGTTTTTTCATTGTTAAATCTTTCTAATATAATAATTGATTTGTTAAGAGAATCATTGTAGCTTTTTAAGATTTTGCTAACCATAAATCGTTGTTGGTAACTCACAATAAAACATTGTATTGTATATCAATATAACAAATTTTTTAAGATAAAGATCAATCATCATGTATAATTTTTGATTACGTATTAATCAATGTCATAATTAAAGCTTAGAAAATGAAACAAGTTGTCTGGTTAATTATCCACAACCAGAAAATAGGAAAATTAGACTAAGTTAAAAGTACCTAGTAAAAATTAAAATTAAAATTAAAAATAAATTAATAAAAGGTTATCGCAATCCACTTTATTAATACACTTGATTTTGTATCATAATTTTATTCTATTTATATAACTAAACAAGGATATTTTAAGGCTTATATAGCATTAGTCTTTAAGTGTCACTTCAGATATTGCTTAGTTAACAATTTTTTTTTGCTTTTTTTATTTTGCTGCCATGTAGATTTGTTCCTCCTTTTCTTCTTTTTTCTTTTTTTGGTTTTATTTTGCTGTCATGTAGATTTGTTTTGATAAATACTTTAGTCATTGTTTAGTCTACCATCAAAGTCATGTACAAAAATAACGTTGTGAGTTACAAATGAATGCTAGATGTTAGGAGTATGTTACCCTTTTTTCTAATAGTTAGGTGTGGTTTCATATTTCACTTAAATAAATGGATGGTTTGTATGAAAAATTAATTTTCTTAAAATTATGTCAAGACTTATTATTGTTATATCATTAATAATTAGTCGTTTTGTAGCTAAACAATTTAATTCACTTCTTTAAGTGTGTTATAAAAGAACTGATTTTTATCTAGATAGTGAATTCTTAATTTTTTTTTTTCCCATTTCAATTTCAAAAAGTCCTATCATTTGGCTAATAATATGTGAATATTATGGCTTTATACATTCATTCACCATACTAACATACAAGTACTATTGCATTCAAGAGCTCAACGGATTATAATCAAGAATCGTATTTGTCATTTAATGGTAATCGTATTTGTCTGTTAATCGAATTAAGGGGCTCCCTCCAATCTACATTTTTGCCATATATATGATGGCGTTTATTACTAAGTTACAGTATTTGATATTTCGTAATATTTTGCTTTCTTCATGTATAAATAAACTTCAGTTATATGTTTTTCTTTATTTTTTTTATTTTTAGTTTTTTGCATCAAAGGGATTGAGATTAAGAATTAGTTAAACATTTACTGTAGCGTTAGTTTGCTAAAGAATAATCGGATGCATGTAATTATTTATTTTTTGCAAATGATAAAAAGGATCATAGGTAATCTTGAATACTATTTTTACTTTTTCCATCAATAGCTAGCCAATGAATTTGATACATTTTTTAATGAAACTTTTACGAGTATTTCTATTGAGTATATGTCCATGGCTCTTCACAAACAAGTTAATTTTGTATTTGTAGTTCATGATCTATGAAATATGGGTCATTTTCCTACTTTATAAAGGTTTTATTTTCAATTCATGAACTGTCTTTTAACTTGATATTTTTATTTCTCCAAATTAAAATCTTTTATGACGATTTCTCATCTTTGCTACTAAAAACTCATTGCTTCCTTTTAAAGACAATAAGTTCAAAGATATGTGTACATATTATTTACTTTTCAAATATTAACTTTTAACTTATATATTATTATCTCTTTCTTGAAACTAGTTTTTGGTTAGCTTTCATCTATCATTTAGTACGGATTACATTTTGTACTATAACGATGTTCATGTACATAGGTATTCCTAAATTTATCTAACTCAAAATGTTTAATTCGATTTCTTTTAGTACTATTATTTTTATATTTATTTTTAATTGTTATTTATGCAACAAAATTATACTTTGTATTTATAACATATATTTTAAGATATTATATTACAGAAAAAAAATTTAAGCCGTACACACGAGTTTAATCTATTTTATGTATATATGATAAATTAAATTAAATTAAAAAAAATATATCATTACTAATTGTTTGTGTGACTTTGATCCGAACAAAAAACAGGATTCCATAAATTCCGAAGTTCTAGATGCTCTTCAAACTTACACATATTCATTTCATTTTTCTTCTTCAAACTTACACATATTCATTTCATTTTTCTTTTTCTTAATAGTTAAGATTAAGATTAAGAATTCTTTACTGTCTTTGACTCTAGGCAAATAAAAGTCAACGGTCATATGTATACATAATACACATACATATAAACACAAGTATCTATATCTATATGCTGTTCAAAACTTGAAAACCAATACCAACTAAAAAAAAATGAAACCAAGTTATAACTACTACAAGATGTTCGGATTCAACAGGAAGTTCAAGATCACTGAGCGGAGCCCACCACCGGACGTCATCGACGCCTTCACTGTCTCCACCAACCAGGAGCCGGAAATGTCACCGGATCACTTCCGGCGGTTCTTGATGGAGTTTCAGGGAGAAAAAGATGTTACAAGTGATGATGCTAAACGGATAATGGAGCAAGTGTTGCATCACTTGAGACCCAACTTTAGTAGCTGCTGTTTTAGTCTTGATGATTTCTTTAAATATTTGTTCATTGATGAACTCAATGGACCCATCACATGTCAGGTTTGTTCATGATTTATTTTTGAGAGCCTTCTTTTCTTTTATTACTTTGAGCGAATTGTAAACAAATAAGTCAAAAGTTTGTCTAAGCTCTGTTATAGCTGATTACTTATAAACAAACAACTTAATAAGATAGGCCCTCTTTTAGAAGTTTGATTGACGCCCATAAAAGTGCTTGAGATCAGCCCATTTAAGTTAAAACTTGTAGTTGATCGATATGGCCTTATTTTAGAAGTTCAGTTGAACTATGATTGGATATTATTTAAAGAGGTTTTTGTCAGCATTTCAGGGTATGAGCTTCAAAAAAGAAGAAAAAGATGTGGTGGATTACCAAAAATGGTTAACCTTGATATATATATTTAGTGCAAATAGTAGTTTATCTTGAATGCATTGATGGTGGTTACTAAATATGGTCAATTTCATGTCCCTTGCTCCTACTACAAGAAACGTTGCATTTTGTTCTGTTATTGCCACTCTTTCTTTCAAATTGTGTGACTAGCTATTGAAAGTTGTTCATGTCATATGTGTACCCATCAACTGAAAAAGAAAGGTTGTTTTGGTTATAGTAGACATCAAGGGGTTGGTAGTCCACTAACCAATAGGTTGTGGGTTCGAGTCTATTGCTTTAAGGGTTGAATAATTAGTTATGCAGTAATCAATTTCATACTAGTTGCAACAAGGCCAATTATCTGAAGGAGTAGAGGTAAAACGAAAGTAGTACTTGTAATCAACCCTTACTATAACCTTATTTGTATAAACTTCCTATTTCTATTTCATAAGCGGCTACTTTTTTCGTGGAAAAAGATATAATTTATGATCATTTTAGATATATTTTCTTTATTAGTAGCACATCCAATAGGACCAATACTAGTTTCTATACTCCGTTCCACTACAACAGCTTATCTGATTTGGATTATTAAGTATCTCATAATCACTTTCAAAACGCACATCCAACCCCTATAACATGCATTGTTTCAGGTGCACCATGATATGACCGCGCCAATGCAACATTACTTTATATATACTGGCCACAACTCCTACCTTACGGGAAATCAACTCAACAGTGATTGCAGTGAAGTACCAATCATAAAAGCTCTTCACAGAGGTGTGAGGGTAATCGAGTTAGATTTATGGCCAAATAGTGCAAAAGATGGAATACATGTTCTTCATGGGAGGTATGTCATATTCCTTTTTCTTTCCTTTCTGTTTTATAAATGAGCATAAAACTTTAGTTTAGTGATTGAAAAATTGAATGACATTAGGACTATGACAACACCTGTAACGCTTGACAAATGTTTCAAGTCCATTAAAGATCATGCCTTTGTGAATTCTCCTTATCCGGTAATCATCACTTTAGAGGATCATCTTACACCACATCTTCAAGCTAAAGTTGCTGAGGTACGCTTCTAATATGCTTCTTCCTTTGAAGTTCTGAATGCAGTTGATAACTACTTAACAAACTATTTTGGCTTTTAGATGGTGACGGAAATTTTTGGAGATATGCTTTACTGCCAAAATACTGGAGATATAGATGAATTCCCTTCACCTGAAGAATTAAAGCATCGTATTATTCTTTCAACAAAACCTCCAAAAGAATATCTTCAATCTAAGATTGGAGATGAGTTGTTACCAACTGATGAAAGGGTGAGCTTACCATTTATAGTTCATTTTTCTGCTCGGTTATATCCAAAAGTCGGCATTTTGTTAAATTTCGTTCTTAATAACAGCTCACTAGTAACCACAGTGATAAAATGCCCATGATAAATCAAGATTTGTCCCAAGTTCTTCGCATTGGCGACTTTGAAGACGAATATGAAGATGTTGAAAATGAGAAATGTGGACAGAAAGCACCTCCTGAATACATCCAACTCATTGGAATTCATGCCGCTAAAGCAAAGAAGGGATTAAGGAAGGCATTGATGGTTGGAACCGGGAAAGGTAAACGTCTTAGTTTGAGTGAGCAAACTCTTGAAAAAGCTGCGTCTCTTTATGGAACTGATTTAGTCAGGTTACCACTACAGTTCCCTTTTCCTGGTGAATGATGATAACATAATCATACTGTTTCTAAATAATGAGTATGTGCTCTATAGGTTTACTCAAAAGAATATTCTTAGAGTGTTCCCAAAGGGAACAAGGATTACATCGACAAATTTTAGACCACTCACTGCATGGATACATGGCGGTCAGATGGTCGCGTCCAATATGCAGGTGTTCTTCAAATGGAGTTTATTGTTTTCAATTTTCAGTGGTGGTATATAAAGATTAGAGGTGGCAAAATGGACTGGTATAATGGGTTATGAACAAGTTATTCTTAGTAAAGGTCAAAATGGGTCAGGTCGGGTTGGGCGGACTAGCAAACACTTTTTATCCATATTTGGAATTATCACAATTACCAATGTGCAAAATATGATTATAGATACTATGCTATCACAAAAAGCTTAACTTTTTTAATAAAGCATATGAATACATTTCGCATAACGTTTGATCAATTTGACCTTTTCCTTAATAGTAAGATCTTTTAGCTTAACCCATTTGACTCTGTGGAGGTTAAAACATAGGCCACAATCCCACATCAACCCATTCGTATGTAAAGTAGCCGGGTTTGCTACCTCTAAAAATTCATAAAGTATAAGACTTTGAACTATTAAAACATTTCTTTATGAATAGGGGTATGGCAAATCACTTTGGATGATGCATGGAATGTTTAGATCCAATGGAGGGTGTGGTTATGTTAAGAAGCCTGATTTTCTAATGAGCAGGGGTCCTAATAATGAGGTGTTTGATCCCAAAGCAGTATTAGAAGTGAAGAAAACTCTAAGGGTCGGTAAAGCTTGTCCATCTTTCATGTTGAGTTTCATTTCATTACATCTATGATGAATATGGGATTTTGAAGTTACAACAAATTTTACAGGTGAGAGTGTATATGGGTGATGGGTGGCGTATGGATTTTAGTCAAACTCATTTTGATACATACTCACCACCAGATTTCTACACAAAGGTTAGTTATGGAGCCAAGTAACAAATGGCTACCTCTCACCATAGTGAGAAAAGTTCCCCTTGACTTTTAAAGTCAAAATTATGACTTTTAGAGTGATAAGACTTTTGTTAAACTTAAAAAATAACACCACTTAAAAAACTAGTCTTGACAAAGTTTGGCTCTTCTTGAAAACCTGAAGATTTTTTTTCTGAATTTTAGCTTGACAACTACTAAGTCTGACCTTGAAATATATGCTTCCAAGATAAGGGAATGTATCTGATACCAGCATTGGTCCAC
Source organism: Solidago caesia (assembly GCA_028566075.1). Classification (NCBI taxonomy): domain Eukaryota; kingdom Viridiplantae; phylum Streptophyta; class Magnoliopsida; order Asterales; family Asteraceae; genus Solidago; species Solidago caesia. The sequence continues at coordinate 24,660,856 of JAOXNX010000031.1, forward strand.
AGATGTATATGGTTGGAGTCCCAGCCGATGTTATTAAGAAGAAAACAAAAGTGGTTAAAGATGATTGGACGCCCATATGGAATGAAGAGTTTACATTTCAGTTGACTGTCCCTGAACTGGCATTATTAAAGATTGTTGTACGTGAACATGATGTATCTGAGAAGGATGACTTTGGTGGTCAAACATGTTTGCCTGTTTCAGAGTTGAGAACTGGGATACGAATCGTTCCACTACATAACAAGAAAGGAGAGAAATTTGACTTTGTAAAGCTTCTTATGCGATTTGAGTTTGAATAAAGAAAGACCAGCCACTACTTATTAAACTCGGGCTTATTAGATCTTATGCAGCTAGACTGCCAACAAGATTTTTTTTTCAAGTAGTATGGGGAACCCAAAAAATCATGGGGAAAATGTAGTTATAACATTTTTTATTTATTTTTTTTTGCAAAGTTAGTTTCGATTCAGACAGAGATTTTCTGGACCTCCAACCCCCTCCTCATAGAAAATTCCTTTGAGATGAGAAACCCAATGCTCGAACCTGAGACCTTTGGGAAAACTCACCCTCAGGGCCCACATAGTGGATTTTGAAGATACCCCTGGCCAACTCACCTTTTTTTTTTTGAAAATTCACTTTTATGTATATATATTCATCCTTTCCCCACCGAACCAGTGGGAAGGCCAACCTTACAAAACTACCAGACTAATTACATCATATCATAGTATTCCAGCTTCCCAATTCTATCATACAATGTCTCATTCTATTTTTATACCATAAATATCCTGTCGACTTGATATCATTAAAGATCTTCTCCGCATTAACCTTTTCATTCCTAGCCCGCCATATGCTCCAACATGTAACAAAGATAATACCTCGCAAAATCTTCCTTTTCTCTCTCCCGATTCCAGCAATCTTATGCACCTTAAACAAGTCCCCAATCGAGAACAAACACACCGAGTTTATCTTACACCACCTAGCAACCTTATCCCAAACTTCCATTGCCATATCACACAGACAAAGTAAATGATCCAATGATTCGTCCTCTTTCTCACACAAGACACAAACCTGTGATCCGAAAAGGCAGTTCCTCGACTTCAAAGCCATCATCGTGGGAATCCTATCTAACCCCACCCGCCACATAAAAACATTACATTTCTTTGTAACCCAATTACACCAATTAAGCACAAACCTATTGCTATAATCTCTTCCACTTCCCAGGTATTCCTTAACTGCTCTAACCCCATAAGTTTGTAGTTCTAACTACAACATAACTTTTCCCATAAGTTTCAAGTAGCTATAAGCACAATAATTTATCATATCATAAGTACATTTTATTCTTTCCAACTTACATAATGTTAGTATGTTACAATAGGGTTGTAATTGAATGAAAACTAGAAAAATGTTGAAAACCAAAAAACAAATCTCAGCCACATATTTTTCCTCTTTTTTTCTTCCTCTTTTATTTTTTTTTTACCCTTTTTTTTCATTTTGTAATTTTTTTAATAAAAAACTCATACCCGAATTTTATTTTATTTTCCAGATGATGATACGGTACGGGCGTAGCCCTTAGCCGAGCGGATGTAGCCCTTTAAGGGGGGTTTTCCCTTATCAGGCGTAGCCCTCAAGGGTATTAATAAGGGGTAGCTGGTGGGGCGATAGGTCATAGGGGGTGATTGGTGATGAGGTGATTTATCCGACGGGCTCGGCTTTAGCCGCCATGGCTTCCCCTGGACTGACGGGCTCCGCTCATAGCCATACAGGTTAAGCCCTTTGGAAAAAAAAAAATTGACTGGTTTTTATTTTAAAAAAATTTTAAAAATTAAAAACAATTTAAAAATAAAAAAACAAGGTAAAAAATAAATAAAAAGGGAAGAAGGGGAAGAAGAAGTAGGAGAAAATATGTGGTCGAGATTTGTCACTTGATTTACACCTTAATTATGGTTTGCAAATGAACATTTACTTGTTACTATATTTCCATATCTCAAGGAATAGATTTCTATTTAAAGGATCTTTTTGTTTCAACTTACACTCCAATTTTAATTTTATTCTTTATTCACATTTCATTGAACTATATACTTTATATACTATATATATATATATATATATATATATATTGGTATTCTTTATGGACTATATTATAACAACAAATTAGTGAATCGTGCATCGCACGGGTACAAACTTAGCATATCTAATAAGTGCCTTATTAGTCCATTAATTACATAATGTGTTTTGTGAATTTGTTGTTTTCAGGGTGCTGCCCGGGGCACGACCCCTTTGGCCCCTCTATTTTGGTCTCCGGCGTACATTGTTTTATATAGACATACATTTCGTATCTCCTAACCTGTATAAAGTATCCTTACACTAAATTTCTAACATTTTCTTATAAAGATGCTAGGATGTAACATACAAAGATGCTGAAGCACAATAGATTGTAAAGTTTGGTGTTTGTCTTACTTATTAAGATACACAAATAAACATGTATGCAGACCAATAAATGATAGTGTTTAATTGTTTATCAAAGATATATTTTAAAAATTAAATACAGATATGGATGATGATAGATCCATGGATTCCTCTTTTTATTTCTCGAAATGACTTTTAATACAAAATGTGTGCGTATTTACGTGTGTATTTTAGACTTTCACCCGATCTAGATGGGATCCATAGTCATAAGTCATCCGTATACGTAGTGGCAAAGAGGTTTCTTTCTTCACAAGATGTCTCAAGTTCGAGTCCTACCCTAGACATATTTGGGGTGGTCACATGTATTTAATTTCCACTTATGGTGGGCCTGAGTGAGTTTTTCCCTCTAGATCTCTGGGTGATAGATGTTTCTCATCGAAGGGATTTAAATTGAGAATCTATTCTGGGAGGGAGCTCTCTAACGCGGATTCGGTTAAGACAACGTATGCTAGACCTCCCAATATTTGTGAATAATTCACACCTTTCATTAAAAAAAAAAATGTAGTCATCCATACTCATGATCAATAGATAAACGGAGAAAGTTTTCACTTTTGACTTTTTGAGGTTAGACAAGGCTTAACTGGATATTCTTTGACCATTTTTAAGTTATTTTCGTGACCAACTTAAAATGTTACGTAGTAAGATTCGTAGTAAGATTGGAACGTAAAACATCGCGACAGATTGATGGACCACTTTGATGGTGGTTATCCGTAATCTTTAAGTCGCAAACTCGTAAATCGTAATAATCTTATAAATTCTCAAATGGGCTATATCCCTGAAACGGGTCGATCTTACCGGGTCAATCTTGTCTAACAAACCCAAACCATACTTCCAATTAGGGATGGGCATGGGACTGTCCTGGTACCGTACCGGTATCAATCCTGACGATACCGGTCCCGAAAATCGTCAAAAACTAATACCGGTCCCGATTCCGAAATGGTATTCGATACCGTCCCGGTCCCAATCCCACGAACTAACAAAAATAGATACCGGTCCCGGCCCCGAATGAAATTTGGTACCATACCGATACCGGACCGGATCGGGATTGGGAATTCTTGCTCCTCTGATCTACTTCCATTAGCATCAACAGTCAACACACCAACCGGAAAAAGAATCACAGATCACTCTCTCCAGTCTCCACTTCCCACCAATCCCCATCATGAAACCATCAACCACCATACACCACCGTCATCCACCACCACCATCGCCATCACCATCACCACACACTCACCTTTCGGATTCCGACTCATCAGACTCCTCAAACTCACCCAAATCCCACCACCACACCGATTTCTCAAACACAATCTTCCAATCATACATCCAGTTCTCAAATCTTGAATCACCAGACCTCACCAAGATCCAATCTTTCTTAACCTCATCACGCTCAGGTGCACTTTCTTGCCTTATTTGTCTCGAACGCGTTCGACCTGCTGACCCCACGTGGTCCTGCACTTCCCGGTGCTTCGCTGTCTTTCATCTCGTATGTATTCAATCATGGGCACGCCAAAGCTCCGATCTTTCTTCTCTACGCGCCGCCACACGCGGTGCTGATGATTCTAGCTCGACTTGGAATTGCCCAAAATGCCGAATCGAGTTCCCTAAGACCTTGATTCCTAAAACTTATACTTGTTTTTGTGGTAAAGTTGAAAACCCAGTTCATGATCCATGGGTTTTGCCACATTCTTGTGGTGAAATATGTAACAGGCCTTTGAAATATGATTGTGGGCATAAGTGTTTGTTGTTATGTCACCCGGGTCCTTGCCCGGCTTGCCCAAAATTAGTTAAAGTTAGGTGTTTTTGTGGGGGTGTTGAAGATGTTAAAAGATGTGGGTTTAAGGACTTCTCTTGTAAGAAAACTTGTTCAAAGTTGTTGGATTGTAAGGTACATTGTTGTGTTGAGATATGTCATGAAGGCGAGTGTCCGCCTTGTAGGGCTAGAGGGGTTTACGAGTGTCGGTGTGGGAAGGTGAAAGAGGAAAAAGAGTGTTGTGAGAGGGATTTTAGGTGTGAAATTGAATGTGAGAAGTTGCTTGGGTGTGGAAAACATGTGTGTAGTAAAGGGTGTCATGATGGTGAATGTGGTGAGTGCCCATTGCAAGGGAAGAGAACGTGTCCGTGTGGGAAACGGGTGTATGAAGGAATGGCTTGTGATGTTGTGTTGCCATCGTGTGGGGGGACGTGTGATAAGAAGTTGCAATGTGGGATTCATCGGTGTCCTGAGAGGTGTCACCGTGGGAATTGTGTTCAAACTTGTAGAATTGTTATCACAAAATCTTGCAAATGTGGGAGCTTGAGAAAACAGGTGAAATGTTATTCTTTTCAAGTGATTTCTTGAACTTGATTGTTTATAGCTTGAATATATATGATCATTAATGTAGAGAATATACATTAAATTTAGAATAGGTTCCCTGTTATCAAGATGTAGTTTGTGAAAGGAAATGCCAACAAGTGCGGGATTGTGGACGCCATGCTTGCAAACGCCGTTGCTGTGATGGTGATTGTCCTCCTTGTTCAGAGGCATGCGATCTCATAACAGTTCCTTTTTAGTAGTTTTCTTGATAATATTCTTTAATTGTGTTTCTTGTATATAATTTGGATATATCAGATATGTGACAAGTGGCTAAGATGCAAGAATCACAAATGCCCATCTCCTTGCCACAGGTAGCTTGTGTTTTCTTAATAATATAGATTTTTTGCGTATTAGGATCGGTGTTTGAATTGCAGCTTTTCTTGAACAGGGGAAACCTCATCTGTTTATGTTTATGTTTGAATTCCAACTTTTATAATAATTATCAAGTATTTGGCTGTAAGTGATTGGAAATCATAAGTTTGCTTTTGTTTAGGCTCTTATAGTATAATTGACTTAGTTTAAATCTTGTAGAGGTGCTTGTGCTCCATGTCCGGTAATGGTGACTATCTCATGTTTCTGCGGGCAGACACGCTTTGAGGTGACACTCTATGAATTTGTTCATGATTATTCTAGTTCTCACTTGTAATGAAAACTAAGCTTTTTTTCTTCAGGAGCAGTTAAATATATCGTGAAATACCAGTTGCTAGTTATCTTTTAGATAAAATTCGAGCATACTTTGAGATTGGGGTGACTTAGTATAATGGTTATTTCTATATTTTGAATGTAATTAATCTTTCTAGGATCATGTGTCAGGTTCCTTGTGGTACCGAAAAGGAGCAAAAACCTCCCAAATGCTCTAAACGTTGTGGGATAACCCCTTTATGCAGACATAAATCAATTACTAAGGTAATTAACTGGTTACATAGTCTCTTTTGATGTTTTAATATATGTGCATATCACTTAATTACCCATCGATTTAGTCTGATTGAACAAGATTAATTGGTAATTATAACTAATTTATTGCTTTATGTTGTAGTTTTTAGGCTAAAATGTATTTTATATTTTTATGGTACATGTTTTATCTTTGTCCAGCCACATAAGTGCCACTATGGAGCCTGCCCACCATGTCGTCTGGTTTGTGATGAGGAATACCCTTGTGGGCATAATTGCAAGCTAAGGTTCAGCGATATTTCTTTTTTGTTTTCTTTCTATTATTTAGTATTTTGTTGCTTATTTCATCTTGATTTCATATGTTAACTGAAGGTGTCATGGTCCTATACCTCCTCCTAATCCCGAGTTTATTTTGAGACCAAAGAAAAAGAAACAATATCTTCAGAGTGAAAGTACTCCTGGCTCTACATGCCCACCATGCCCAGAACTTGTTTGGAGGTCATGTGTTGGTGAACATATTGGAGCCGAGAGGATGGTAGAACATTTCAACATACTTGCTTTCATTTTAAGGAATTGATATTATTATTTTTTTTCTGAAAACAAGACTATAGTTTTTGTATTCTTGTTATGCAGATGGTCTGCTCAAATAAGGCAAAGTTTTCTTGTGATAATTATTGTGGAAACCTTTTGCCATGTGGCAATCATTTTTGCACTAAAACCTGCCATTCGCTCATGGTTAAATGCGAAGAGTGCAAATTACCTTGCCAACGGGTTAGGCTTCTCTTATTTTGACAAGTTTTCCTTTTCTGTGTCCTCTTTTTGATTATATTAGTTTATGCTTTTCTTTATACATTTGTATCTATGCCTCGCCATTTTTACTTCAGGAGAGGGAACCTACATGTCCACATTCATGTCCACAGAAGTGTCACCCTGAAGAATGCCCTCCTTGCAAGGTGCTTATAAAACGTGCGTGCCATTGTGGTGCTATGGTTCACGTATTCGAGTGTTTATATTACAACAGCTTATCCGAAAAGGAGCAGATTGCTGCTCGTTCATGTGGTGGACCCTGCCACAGGTAAACCCTTTTTTCTCTTCTATTATCTACTTTTGAGTTAAACATTTTGTTATGAATCCAATAATGAATTTGTGTACGGTTTTTATACATTATCTTCCCTTGTGTGTGTTTGTATAGAAAACTGCCCAACTGCACACATTTGTGCCCAGAAATATGTCATGTTGGTCATTGCCCGTCACCAGAAAAATGCTCCAAAAAGGTAATGCTATTTTATTGATTTGTATGGATACTTGGCATCACTATACATGTTAATTTTCATCATAAGTTTTTGGTTCTGCATTTTATCGCTTTTGTGCTTTCTTTTTAACAGGTTGTAGTAAGATGTGGGTGCCAAACCTTGAAAAAGGAGTGGTTGTGTCAACAAGTACAAGCCAGTTATCACAGTAGTGGCCGTGACCCAAAAGATATAACTAAGAATCAATTTGGTCTCGGACTGCTCCCGTGTAACTCGGACTGCAAGAGTAAAATCAAAGTTGATGATTCAGACTTGCACCTTCGGAAATCTAAAGCTCCCGAGGTCAGATATTCTGTTAATTTTTTCTTTAAAAAGTTGAGAAAACTGATTCAAGCCTAATTCTTATGCTAACTTTTCAGAAAAAGGAGCCAGATGTGGAAAATCATGTACGAAAGCGTAAAAGAAGGAAAGACAAAATACAGCAAGACAGCCAAGTTTCAATAGTCCAGGTTAATTTCCCCTATGAACTAGAGGTGTCAATTTTGACCCATTTACTTAATAATGAACGAATCCGGAAATTTTTAATTATTATTATTTTTATCTCAAACAAGTCAAATCAGGTAAACAATTACAGTAATTAGCTTAAAAGGAAATCTTTTAAATGAGTAAAAATAGTTTTTTAATTCAACAAACGTCCAAATCGTTTAATTTTTGCAATTATATTTGTTTATCATAATGCGTTGAAAATTGTAAGTTTTTGTACAGATAGTGTTTTGAGTCCTACAAAAAAATAACAGTCATGACCTGATGCTGTTTTAACCTGTTACTCACCCATCCAGTTTGCCTACTCTAATGCTATCCGAGAAGAATACATTTGTAATATTTCCTTGGATATCTGACGCACCTTTGTCTTCTTGAATATTCAACAGAAAATTATGGGGATTCTACGGAAGATATTCATGTTTTTCATTATTGTGGCGAGTTTGATTGCAATGGTGTATTTTGGTTACAAGGGGCTCTTGTGGGTCAACGATTGGATGAACGAGGTTGAAATACAAAGACAGAGAAAAAGATATTCAAGAATTTAAGCCTGGAATTTTTGTTTAATCCTAGATGAGTGGAGGTTAGTAGTTAGCTGCCAAATTTTAAAAAAGCAAGTGAACAACCCTTGAAAAAGCTACTATACTTTAGTAGTTTAGTGTATGTTTATTCATAGAGATTATTTATCCGTGCTAAAAATAATCAATCATGAAAGCTGCTCTATACATGATGTTTGAAAATAGTTTCATTTCTTTACTTTTATTTTAAACAGGTGGGAAGACGATTTTGTATATCAGGACTAGCACTTTGAAAGTTGAAACTGATCAAAATAATCGTGTCTTGTGATAGAAAGTTTTGTTAATAGTTGAAGTAAGCTCGTATGATTCGATGTGTATTATGAACTTGTATTCAAGTTTGATATTGAAAACATTTGGTGGTTTGTTCATGTTATGTTAGAAATTAGAATTGTAAACACATATACTTGTTAGTCTCATCTAAAGGCGGAACACAACCATCATAGATGTTATTTAACTTGATTGGTGATGCATGTGTTTGTAAATGTCAAATTTCTACTTTTAGAATTCGGTCAATTTGCAATCCAGACGGTTTCTGGTTCGGGTAGCAAGCCTTTTGCTGATTAACCATCACCAAATGGTCTAGTGGCAAGGAGACTTGTTTTTTCACAGGAGGTCTCAGGTTCAAGTCCTACCTAGGCATATTTGGGGATGTTCACGGGTATTTAATTTCCATCTATGATGGGCCTGGGTGAGTTTTCCCCTTCAGATCTCTGGGTAATAGAGGTTTCTCATCGAGGGGTTTAAATTGGGAATTTATTCTGCGAGAGCCTATCTAGCGCGGACCCGATTA
>JAOXNX010000031.1:24693020-24709490 GCA_028566075.1 Solidago caesia
TGTCTCACCAACTTACCCCAAGTCATAGCATTGAAATGCCACACAAATGCCATAGAGAAAAGGGAGGCGAGTGTTCATGCTGCAGCCCAACTTCTTGGTCAGACTATGGAGATAATCAATAGGCTTCAAGATCGTGAACTTCCAAACTTGAATCCAGCTGAGTTGCCATTTATTGACAAGTGGCGTGATTATTTTAAACGTCCCATTCCTTAAAAACCATTTATGTTGTTCGAGTAGTATTAAGGTAAGTTTATATAAGACATGTCAGTATATCTTTTCATTTTGTTGAAGGATACCATCATTTGTTATTTGCTTCCCTGCGTAATTGCCTTAATTTCCTTTTCCTTCGTGATAGACAAGCGGACCACCTCAACAATCCATATCGATCACCAGATCCGCTACCGAATGAGTAGCAGACATGAGTCACTTCAACGTTACAAGACACAGCTTCTATTAATTACTACACACAGCTGGAGAAATAACCATGTGCAAGTTTTGGGCCTTTCAACGTTACTACACACAACTTCTATTAGTTATTTGTTTACTTATTTAATCACCACATGTTTTTATGTTATGAATTAGTCTAGACAGTTATTTCCATTCCCAGAAGTGTAGGACAAACGTGTGAGGGCACTTAGCTATTTTTCCTTTTTATGTAACTAGATTAAAAACCTGTGTGGTAACACAGACTTCATTATATACCTTTTAAAAAATCTAAAATTTTCATCGACAAATTATATGGTATCAAGATAAAAAAAAAACTTATAATACTTTTCTGATTTTTTTTAATATAATTTATCGACTATTATTTTAGGGGTCTAATTTTTTATTTTTGCCTTGCACAACATACTGAGATGGATACACAAATTCTTTTTTTATTTATCATAATTAGATAATTCACATGGTAAATAGAAACTTTTTAAATACACGTGTGGTAACACGGGCTTCATTATATACTTTTTAAACAATAAGTGTTATTTTTAAGATAATTAGTGTATATATGTCAAAATTAAACTTATATTTAAAAAAACTGTTTGTAAATATATGTGTATATAGACGTACATGAGAGTATAATCAATCTACCGACACGAGTTGTTTCCGGTCAATTGAAAGTGCAAATTTTGTTTATATATTGTCTTAAAAGATTTTATAAGTTAACCGATTAATACAATTAGATTGATATGCATAAATTTATACAATACATCTTATTATTAAATAATGAGTCATTAAAATCAATCGTTAAGTCAATAACTTCTATCATTTCAAGTTGTATATTAACTAAGGTTAATATATTTCTACTAAAAGTATTTTCATTTTAACACGAAAGTTTTTAGTCTTGTTAACATCATCCACAATTATTGGTTTAATATCCAAAGCTTTATTGATTTCTGCATTAGCCTGCATGTAAACAAACATTAACACATCAACCAAGTCACCTTTAATAATGATAATAATAATAATAATAATAATAATAATAATAATTTCATAAAATATAGAAAGTGATTTTATCACATATATTATAAGGAAAAAATAAAAACTTATTGTATTTTTTAAGGATATAAAAAACATAATACATGAATATATTTTCATTAGCTTACCATAAAAAATGATGAAGTAAAACTCTTCATGATATGAGCATTAGATAAAAAAAAAATGATGAAGTAAAACAAACAAACAAATAACCTTGAGCCTTTTAACTCTCTATGGCAGCCCAATTTGATTTGTTTTGATTTCATTAGCTACCAAAACTTCTTTCATGGCTACAGACAAACAAACAAACTTCTTCCATTGTCTCAAGAGTTTTCTCTTACAGAATCTTGAGCCTTTTAACTCTCTATGGCAGCCCAATTTGATTTATTTTGATTTCTAGTATTCAAACATTAAAAGCACATTACGTAATAATCTGTTTTAAAATGCAAAATAACCACGACCCTAATACCATCATGGAATGCAATCAACATGGATAGCATTTTGTTTTATTCTAGCACTTGTTTTCCCCGAACTTTGCTATGTCTCAAAAAAAGTTTAAGCCTACTTATTTTGACACAAGTCAAAGGAAGTAGTGAGCATGTGAAAGTACTTACTATGAAGTTCATTAAGTCATCTGCCAATGCTATCAAAAGTTTGGCATCTACTGATGTCGTACACCAAAAGAGCTCCAACGGCACCTCTGTAATAAACAGATAATAAAATATACTTATTAATAATATTCATGAACATGCTTATTTCGTTGACTCACATATAATAAAATATACTTTTTATTATTTATGGTTATAAAACAACAACAAAAAAAAAAGTTAACAATAACGGTGATGGTCGCGTTTTCAACCTGCATCCAGAATAAAAACATAGATTAAAGTTCTTCACTCCAAGTAAAGAGCATGACCTGATCAGGAGCCTTTGTGGATGGAACTCGAAGGTTCTCTTTCAAGAGTTCATTGTCATCATTGTAAGTTTGTAACCAAATATACGTAAGACAATGCAAGTAGTCTCAAGGCGGTTTTTTTCAAAAAACAGATGATGAAGATATAGAACCCAGCATCTGCACTTTGAACACTAAAACCACTTAACTTGTTTTTAATGGTCAACAATAGCTAAGTATTTATATTTTAATTCCAAAAGATGATAACCTGGAAGAATTGGGACCTCATCATTACCTGGGCACTTTTAAAACAAAAACATGTAGATTCTGGCTATCATACGTGATCATGATCACTAAGAGAAAACGTTTGACCTTAAAAATCAATGTGTACCTCTACTTATGAACAGGTAGTACGTGATCATCACTAAGAAACGTTTTCACACAAATAAATGAATGCAATTTTTAATTGGACGCATAGTTCAAATTCAGATTCCGGCTATAAGTCATATATGATATATCTAACATAACTCTCTAAAAATGTGAACACAGTGGATTCTTGTGAGCTCAAAACTGGTATCACTATTTCATACCAATTGGTAATGAAAAATATGGTTAACTCTTGAATCGTACCTGGACAAGTATAAACGGCAAAGACACTCCACCATTTGGAGCATTTGCAGAACTGTATAACCCCTCATTCCGATGTACATTGTATCAAAGACCCATTTGCCAACGGAAAGACATCATCATAGCCAAGCTAAAGATAGCAAATTTATGCAAAATTAATGGGAATGCAGTAAAAATTAAAATCTCGAATAATGTCGGATAATGAAGTAGCATGCCCAGCTGCACAAAAAAAGTTAAAAGCTAAGGTAGAAGAAACGGATAAGTAATGTAAATATCAACCAAAATCTCGGATAATGTCGTAGATACAAACCATGCTAATGTTCCCTTCCACGATGGAGAAATCCCAAACAATGTATGAATTTACTGATTCCACCCAGTAAGACCTGAAGAGAATTCACATTATAAGTTAGCAAATATAATATTAACCAATAGTATTTAATTGAAATATCTCATAAGTTGTCCCAGCAGGAACACTTTCTTCTCTGTAATCATTTTTACTACAAAAAACATAGTACAAATTAGTGGAAACAAAATTGAGCAATATTCTAAGTAGAATGTAAACTTGCAGGTACAAGGAAACCTCTGTACTTACTTTGCTTCTATTGGGTTGTTGAGCAATATGATGGTAATTTCTCTCCCTGTCAATGATCAGATGGTTGCAATCCCATAGCTCTTTAAATAAAGCCATGATATTTCAATTATAATCTTTGCTACTATAAAGTATAAACCATACAAACTTTAACAAAAAGGCAATAGCATGACAACAATAAATAACAATGGCAATGGCATTCTTACCCCATACTATTAGAATACACAAAAAGGCAGATGCATTGAAACTGTCAAAATGGTTTGTAATACAAATAAGCACAAGAGCATGCATATTTTTGACATTTGATTATTAAATGTAAAGGAAAGGGGTGCTGCTATTTCCACCTTTTTCCTAGATACACCCTTAATGTACAATAAATAATGCATACTGTACAACTGTTTATTGCCTAGAAAAGGGTGTATATAGGAAAAAAGATGGTGGAAATAGACACCCACAAAGGAAATTAACCTGTATTTTCTGTGTTAAATTGAGTCAAATATGTACGGGACTGTAAGAATTTACATATTAAAAAAAACAACAAAAAAAAAATCATCATAATGTGTATGCAGCATTGCACCTTACTTTCCATGTAAACATTCTAGAAAGGACATGAAACGAAAACTTCTATCTACAATTAACAACAAATAAATTTGGAAAATCTATTTATCAGAAAATGAATCTTGGTACTCGATCGATCACGTCTCGTAAGGAAACGAAAGCCAGGGGTGCCTTAAGGCTTCCCTAGCCGTTGGCCGCCTCTTTGGGTTGATCTCAAGTAAGTTTGTAATGAAATCAATGAATAACGTATCGGAAACTTGTGTGTGTTCACCCAATGATGTTTCTTGTGGGGTTATGTATTCCATTTGATTTGTTTCCTGGGTATGTTAAAACAAACAAACAAAAAAAGATATGAATTCGTAATGAACGAACATTTTGCAATTATTGATTGTTTTGTTATGATTTCGCAAGAAACGAACCTCATTTATATGATAAAGATCAAACTCGTTAGTGAAATACTTGCTTGTTTCTTGCCCCCTTATTAGCATATCAGTATCAATTGGCCCAAGCATTCCAATCACTCGTGCAAGCAAGAACACAAGTTCATCGTTTGGAAATAGAACCTGTTGGAAATTCAATTATGACACATACAACTAAAGAAGACTCTAAAAAGATTTAATACCAAGGATGAAAGATTTAAACTTATTGGATGAAGAACATACATCACCAGATACTAATTCGGCCAAGATACAACCAAGAGACCAAAGGTCAACTTTCTGGTCATATGGAAGACCGAGGATGACTTCAGGAGCCCTGTAAGACCGAGATTGCACATATAGTGACAATCTGTCGTTTTGAAAGCAGCTGCTACCAAGATCGATAACCTTGATCTCACATCTGCTATAGCTTTTGATAAGAATATTTTCAGGCTTTAGATCGCAGTGAATAATTCCTAACTCATGCAAGTAATCCAAAGCTTCCAAACATTGTCTCATTATGACCTGATTTTGAATTTCCAAAAGTCAGCATTTTGTGTTCAAGAAAAGATTGCACACAGATCATGCCCAATAAACGAACCTGTAGTCTGGTCAACGTAAAATAAGGCTCCCCGCCAGATTCTCTATTGAATTTTTGAAATTCATATAAGTTAGCACGTAGCAGTTCACTCACAATGATAAGATGTTCCTGCAAAATTTTCAAAATTCTTTTTACTAATCAACAGAAACTGTAAACTTGTTGATTCAACGATTAAGTTACTTACATGAAAATAGAAATAATCATAAAGTCGTAAAATGTGGCGTTCATCTGCAGGATCATGCTTGTTTACAAGCTTCAAAAGCTTGATCTCATCTAAGCTTTGATCAAAGAAATCCTTTTCATTCTTTATGATCTTCAAACAAACGTCGATTCCAGTTTGGAGATCACGTGCCTGGACAACTTTGCTAAATGCAGCTGAACCAACATACTCTTCAACAACGTATCTGGAGCCAATTACGCTGTTTAAAACAATCGGCAGATCCTTATTCTCTTCAAAACCAGTCCTAAAGTACCATAAAGTTAGTACATTTATTATACTTCAAGAAAACATCCTTAAAATCTTAGCAAAGCACATGTCAACTAACCTGTTTTTCCTGTGTATAATTCTCAAATCAAATACTTCATATTCATCTTCATTTGCATTCATTAAAGATTCATCATTAGTGGCAACGCCATCGCCTTCTTCAACTTTAGCAGCATCATAATTAGTATTTAGGTTAAAGTCTACATCTTTCTCACACTTCTTCTTTTGCAAGTCACGGGTTCTTTTAGAATCCTCAACAAGATCGTCATCACAACTATAATCATTCTCTTCAATATCATTAACTTCATTCAAAACGACTCCTTTGAATGAGCTACATAAAGTGGTAGGCCATACTTTATCAAAACCATTAGCTTTCTCTAACGGGTCTAATATAGGATCAAAAACAAGTTCAAAATCCTTGCCTTGTTTCTCTTTTTCTAAAGTCATAACAAACTTATCCTCACTTGGACCAGTGAAAGGATCAAAGTGGTCAAAGCTAGATGGCATACAATAATCTTCATCTTTCTCTCTATACCAAGTCGAGTCATTTTGCATGTCAAATTCATGGTAATCACGAGCCGTACCAAATTGAGACAACCTATCTGATGAAGCATGAGAGCTAGCCCCTCTCAATGTCCGGGACCCGTATGGATTTGTAAATTCTGCACAAATCATCGTCACTCAAAATATTCATGACCAATTGACGACAAATCCTCTGGCATTTATATCCCTGGGTTTGTTTTTTTTTTAACAATAACATTGCTACTAAATTAGATCTGCATTTAAATCTTGAAAGTATTGATAGTACCCTTCATGTGCATTCAATAAGTATCCTTATTTTCCCTGAATTTAAGTAACTTCATATTACTTTTGGATCCAAATACTTTTATATTTTTTAAACGGTACTCCAACTAAACTAATACAGTAATATGAAAAGAGAAGAGAAACTATAACTACAACGAGAATTGAACACCTAGCCACTGAGTTTTACTTTTTAACGGCAAATTTAGGTTCAACGGCATTGCCTCTTCATATATCCAACTCCAATTCCTGGGAAACCCATCATTGGAAAACCCTGTCTCCAGTCCTGGGAGTATTTTTTGCTCACACCTGGATTTGAATCCAAAACCTCAAAGTCTCAGGTCCCCCAAGTACCAATCCTTCTATTGATGGTTGGTACCTAGCCACTGAGTTACAAGTTAAAGTTGATACGACTAGACTCTTTTGGTTTTTGGATCCAAAATATAACTAGTTTGACAACAAAAGTTACGAACTTTAAAAATCATTAAAAAAAATTCATCATGGGTGTCATGAAGTGATGAATAAACTTTCATCAGAGTCCATGGACCATTTTTACAGCCAAATTTGGAATACAAAGTTTTCAGCAAGAATGTTATTCCTAATATCTAGGGAACCAAGAAAAGAAAATTTTGATCTTGATAACGCTTCCATTGTAAGTAAAAAATAAAACAAACATGAACCATAAAGTTAAGGGAATATAATTTAATTTAAAGCCTATATAAAGACAAAACAAGATAGATTGTGATTGTGGTCCAATATCTTAAAAGACCAGTCAAACAAAATCCAAACAGAAAAATTACCAAATTAAAAACTAAACTAAACTAACATTAGATTTTAAAAATATGATTTTACTAAGTATAGTAACACGTCGTAAAATGTTGTATATAAAAAAACGGACCTCTAAAAATAGTTATCTACAGTAATATATAACATTTCAATCCGTGTCACCAAAATCCAAAAAGAAAAAACTAAAAAATAAAATAAATTACCAACACTTCTAATCAAAGCAAGCCCATTTTACATTAAAAAAAATAACACTTTGTTATATATGATCATGGAATAAAAAATTGGTTGTCTTGTTTAGTCAAACTATATGTGAATTTTTTTCATACAAAAGTCAAAGTAATGTAAAATTAAAAGTCAGCGACTTTAGAGGGGAAAGAGGGGGTGTACCTGAAGAGCATAAATCAGTAGTGGAAGAACCCAAGCTGACAAAATCTTGATCATCGGAAGAATTTCCATCGGAAGTTTCAAGATTTTGCCGCGGCGGAGGGCGGCTGCCGGCAGGAATCTTGAGAGGTGGAAGTGGTAATAAATGAGAAGAACGACCCAGTTGGGATTTCTCAAAGAGATCATCAATGAGTGCTGATTCAGAGATTGACAGATGGTTTTTTCTTAAGAAATTCAGTACGGATTCTATGTCTGATGATTCCATTCCTGAGTTTGACAGAGAGAATTGGAATTATGGAAATGGAAATGGAAGTGAAAGGTGATGATATGTGATTATTATTAAATGTAGAGGTGGATTCTTCATGTTTTCTTTCTTTCTTTCTTTCTTTTTTTTCCTTTTTCTTTTTATTTTTTTTTATTTTATTTTTGTGTTTTGGATGAAAACAGGAAGCTAGATTCGTGAAAGAAGGTTCTTTTGAAGGGGTGATTTGGAAAGTAGAGGACTGATAAAAGGTTTGTTGGGTGTGAGATTTTATTACAATATATTTATTTTTATTACTTACCCACCACTATCAATATTTTCTTATCACTTCAATACATTGATTTTTTGAGTTGTTTCAATCTTACACATTCGGGACAGTTTAACAAAAGAATTACATAGTTTGTTGTTAAATAAAAAAATTATAAGACTTGTTCTTTTACTTTTATGTTTAATTTTATCTCAAAAATATGAATCTTATATAAATAGGTAAATAAAAAGTGATTTCTGTTCTGATTATTTAAAAAAACTCATTCGTTCAAGCTATATGAAAAATCAAGTATATGTGTTTGATATATGCTATTTAATCGGTATTTTTATGATATATTTTTATTCAGTTTTTCTTGACTTTTTTAATTACTTTTTAATAATGTTTAAACTTGAGTTTCTTTTAAAAATATTGAAATTTCTTAGGGTGGAGTCAGCCAACCATGCCATCATTCTCTTCAAATTTTTACTGTCACATCATTTATTTCTCTCAGAATTTAATCAAAATATACTCCCTACCAACAATACTATCATTCTCCTTAAATTCCATTTAGTTAAACGCATACAAAAAAGGAAAAAAACTTATCATGGACCTACATATTTTTACTTTTTGCCTATTGTTCTCTTCACATTATTTATTACAGTATTATGCTTTGTGTTTTTTTTTTTTTATCTACTTTATTTCTTTTATCTTTTATATACCTTCCGTTGCTTTTGTTTTGGCGTTACATATTTCAAATTTCGAATCCACAGGCTTCTAATCTAATGGATTTTAAAATATATGTTCATGTCATACACCTCTTAAAGCCACCACTGTTTAATTAACGTTATACATAAATACGAAACTTTAATAAAGTGTAACTATAAATTATGGAAGATAATTATAACTTGTATATAAAGTACAATACCTATAAAGTTATGGTACAACTTCACAATGCATGCATTGATGCATATTATGTACATGCATAAATGAATGTCTTGTGCAAATCACTTCTCATAAATTATAGCTAATTAAGTTGGTAAAGTTTCTATAAATATAAACATATACACTTAATAAACATTAATGTACAAAATTTATCATTTTAAGTTTAAATTTTTTTTATTTTAAAAAGTACTGACTTTATTAAATGTGCTTAAACATGTGTCTTGTACGCACTTGTTAGAAAAACCCTATATATAAATATACCTTTGCCTTGAAGAAAAAAAAAAAGAGAAAAGAATTAATTGGTTGGATTTAGCATTTATGACATCTTACTATTTTAGTGGCAATTTAGATGCAACACTATGTGCAACCTTAATTATTACTAGTTAATATTCAATCTATTTCATAGAAGTCTATACTACGACCAATATTGACCATAATGTATAACATTTCAAAGGCATTCATTTTGATTTATGGAGTAAAGTATTTGGTATTGGTATATAAATAAATATATATAAAGATGCCGCTAATTGAGCGAGTGAAGAACCTATTTGCATTTTTATATTATGTTATGGCTCCAATTGGCACCAAACTAAGCAGTTATACAAATTCAAGTCCCTAAAAGGATTGACCAAGTTTATGAGCCTTTTTTCTTCCTGCAGATATTTCAATTATTGCGGAGTAAAATGTTACTTTAAATAATTAGACTTTTTAGGTTGATTGGGTTGTTATCCTTGACTTATATGTAGAAGTAGGTGATATGTATAAAAATGTTTCTTTTATCATAAACCAATAAATATTAATAGTATATAAAATGGGTGGTGATCCATACACAATCGGTTTTAGCCGTACACCATCAAACATGCTTTAAGGTGTTATACTGTACAACAATGTGAAACATGTTTGGTGGTGTATCCATATAATATATAATGTGCATGATATATATACTGTATGACTTATACATGCATCATGGTTAACAAAAAGTTTTAATATACATATTATCTTTCTTTAAAAAATGATTTATAATTTTCAATTTTTGATAATAATCTTTTTAATATCATATAATCAGATAGATCATTGAGTTATCATCTTCGTTTTTCTTCACTAATGATTTAGTTAAATGTTACAAATTTGTTACCATAATGATAAATACAAAAATGAGTTAGAAACATTTATGTTTAATTTTAATTTTAATTTTTAAAGTTAATTTATTTTGTTAGTTGCGAGTGAAACTAATTAGCAGCTAAGAGGTATCGTTTCGAACAATTTAGATGTATGTAATGGTAACATCAAATCTTCAACTACAAGACCGACCTCATTAAATTCTGGGAAAGGCCAATGTTTTGAACCTTGATTTGAAGAGTTTTCCCCCCCATTTTACGAGATTAGGTGATCTCACTCGCGAGCAGACTAATCATAAGACGACTCGTTTTGCGAGCTCGGATTCATAGCGGATAAATTTCCGTGACCACTAAAGATTTTATAGTAATAATATATACCTTTTTTGCCGTTAAAAAAAAGAACTTGTGACTTCTACATTAAGAGACACAACTACCCGTCAATGGACCACCACTCTTTTGTTTCACTAAATTACATAGCCTGTTTGTGTCATCAAATTGACAAAGGAATGTCGTGTAAATTTCATAACCTTAGACAGTGTCACGTACGATTGAAATGATCATTGTAATTGCAGAAACATTTAGATGGATGTACTGTCTCAACTCAAAACCCGACCTGAAATTTATTCGAAAAAAACCGGGTTATGGTTGTGAAATCTCAACCCGTCAATCCTCCAACCCACTAAACTGTTTTTTTTTCGGGTTGGGTTCGGGTTGACCCTTTGAGTTAACAGGTCGACCCGCCAACCCGACAATATTTTAAGTTTATATAATTTTTTTAACAGGTCGATCCACCAACCCATTTGACCCGCCAACCTGACAACCCATGACCCATTTGACCTAAAATCAACCCACCAACCCGTCAACCCACAACCCATATGACCTGAAATCAACCTGTCAACCCGCCAACCTATTTGACCCGCCAACCCGAAACTCGACCCGCCAACCCGATTTTTCTCAGGTTGGTGGGTTGGGTTCAGATTGACAGGTTGTGGGTCAGAGTTGAAATTTCTGACCTGAAACTTTTAATGGGTTGGGTTAAGGTCAGAGATTTTGAACCCACCAACCTGAACCCGAACCCATTGACAGCCCATTGACAGCCCTGTCCACAAGGCATGGGTGGAAAAGAAAGCCGAATGATGGTTTTCACTTTATTTTAACCTCTTTCCCACACTATACTTCATTTGTCTCTTTTTCTTTCACATTTTCTTTTACATACGACTATCAATTTTTTTTTCTATCTACATTATTATTTTAAAATAATATTTATACTATTTGTTTTCTCTCTCTCTCTTTCTTTCAAACATAACAAAATGGTCCCTAGTTTTCATAAAAAAAAATTCTATAACGTAATCAAGACATAAAAACCTAAGAAGTAAGAATACATACCCCACAAAAATAAGAACTAAAAAGATCATATTTTTAAAATCACAAGAGATAAAAAATTTATATACTAAATTCCGAAAATTAAATTAAAAAAACCATAAAAATTCAAATGGAATCTAACAAGATAAAACTTACAAAGTAAAAATTACAAACAACAATTGTTAAAAAACCATCGTGAAATAAAGGATTAAAAATATAAACCTTTTGGAGTTCTTGATTTAGGGTTAGAAAGGAGTTAGGTGGATGAGATCATGAGTGTTTGATATGTGCGTAGAAACTAGAAACTGAGTTGGAAAATGATTGTACAGAGATAATTTTTTTATAAAAAAGGTATATAGTGTAATATAATATTATATAATACTTCCTATAATATATATATATATATATATATATATATATGTTTATAAGATAAATAGGTAGATATTACAACAACAACAACAGTACCCAATCCCTACCGGAGCGGGGTATGGGGGAGGTAAGATGTAGACAGTCTTGCCACTACTCAAGGTAAGGAGACTGCTTCCATAAGGACCTCCGGCCAGAGGGGGGAAGAATAATAAAGTGAAAGGGAAAGGAAACATACCTGACGGCCATAAATAGGTAGATATTAAAGATAGATAAATAAAATCATAAATATAAATTATAGTTGTTAAAATTCCTGGTTAGGTTCGGTTTTGATATATGGGTCGGTTCGGTTCAGTTTTTTAGCCGGTTTTTGTAAGCAAAACCGAACCGAACCAAATAAAATCGGTTTTTAAAAAAATCGAAACCGAAACCCACGGTTTCTTCTTTGGGTCGGTTTTTTGGGTTCGGTTTTGTCGGTTTTTTTGGGTTTTCAGTTTTCCGGTTCGGTTTTTGCTCAGCCCTAGTCTTTGGTATCCCAAACACTCAGGATTTGATCTAATTCGATATTCAGATTCTGACTTTACAGGATGTAAGCTTGACAGAAAAAGTACATCTGGAGGTTGCCAATTGCTTGGAAATAGGCTTGTGAGTTTGTCTAGCAAGAAAAAGCATTCAGTTTCTGTCTCTACAGCTGAAGCTGAGTATGTAGCTGCTGGAAGCTGTTGTGCTCAAATCTTATGGATGCAACACCAACTAGAAGATTATGGGGTCTTAGCTTCAAGAACTCCCATCTTCTGTGACAACACAAGTGCCATAGCAATCACCAACAATCCGGTGTTACACTCAAGGACAAAGCATATTGATATCAGATATCATTTCATCAAAGATCATGTGATGAAGGAAGATGTTGAGCTGTACTTCATTCCAACGGAAAATCAACTTGCAGATCTGTTCACCAAGCCACTTGATGAGGCTAGGTTCAATTATCTCATCAACAAGCTGGGTATGTTAAATATGTTATCTTTTATAAAATATATAATGAAACAGATTATCTCTACTTAAATGTTTTTGTAAGCTGAGCTGACCCAGATTGGGATCCTTAGAATCCCGTTGAAGGTAATTTGAGTCTGATACAGCATACATTGGGTAATCTATGTCATTAATTACTTTATAAAATGATTGGATATTTAATGTATACATTTATATATTTATCCACATCTTTCATTCAGTTTTCTTAAACGTGTAAAAAGTGATACAACTGTCTGCAGCTTTCACTATTGCACTTGTACCGTTAACCAATCACATATTTTCTCTCTCCTATAAAAATATCTATTTAGGAATATTGGGGGTGTTTTTCAAATCACATCTTTAAACCTAAATCTGATATTCTCTCAAATCTTCAAATCCTCAAATCAATCCATTCTTTCTTAAATACATTCATCCAAATCAAATTTCATTTTCCTTTAATCAAATCATAATCATCAATGGCATCTCCGTCTGTTGCTCAAGACTCTCCTCCCAGATCTCAATCTGGTGAATCTGCTTCTTTTTCTTCATCTGAAGAAATGAATGTCGTCACTTTAATCAGCGCAAACAAGTTATCCCCATATATGGTGGGTGATAAGGTCGTGGTGACTCCTCTCCCTGCAGACTGACAAGATTAAGATCATCAATCTGGTATTCGCCAACATTGATCCTCCGGAATGGGCAAAAGGATACAATAAGATGATAAACTTCCTTTGGCTCCATCGTATGGGGAAGATCCTGATAGAGAAACCTACTTTGGTTTTTCAAGACTTGCTTTGTGAGTTCTGGGTAAGCTGTTAGATTGGAGTAACCAAGCATGGGCATCAGGCCAGTAATTACTTTGTCAAAATTTAAAAGGGCTTTTGAATTAGAATATAAACCTGATGGTAAATATGTGGATGTAGCCACTCATGCTCATGCTAAATCAATTTTGAGATACATTGGTTATTCTGGGGATGCTTCTAGGGTGGTTAAACTGAAACACTTAACTGGAATTTGGAATTATTTGCTTAGTACAATTGTTAAGTGTTTACAAGTCAAATCTGGTAATTTTGACCAACCCAATGCCCTAGAAATGCAAATCTTTCATTCAATTGTAGCTGTACAAGAAGTTAATTTTGCTGCTTTGATTTTTGATGATTTAGTTAGCCGGATCAACAATAAGGGAACCACCATACCTTATGGTCGGATCCTAGCCCTACTCATTGAGCTCAGTCTCAAGAATGACTTCAGCTTGGCAACTGGCCAAGCTGTTGAGGTTAAAGCTATTGCTAACTCTATCTTCAATCCCAAGAAAATAAAGCAGGAGTTACTCCAAGCTATGCAAACTTTCTTGGATAAGCGCAAACAGGAAATTCAGGAAGCTCAATCTGAGTCAAGAACTATATCTGAGCAAAGGAATGAAGAGGAAGACCAAGATGCTCAAGCTGAGTCTGTCCAAGCTGAGACAGCTCAGGAACAGCTTGAATCTCAAGTGGTCACAGGTACAAACATTCCTACTCCTCCTTCATCTCCTATTCCCCCCTCAACTTCTGTACAACCTATTGAGGGTGAAGAGTTGGTTCCAACATCAACCACTCTAGCCGCACCCTCCGTCACTCCTCAGAAAATTCAATCTGTAACCCCCACTAGTGAGATCTCTAAATCTCCTAGTGTTTATGTTATTTGTGCTTTGATTGTGACAACCCATAATTAAACCCCAACGCACATAAGAATCAAAATATATAAACCATGCTTCAAAACTTGTACTGTCTCAGCTCTATTTGTTGTATATTTTTTTTTCTTAAGAAAATTAACCAAATACACCGGTGGTAGTAGTGATTTTGCATTGCCAAGGACAATATGAGCGTAAGGAAGTGGGCAATTGACATGGGGTTAAATAAGAAAGCCTTGAACAAAATGAGTATCGGTTTGAATGATGTGTTTTAAAAGTTGATGGGTTGGGATGGATGTGGACATGTGGTGGTGGTGCTGGTGGTTTAGAGGAGGGAAAGGGCAAGGAAAGTGGTAGTTGGGTCATAGTGAAGGAGGGAGAAGTTAGGTCATAGTGATGGTAGCTAAAAGTGGCAGTGGTGAGCATTTGATTTGGAAAGATGGGTGACGGAAAAAAGGGGTGGTTGAGAATGGGTAGGGTGGTGGTGTGGTGGTGAAGGCTGGACATGTGTGTGATGTTGAGATTGTGATCAAAAGGAAAGTAAAAGAATAAGCTAGATTTTCATGAATGTGGAGCTTATACATACATTAAAGACTGTTAAAGACCGGGCTACAAATTTACGTGTACTTGGCTTAAATCCTGACACCTGGGAAGAAAGGGAAGCAGTCTTGTGGTCCCATTCCTAAAGTTATAAAGTTGTTTGAAGGGGGTGTAACCCTAACAACCCCCTTATTATATCTCTAAACAAACAAAAAAAGATGGGGACCACAAACCGGACAAAAGGAAAGAAAATGTTCACATAGCAAACATTAAAAGAGGTGAATTTTTCTGGTCAAATGAGGCGAATTTCGTTCCTTTTGAGGTCGGGTGTCTATAGACAAATTTCATGGTGTCTATAGCACCTCCATGTAGTCATGTGTTCCAATTGTCTTAAAATTAATTATTAAGATTTCTTCTGTTTTATGTTTGGTTTTCTGTAGATCGAATCAAACAAAATATCAATTATTAAGTTTGTTCTGTTTTCTGTTTGGCTAATTTTGCAGCTCATGGAAAATTGCAAAACAAGGTTCTCGTAGCACGTAACATTCCAAATAACAAAATTAGGTTAAGGTGTTTGTCATTTTTGCAAATATTTTTAATATATCCATACATGGAATGTTTTTAGATTTGTGCACGTAACGATTCATGGCCGAATCATTTTTTACGGTACATAGGATTTTTTTTTGAAAAACTAACGAAGAAGAAATGTATGTTTTGGAAAAAACGATGATGACGTTGACTCTTTGTGGTTTCAAAAAGCTAAATCATCCAGAATACTACCTCAGTGCCGCATTAGTTTTCACCATTGCTTCATATTTAGGCTTTTATAATGCAGAACATCACTTTTTCATTTTTATTTTTATTTTTATAAATTACATAAATTATTTTATTTAACTACGTTTTATTTAATCAAAACTTACATAATTAAGTAAAATAAACTTTTATTAAATTTAAATACATTTAATTTGGAAAGACCGAAAATTAAAGTTACTTAACATTACTTAAAACATAAAAATATATTAATAAACCTAACGTATTCCTAAAATACACGTTAGATAATTTATTGAGCTATCTTTCTAGTATTGTTACTTGTTATGCTTTCAGATTAGTACCTTTTAATTATTTAATGTAACTAGCGGTGTAGGTAGTATCTCTTAAAAAACAACGGTTAAATGTGACGGTATTAGTGAGTGGTGGTGGTGGTGATGGTATGTATGTGTAGGAGGAGAAGCTGTATGGGGTAGTGAAGGATATTTTTGAGCTATCAATTTTTATTTTTATTTTTATTTTAAAAAAGGGGAGGGGTTTTTTTTTTTTTTGGGGGGGGGGGGGGGGGGGGTTTTAA
>JAOXNX010000031.1:24762931-24774742 GCA_028566075.1 Solidago caesia
TTAAGAAATTAACTAAATTAACTATTGAATAATGACACTTTGCTCCCTTGTACTTTTAGTTCCAGCAGATCATATCACCCGGCTCTTGCCGGGATCGAGTATTGTTGTTGTTGTTGTTATTGCTGTAACATATCCTGCGGAACTAAACCACATGTGTTACCTAAGACTCCATAAGAAAACAAATTGCATAACGTTTATATTACATGTCGGAAATGAATCAAAATTAGTTTGTATGTGATCATTGATCTAACGGTTTGTTCAACCATGGTCACAATGTTCATCCCATACTAAGATATCTTATCATCCTCAAATATATTTGTTTTCAATATTTTTGTGTCGACAAAATGAATAAGTACCTACAGAATGTCTTCTTAAAAAAATTTCTTGTCAAGAAAAGAATCATTAGGTCTTCTGGCATATCCCTTTCTCTTGTTAAATCTTGACAGATTCTCTATTTTCCAGTAATTTGGGGGTCTGTTTGATAGTATACAATCTCTCCTTCATCACTCACATAGTGATCCTTCTTTAGACTGTTTACAAGAACTCCAAGCAAGTGAAATGGAAGCGGCCAAGATTTCTTTGGCTCCCTGTAATATTTCCCAAAAACTGGCTTCGCAGCTTCGGTCTACATTATTGGATTTAAGATCATTAGTACTTTTTATGTTAAAATTATAAATATAAAAATATTACTAGCAACTTTTTGGATCAAGAATACTCACTGCTTCTATTAGGTTGTAATGAGGAATTTGAGGGAAGAGATGATGTATGACATGTGTTCCGATATCATGATGGATGTTATTGATCCAACCATAGTCACGATCAAGTGTCGTTAGTCCCCCTCTTAGATAGTTCCATTCCTGTCATGCCCATTTGGGATGATTAATTATCATTCATTTGATAACAGAATACAAATTGGATATCAGGGTCGGGTCAAAATTCAAACCTTTCCGCGGTACCATGGTAGTTTATCTTCATGGCCATGATGATGCAAGTAAGTAACTAGATCGAGCCATATGACGAATCCCTGATTCCAAATCAAGAAACACGATTGTTAGTGTAAAGAACAGGAATGGATAAAGTTGTGAAAAGCTTTCAATGAAGATAAAGTGTTTAACTGACCCAATAAGGGATGCCATAGAGCTTAAGTACTTGAAGAGGACCCATTACGAAGTTTAAACCCACAAGCAATGCAGCCATGGCTGTCCAACACACCGTTGACGTGATGACGTCTTTCCTTTCGTTAGGGAGAAATAAATCGCTGTTCGGGTCAAAATGAGAACCTTTCTTTCCCGGGCTTCTACTCCACTGTTTATCCAAACCCAAATAATTTAGTCATGTAGCTAGAAACCATACAACAGTGGGCTCACTATAATTATGGGGTAGTTTTGAGTCAACTTGCCTATTGAGCTTGAATTGTTTAGTTTGGGAAAACTCAAGCTCGAGCTTGACTCGTTAGAGCCTTTTTAATAAAGTTCGAGCTCGACTCGTGAGTATTTTTAGTGGCTCTTGGTTCATTTATTAAATAAATTTACTTTTTACATAATATATTTTTTTTTAAAAATAAATTCAATTATAACTGTGATTTGAAATACTAGATTTTGAGTTATAATAAGCTCAAACTCGATTTGAGCTCATTTAGGCTCAGCTCGATTCAAGTTTTTAAAGAGCCGAGCTCGAGTAGCTTGCCTCGTTTACACCTTTATGACTTTATATTAATAAAATTTTAAAATGTTTATTGAGGGGACAACTTTAACTGCCAGGTCCCTTTCTTGCTGATGTTAGCAAAGCAGTGAAAGATGTGAAAATACTTCAAAGAATCTAGTTTGGATGAGAGTCAAGAGGCTAACCAGATAGAAAGGGTATGCCAACATGGGGAAAGGCAAAGAAAACCTCAAAATTCTTGTAGCATTTTCTAAACTTCTGTATATCTTCTCAGATAACTGCAAATAGTACATGGGATTTAGTTAGAACTGTTCAAGTTACCGAATTCAAAATATAGAAGCCAAATAGACTCACCGGATGCCAAGATTCGTCGTTTTCGATATGCCCATGGTTCTGATGATGAGTTCTATGGCTAATTCTCCTATAACATCCAACCCAATTAATGAAAAAGAAATTAAACACTAAATATTACTTTAAAGCAACATTATAAACTATTTAAACAATTAAACATACCACCCATGATAAGGTACAAGAATTGAAGAATGAAGAAGATGACCAACTACACTATTAAGTTTTGCATTATTGGAGAAGCTTCCATGTCCACTAAACAGAACAAATCACAATTAGAATAGTTACTTACTATCACATATAAGAAAAATCTATATGTACAAAATTTGTATAATGTTAATTACCAATCATGTCCAAGAACAAAGAGAGCCCAAAACATTGTAGACTGGGCAACCCAATAAAGCGGCCAAACCACCATATTATTTAAGGAAACCGCCACAGCAGCTAACCCGAAAACAATCACCACATCTCTTAAAACATAACTCATGGACCTCCAAGGGTCCTTAACCCAACAATGTTTCGGTATAGCAGCTCGAATATCGGCCAATGTGAATGGTGGTGGTGCACCAGGATCAAACTCATTTGTCAAATCTTTTTCATCATCATCCACAAACTGTATTGACACTGGTGCACTCACCTTCAAACCCCAATTCCTATCTCCACACATTCTTGATAATGAAGAACGCATTGTGATTGATTTAGAGGTCTTGAATGTGGGAATTCTATTCCCAATTCCATTGGTATTGGAATAGGGGATTCCGGTTCTTGGCTTTGGGTATGATCTTGGAAGTGGGCTAACACCACATTCTGATAATACCCATGTAGCCATTGTAATGCAGGGGAGATTTGTGTGTGTAAAATTGAAGTTGTATTTGATGTGTGTACGTATATGAAGATTAAAGGGATGAGAGGATATGAAACGCAAGGGCTTTTTTCATCCACGTCCTTTAAAGTTGGATTCTCTGTTGGATCTCAGTTGCAGGCATATTATTTTTGTGTTTTTGTTTATGATTATTTGGTTATGATTATCGTGTACGTGTGAACATCTATAGTCTGTTAATTACGTCTGAATACGAATGTTTGTTAAATATGAAAACTTTTGTTAGTAAAACCATATTCTAATTGATTCTTAAGTTGTTATATAATGGTGTTTTTACCTTATATTTGTACTTAAAACGTTAAACCGTCGAAGGAATAAATCAAATAACTTAAAATAGGTAAAATCATACACACAAAAAAAAAGAAGGGAAAGTTGAGGAACTTTTTTTCTTTTTCTTTCTTTCTAAAACCAAATGTGAAATACTGAAATTCAAAGCACAAAAATGTTATAAAATTTATAAGTTATCTAAAACCAAATGTGAAATTTATTTTATTTTTCGGTATTTTGATACTCAAAAGATGATATCATATGAGATTATAATACAAAATATAAACTTTAAAACCCATAAATGTTTTTATATGAATATAATTTAATTTAAGTAGACAAAACAAAAACAAACATCACATGTGATTATTATATTATACTATGAATCACATCTGATTTTATAAGTAAAATTTCAAATACTCATAAAAAATGAATAAAAAGAATTTGTCGTAAGTACATAAAGTGGCCCACTTTTATGGAAAAAATGAAAGAACGCTCATTTTTAATGGTGTAATACTGTAATGTGTAACTGATTCATTTTAATGGTCTTTATAAAGCCTAATAGGCCCATATAATCCAACAGTATGAAAATGGGAAGGCCAGAAGCCCAAAACCAACAGAAGTCTTTGATGAGTGAGGCACCCAGTAACCAGCATCATATGACGACTTCTTTTTTCTATCTTACTTTTCTTCCAATTTTGATCACACTTTTTTATTATTTGATTTTTAACAATTTTATAGCACATTGTTTGTATTATGTCTTATGCAGTTTTATAGATATAAATTTGATAATAGATGATTAATTCACATGTAAATAGCTTTATCATAAATAATGAATATATACATGTATATATCTTTTGTACTTTAAGAAAAAAAATAAAATTTAATTTATAACTAACGTTTGTCTAAAAAAACATTTTTATGCAGGTAAGTAATTAAATTTTGTGCTTCTAATGGTTATGGCCCCCAAACAAAACGTTCAAGTTTGATCATTGTTTACAACCCATTAATTCAAGTTTAAGTTAGCTTTACGGCTCCTAATCTCCGTCCAAATACGAGACAATCTTTAAGTTGCTAGAAACACATCTTCACTTCGCAATTCCATATTGCCCGTTATGATTTCGACCTTATAATTGCATTAACTTACTAACTATTAATGTTGTTTTTTTTTTTTTTTGGTTTTGGTTTTGGTTAGCTGTATTTAGTATGCTTCTGTCATGTATGGAAAATGGTACTCGATCCTATATTTTCTTTATGTTTTTAAATGCACCAGCTTTTAGTCAATTAAGAAAGTGGGTAATACGAATTTACGATTATTACTAAGTTTGAATTTGATCAATATTAGGCTTTTGTCATGTTTCCATGTCTTTTTTTATTTTTATTTTATTTTAGATTTGCACATCACACAAATTTATAAATTGTCCAAAATGAGACTATAACCCACATTTATAGGCACTCCTAATTACATATTATAAATTAGTAGATAAAAAAACTTTTCGGTGTCACCTTTTCATGTCGAAATTGTTAATGTACAGTACATGTATTTAGCATAATATATTTAGTCTTTATTTGAGCTTTGATTATGTAGGCTATGTTCATGACACATTGATACATATTGTACGTGATGAAGCATTATAGCCCCAATGAACATAAACTCAAATAACGACTAGGTACCTTATGCTAAATATGTATACATTAACAGAAATGATAATCACAATCACCCAAATGAAAACACTTAGGTACATTTTATTATCTAGACATGGTTATAAGCACCCACTCACACAGTATTCAAAGATCCGAGACATTGTAAAAATTGCATCTTGTTGATGTTCCAACAAATTGTTGGGAAATTGAATATAACATCAACATAGATCCTTGATCCGTTAGCTTATTAGATTGAGCCTAAATATGTGACGAAATGTGTTGTGAACCTTGCTATATATACACATGCCTACATACTAGCTACATATGACTATTTTGTAAGCAATATAGTGGGGAGGGTTCAGCTAACAAACCTACTAAAAATTTTAAGTTTCGGTTGTAAAAAATGTTTTCTAATTTTCATTTTTAATTTTTTATAAAATGAAAGGGGTTTTCCATCTCTAAAAAACAAACGAAAATTTTAAAAACGCGTTCAAAATTAGAATATGTAATTTTCAATTTTCATATTAATTAGAAAACTAGGATACATGTTGAAGATGGGGGGAAAGGGGATGAAAAATGAAAAATGAAAAGAATCAAAATGTTGTTTTCTAAATTTATATTATAAAATGAAAAATGATGTTTTTCATTTTCTTAGAAAATATTTCTAAAAAACACTAATTTGATTACGTTTTCTGTTTTTCATATTTTCTTGAAATTTTTTTCTAGAAAATAAGAGTGTTTTCTACAACTAAACAAGGCCTTAAGTTTTCATAATTATAGTACAGTTTTAGTATAAACTTATTATGACGTTAAATTTGAAGCTATTATGTTTATATTAACTCTTACTAAATTTAGCGTTGAACCCACTTATAAGACTTTTTGGCTCCGTCCCTGTATATATCTTGGCAGTTGAAGCCAAATATGAACACTTGGGTTGGTGTACATAGTTTCTTGAATAACCCAATCTAGGGCCTTGATCAACAAGAGTATATGTCAGCAACAACTTCATACCAACAAGAGTTTTTCTAGAGAAATTGATTCGAAGCTCCTGATTATGACAAGTGAGGAGATTGTCGATGGAATACACTAGCCTCTATCGATTTGATGGCAACACAAGTCAAACTCAAACTAGATATAAGAAGCACTAACATGGACTCAGTTATATGCCTAGTTTGTGATGATGATTTGGAAACCTAAGATCATGACATTAGTTTCATGTTTAGTGACGAAAAAAGATGGGCGCAGATAAGCAGGCGGTGGAAAGAAAAGTTTGGACATTTTGTCATAACAACCATCCATTTGACGGTAGCTTAGAAAAGATGTCTTGGAGAGGTTACAAATTAAGCATCGTTATGATTTATTTGGATCTTCCTCAACATCAAAAAGCCTCGCAGTGAGACCAAATACGGATGGTATTATGGCCTTCTTTTGGGTATCTAGTAAAGGAAGTAATTCAAAGTTTAAATGGCTAGAATATTGGGGGACGGGGGTTATGTCCCAAGATTGCTTGTAATCTCTAAAATTGCTTATTTCTAGCTTCCCCCTAAGTTAATGATATTGTTTAATAAGTGCATTTGTGCTTAACTCGCATTTCCTTATGTGAAAAGAAATTCAAAGATTCAAGCATTGCTTTTCCGACGAGAGCTTCGAGCATTACAAATCACCCAAGAGTGTCGTGAATATTTGCCGCTTCAAAGCATCGTACTTAAATTTGAAAAAAGACATTTTCGCCCCAAAGGAAACATTGTCTACGAAACCCAAAGCCTACTTGAATTAATGTGGTGCAAATTTCCTCCAATAAAAGTGTCCGCCATGCATAGAAAGAGAGCCAAGAACACGACACCATTATGTGGCATGACAACTAAAACAATCATATCAAGACGCGCGAAACTAAAATAAAAGAAACTCGCCAATAACTAATTATAGTTTGGAGAATTAATATATTACCAACCAGGACATTTCAGAAATTATTCCCAATCAAAAGAAATATAATGGTAAAAGTTAAATAAATATCAACTGAATTTCCATGTATGATTCTCACATATAGTTAGTCCAAAATAAAACTTTTAGAGTCAATACCGTATCAGATATATTGGGGGCGCAAGGCCCAATTAGAAAAAGAAGGCAGCCATTTTGGGTCTGACAAACATGGATTGTCGGAACACTAACACTTGACAGAAATCAACCAACGTCCAAGTTCTAAAACCTTTGCATGACACCTGGTTATTAAATTTGCATGACCACTTCACTTCACTCTCTCCATTACAATAAAGGCACCACTGTTAGCAAGATTAAGAATTCTCAATTGGGCCTGTCTCAGATCAATCAAATTTCTGGTGCAAAAATGAGAAAAAGGTCACGCCTATATCAAAGCCTGGTAATTTCATTGAAAATTCAGTGAACTGCTTATGTTGATATCCACTCAATTCAATTTTTGTTGGTTGATTCCATCCGATCTAGCTTTTATCATCTGTATAAAACCTTTTATTTTTGGTGGGGATGTTTAAATGTTTAATTGTGTAATTATTTTTACAGTTGTGTGTTGAATTTTGTAATCAGAATGATTTAACAATTAAACTTGAAATATATTAATTTTTGATGTTCAAATTATTAATATGGTATTTTTTAAGATTAAATTCGTTAATGGTGTGTCTATTCAAGTGATTTAGCAATTGGGAATTCCTTACTGAATATATGTTTTAGTTTTTCCATTTGTTAGTTAATTGTGCTAATTTAATCTTAATTATTTAGCTTGTTAATTTGACCTTAAATGTTCTTTTTAAGGTATTCAAAGGATAATGATTTTTCTTGGATGATTTTTTATTTGAAATATAATTAAGCTGATATTTTCTTGTATTTGTTTTTGCATATGCTAATGGTGTGAATTCAAGGAAGATCACCATGACTACAATCCGGATGATTTAGTGAGCAGAATTCCCAATGAAATCCTGGTTTCTATTCTGTCCACATTGCCTCTTAAAGATGCAGCAGCCACCAGCCGGCCAGCTATCAAGAAGATGGAGGTACATGTGGTGCCAAACAGCTAAATTAGATCTTGAAGATGAGAAACAAATGTCAGAGATAGCACCACAACCAGGGTTACTTTTCTCTGAGAGGAACCGATTCATCAATTGGGTTAACCTTGTGATGCGTCACCACAAGAGCCCCAAGATTGAAAATTTTAGAATTTGTTTTGATCTAGATAAGCATTCTAAGGGGGCCATAACAAAATGGATCCAATTTGCATTATTCAAGAATATGGAAACACTAGAACTCGACTTGATGGTGAGTGGCGATGCCAATGATGATCCTGTGAGAAACTTTACTTTTCCCAACAAAATCTTGGATCAGAAATCAGAGTCCGCATCGAGGAGACGCTTATTGAATGCTCCTCACATGCCTTCTAAGGTGATGGGGATAAAGTTTCTAAGAGTTCTTATTTTGAAGTGTGTTAATGTCAATGATGAAGTCACAAGAAAAATTCTAAGGATTTGTCCAGTTCTTGAACATCTTTTCATTTATAACTCAGGCCACTTGGTGAATGTTAATGTCAATGGACCAGCGCTTGCGCTAACTAAACTTGAGATTAAAGACTGTTACAGACTTGAATCCATTGAGATATATGATTCAAATCTTGTTTGGTTCCGGTACTGGGGTTCAGAAATAACTTTAAAACTCAATAATAATCCAAGACTCAAAACGATATCTATCGGTGAAGGAGATTCAGGGATAGAAAATAATATGTTCCAACAGATATCATGTTGTATCCCTTACCTTCATGTTCTTGAATTTAACATTTACCGCCCAAAGGTTAGATTAACATTCCAAAGGTTGCTCCTTTCTTCCCTTATCACATTATATTTTTCTTACACTGCATTCAATTTTTTTCCAGAAAAATATGCACCTTATTTCTTTCCCTGAGTTCCCTAAAGTGAAGAAATTGTCGATGATAGTAGGAGCATGGGAAGATGATAGTCTACGTGGGTTGACTCGGTTGGTAAAAGCATGCCCACATTTGCAGATATGTACAATTAAGGTACTCGATTATCTCTATATCAAGGCACATTTTCAATGAATAGTAGTCTTTAATTTTAGATGGGTATGAGAATTATGGTTTCCACTGTTTAAGTTCCCAGAGGTGGTTGCCACTCATAATTAAGTGTGTGTATGTTTAATATATATGTTGTCTATGGAATTTATGATCTTATTAATCGTAATAACTATGAAAGCTCTCATATGGAAAGCATCCAATTCTTCATCGAGTATAGTGCAATTCGGGCATAATGTTCATAGAGAACAACCAAAAACGAAGATAATATAGTTGAACACTTTAAAACTTCCATTGAAATATCAAATACTATGTTATTACTCATCTCAATGATTAGGCATTTTACTATAACTCTTTTGCGTAGGCTAATCTTAACAGCAGTCTAGCAATTGCTAGCAATTATGTTATTTCTTAAGAAAGTGGTCTTTTTATTTTGTTAGAATGCGCTCTTTGCACATATGATTCTTTTCTACTTTTGGTTGTTTGGGCAACTCCCTGTATGATGTCTTCATAAAAGGTGGATATATTTTGTTGCTCACAAAACTACTTACTAGGCCCCTTTTGTTTTAAAAATACCAAACAGACTTAAGTTGAAAACTATATCAGCAACCACTCACGATGTTATTGACAATGTGCCAGTTGATATGGAGGAGACCCCTGAGGATCAAAAAGCAAGTTAGGAATTGGGTTAAGCATACCCATCAACACCTTGAGGTGGTGGAGATACATGGATTTTATGCACGGCTCAGTGACATTGAACTGGCTTTATATTTCTATAAAAATAGTGATTGAAGAAGATCGTGATTGATCCTACTTATCAGCTGGTTGAAAAGCAAAGCCCCATTGACAAACAAACTTTGTCGGAAGAGAATAAAGCTAGGCATTATGCACACTTTGTGCTGGATGGAATAGTTTCCGATGATAAGTTGGTTATATTCTAGTTTACCTTTAATCATTTCAGCAAGGTTTACATATCCAATTTCAAATGAAGCATAATGAAAATCCATGTTGCTATCTGGTTAATTTGGAGACCTGGTAATCACCGTGTTCAACAGCAGTGAAACCTCACAAATGGTTTAATTATTAGAGCGCACGCTTTGTCTTTCAGTTGGTTTTGATGTTGTTGTAAGAAACTTTAAATTATCTGGTCTGACTGACTCCTACACATTAGTAGTACTTGTAATTCTGGTTATCTGTTGTTGTGGTGAGCCAAAAGATGTTTTGAATTAAAGAATGACGTAAGAATGGGATATTATGATTCATGTTTTTGCCTTTGTTCGCATTCAAGTTGTATTGTTGAGCTTGGATTTGGCTGCTGATTTTATGGGCCAATTGAGTCAAGGAACTCCTCATGGGTTCATGGCAGAGATTGTAAATAAAAAAATGACTGCTTGCAAGGAGTTCCTCATATAGCGTGTTTATCTTGAATGGTATCTAATCATCTTAACTGTGGTTGTCGTTTATATCAATAGATATCTTATTTTTGCCCAAAGTATGGCATTAGATTTAGATTTTTTTTTGAACGGCGGTATCTATGTAACATATATTAAAGACTAGTAAGATGCAAGAAAGGTAAAATTTTCAATGTTTTACAAAAAACAATCATGAGGGTCGAGTTGCCAATCGAGCCACCTAATTCTACATCCTTTATATCTATTTGATATCCAATTGAACGATAATAATAGGAGTACTGTTTTATGAAGATGGATTCCGCTTTTTGAGCTATGTTTTTGAAAGCAGATTGTGTTCCGGCTTTCCCAAATTGTCCAGAAGGTAGTTTGAAGTTTAATAACTACACCAAAATGTGCAGCCTTTGGTTTGAAGTAGTTAGAAGGATCGGCCCAAGGTAACAAATTGGGAATAGATAATTGGGTCGGCTCCAAAATCCTCCACCAAATTCTGATAAGAGACCAAACATTAGAAGCCACCGTACATTGAATGAACAGATGGTTATCGCTTTCGTCTTGTTGATTGCAGACCGCGCAGTTAACACCTTTTCATAATTGTTTTCTAAAAGTGGCAAGAGTTTAAAATATCTACTGTATCGATTTCCAAATTATATCCTTGTTTCTATATCAAGGACTTTTGGTTGATGGGTGTTGTTAAAATTGTTGCTTCAAAGTGTCTTAATTTGAATTCAAAGAAAAATAAAGCCATTTTTTCCGTGTAGAGGGAAGCATAGCCTACGAAACCCACAACCTTCTGGAATTAATTGGATGCAGAGAAAATCCCCTCCAACAAACGCGTCCGGCATTGAAAGAGAACCCAAGAACACGAGACGATTATGCGGTCTAACGGCTAAAACATTCATACTAAAATGAAACTAGAAGAATACGTAATTGTCGATAACTAATTATACTTGGATAACCAATTTGAGATAATAATATATTATCAACGTACCAGGATTACATTTCATAGATGATGTCCAATTAAAACAATATAATTGTAAAGTTAAATAAATATCCACTGAATTTCTATGTATGATCCTCGATCACATGTTTAAGAAAAAAAGAGTTAGTCCAAAATAGAACTTTTCAAAGCAATGTACAGTATGAGCGAGATTGGGGGGAAGGCCCAACATGAAACAGAAGGCGGCCATTTTGGGTCTGACAAACATGGATTGTCGGAAGACTAACATTTGAAGAAATCAACCAAAGTCCAATCTCTAAAGACTAATTAACCCATCAACCTTTGCATGACTACTATATCTTTGACACCTGGTTATTAAATTTGCATGACTACTTCACTTCACTCTCTCCATTACAATAAAGGCACCACTGTCAGCAAGATTAAGAATTCTCAATTGGGCCTGTCTCAGATCAATTGAATTTCTGGTGCAAAAATGAGAAAAAGGTCACGGCTATATCAAATCAAAGCCTGGTAATTTCTTGAAAATTCAGTGAACTGCTTATGTTGATATCCACTCAATTCAATTTTTGTTGGTTGATTCCATCCGATCTAGCTT
>JAOXNX010000031.1:24798267-24816571 GCA_028566075.1 Solidago caesia
GAAAAAAAAACTGAGGGAAAAATAATTAATATCCAAGCCCAATAATAATTTATGGGTCAAATTGAAACCCAAATGATCCTTTATTTTTTTGTGGGGTGGTTCAGTGGCTGTAAAAATGCAAGAGGAAGAAAAAAAAAAAGGAAGGAGCTAGGATTCGAACTGGGGTCCCTCTCCCCAAAGCGAAGGCGCCAACCATTTGGTCTGGAAAGGTTTTGTTTTAAGATTTGGCATACAAAATATAAATATTGATTTTGCGAATAAAAACAAAATAGTTACTGTTCACGCGAATTCTCTTTAAATAGGTTATAATTAGTTTTGATATTTTATTAAAGGAAAAGAGGTTATTAATAAAATATTGTATATTTTTTAGTTAAATGATTAATGAGATATTTTTTCAAGTTAAAGGCTAGAAAGTAAAATATATATATATATATATATATATATATTATATATATAGAAGTGCGCCCGTGGAATGCATAATAGCTGAATGTGTTTAAATATTTTAACAAGAACACACGGTTAAAAGGTTGAAGGTGACGGCGTCAGGCGTCCTCATCCTTGATAGTCGTATAACAGAGAGAATTATAGAGGTATTATGCACCAAAGTTACTTTTTTCTTTGTATTTTTTTTTACAATATCTTTAATTGTTATGTTGATATTTACTTTGTAATAATATATTAAAATTTTGTTTTAATTATATATATAATGGGGTTGGTTATTGTAAAACAAGTATTAAAGTAAAACAAATAAGATAAGATCTTGATAATTGGATCATGATAAAACTGATGCACGAAGATTCATAGAGCACAAGTATATACAATGATGCACGAAGATTTTCATGATGCACAATGATCTTTAGTTAACAGAATATGATTGCTTTATTTGTTTTACTTTAATACTTGATTTATTTTAACCAGAACCTTATTTTGTAATATACGTACTTTTTGAGTATTTTTCGTGTTGGATTATCACCTATAAACAAAGCAAAATAAGAGAGCAAGTTAATTCATTTGCGAAAACATATACCATATATTTGCAAAATTCTACGTTTTTCCTGGTCTAATTTCTTGCTTCTACACCCACCACGATAACTATGAAGCCAGTAAAATTAACTTGTAGCCAAATGGGCATCCACACCCACTAATTGATGCTAATTCTATTATTGTAGGCGTGTTAAATCGACTTTTCTAAATTTTAGATGGATTTAATAATAAACATGTAGCCTTGTTACATGAGTTGTGCGTAACAAAAGCTATAACGGTTAGTATAGATAAATAGTGGCATCTGTCTATACGTAAAGGGAATGACTATACCAACACAATCATAAAATATACAACTTCATTAAAACTTGAAGCTACTAAAAACCAGAATTACAAAAGAATTAATTGAAAGGTTCACAAGGGATGTTTACATTTGACACAAAAACCCGAACACCTGCGATGCCTGTTCAGATTAGTGGGACTATCAGCTGAACCAACTTAATTTATAGCCAACTAAAGTACATCGAACCACCCACCCTACTGACCTAATGTTTTACCAGATAATAAGGTTCATCTATAGGACTTGTCAGAGGAGAGCAAATATGTATCGATTTCCTTGATTGCATTAATGTGACTACCAGGAAACACTAAACGTAGCAGGGGCATCAAAGAGGGTGTTTTTATGGACTTCAATTTCTCGATGCCAGCTTTAACTACCCAGGGTGGTGGTACGCTATACCACTGGAGATACCATGAGAGAAGTGTTGAGAGGTTATCATCATCTAAATTTTTACCACCTCCTGACCATTCCCCTGTTCTGAAGTAATTATGTATCTTGGTTCTCAACAATGGAGAATATTCAAGCAGCTCTTTTACCCGTCGGTTGAGTGAACCTAGAAATGTCGATTGAACAATGCTACCTCTTGAACTCGAGAGTCTTCCTTCCACTAGAGCATCATTGTAGGCTAATGCAAGCTGTATGCAGGAAAAGGACTTGAGTTGGCAAGTACGTTGGTAATATATGGACTTTACCCTGATTAGCTCATGATTTGGAGTATTCAATTATTGTGATACAAAAATAAAATAGAAGTGAAGGGCAATAACTATTACCTTTAAACTGGGGAGAAACTGAGAATCATTTACAATAGGCATACCACTAATAACCTGGTCTACCATAGATGAAATGGTTGTGTACAATGACAGGTACACCTGCATATAGATAGCATGCAGTATGATCAATTGAAATGCCAAATCAAAAATGATATGGCGTATCTGTAAACAAATGTGAAAAAAGAGACAAAACTGCAGTAAAAGATGCATTTCATAATTCAGGCTCATTTACCTGTAAAAGTGCTGGCCTATCCTTACTCACGCACTCAAATAGCACTTGCAAGCAGAACTCTTGGAAATCAGTATCAGATCTGGAAGTATGTATGCTAATCATTTAGAACCAATAAAGCTTATTCAGAATAATAGAGCCTGATTTTATAATAAAATTATTTCTTGTGACTAAATAAATAGTAGTCAACAAAGTCTGATATGAACTTCAGAACTAAAAATCAGAGAACAATATCTGATCATAGAGCCTGATTTTATAGAACTACAGTTTTTCTGAAGCAAAAAATATACTAATATCTCATCATGCCAAAAAGAATACGTGCATACATACTTGATGTTCCACGAATGATCACAGCACAGAGCACCAAAAGCAATCAAGCTTGGATCTGATGAGAAGGTACTGACCAACTGATTAACAGTTACTGCCACGTCGTCATCATTATTGCCAGGAGTACATGCTCTCAAGCTTGCCAAACCAAACACCTATAACGCGTAAATTCAGTTTTACCCAACATTATAAGGGAGACAGAACGGTTGAATTAATACTCCCTTTATATCAATTACTGAAGGGAAGACCGAATTGAAAAGAGCCAAATAAGCCTGCCGCTGTATGAACAGTGGGTCCCACACAACTTTCGTAATTTTACATTTTACCCCTTAGCCTTTGTTTCTGTTTACAGTTTTAACCTTACACTAGTTTTTTATTCTAGCCCTTAAACTCTTTCTAACTTTCTTATTTTGACCCGTAAACTTAATTTCGTTTTTATTTACCTTTAACTTTTTCTGTTTGCTTTGTATTTACCGATTATCCCAGCACGAAGCGCGGGTAAAATTAAACCTTGTTAAAATCATAAAGCTCAAACCTTGTGCATTGCCCTTGATAGAAGGGACTGGCGCCCAATGGGGTCATCGACATATGAACAAGCTCCCACTTTAAGTTTAATATAGAGGATACCAGAATTAAATGGATCATTTTTGTCCCCAGTCTTCCACCAAGGTTTTTCTGAAAAAATATATAAAAAAAACAAAAATAGGCTAAATAACATATGATAAATAAGGTGTTAACATAATGTTGTACATGCATTTCCACCTTCAGGTTTAAGCTCAATTACTTGAGGCCAGTAGCGAGGACCACAAACTCGAACTGTTTTTAACTGCAGCAGCATCAAAAACACATTAGGGGCCAGTGATTTAACCAGTCACATTATTTCCTTAACATTCACATATATCTAGTGTGGAAATAAATGCAACTTACAATGGCACGTTCGGGCAGAATGCAAGGAGTGACCTCACAGAAACTGGTTTCTGCGTAATGCTCGGTCTCCTTAATTGTAACTTCAAGAGGAGCATATACAGGCAGGCCAGTGTCCACATCGACTGTTTGAACCCACCGAGCTTCCGTAGCAATGACATACAAATGTCGATATGCCTGTAAATGTAATCATTTCAAAGTTACAGATGTCAAAATACATTTGGTCTTCTACACTCACCGCTACCAAAATAAATTGGAACTTCTTGTCCATATCTATATGACTATATCACATGTGGTCTACAATTGTGTACAGCCATATCAAGGAAAGGAAATTGCATAACTTGATACTAAAACAGAAAAAAGTAAGTTGAATCCAACACAAGATGAGTTTTGTGTGCTTGTCAGATATTAAGTGCTTACATGGTCGGGTCTAGTCATCAATAGCGCCTTAAAATTGTAAGCGCTTCAGTGAGTGGTGTGTGTGTGAGAGAGAGGGAGAAGGGGGGGAGGGGGGGAGGAAAGAACCTGAAGGTGACAGCGATTGTCATTTGGTCCAGTGGGTAAGCGTGGATAAAGTGTTATCAACAACGCAGCAATAGAGCTGTTGCTAGTTGAGAAAGTCCTCGTTCCACCTCCAAGGAACAAGAAACCAATAGATAAGCTCACCTGAAAGGAGTACATACAACTTATTTTTTTCATATACTAGGATTAGGATATAGAAGCAGTTGAAATTAGATAGATTACCTGAAATGCTGAACACATACAAGAATATTTAGCATGCATGTAGTCATGTCGCACATTATGTTTAAAAATTAATTATCAGATAACTAATATGATTAAATCCAAAGAACACATACTGTCAGAAGATCTAAGAAGAATAACTGCTCAAATCTGATATACTTAGAGCCCTACGTACATTAGTTTAAGACTAGATCAAATGTAAGTTGTGATGATTATCTGAATAACCATGTATGCATGGGAAATCACCATGAATGGTTCGTGAACTTACGGCCATTTGAGTACCATAGTTGACATGTCCATCAGCAGAGTTTCTACAGCGGAGAAATTTTAACATTTTAAAAGTAGGGAGGTGCCCAGAACCAGCCATAACCTGATATTTCAGAAACGTCAAATCTTGGATGTGGAAGTTTAATTATGAACATATAACACCGGGGGAAGAAAAAGATGACAGAAACCCAACAATTAAATAAGCAAATTGCACATACCACAGACAATGAAAGAGCAATGAGGTGTAGGCATGTCTCGAGTGTGCTCCTATCCACATATTGGGACAATACCCTTGGAAATCCATGCCTTTTTTGAACAGGGAGAGGCTTTATCTGCAATATAGATACAGAAAAGCTGAAATTAATAGAAAGAATGAATACAGAAGGCAGACTTGCATAAAGATCACACCTCATTGAGGAAGGCAACAGCATAACTGTAAAGCAAGTCCTGGGCACTTCCATCTTTGGTACCGGCAAATCTCAACCCTGCCAACAGTAATGCTAATAAATTCAGTCCAAATATAGAGTGAATAAGTGAAAACTCGGGTATAAACATCCATCAGTTTGTCAACTATCAAAAAATAACTCCCTTAGTTTTATGCTTAACCTTTTGTAACCATGACATCATTCAAAACGTACATTCAGAAAAGATATCAATAATGACAAGTAAAACTACATGTTGAAAATATAAACTTTCCCATATTTGAAATAATGGCATATGCTCAAGTACAAAGTATGAACACAAATGTTGTACCTATGAAAAGCAAGAGTATATATAATTGTTGAAAGGGCACATACCAAGTGAAATACATGCACCAGCAACAATATGCACATATGCCTTAACAACGGCTTCAATATCCATTTCATCAGAATCATCCATCTCATCTTTGAGACCTTTGATGCCATCTAAGACTACTTTAGGTATCTGACTCTGAATCCAATCCTCTGATGGATGGATCCTAAAAGCATCAAGGTGTTAGGTATATCACCACCAACATGAAACTTCATGTACCATACATATTTCAGATATACTTACCTGCTCCACATTATCAAATTACGGGAGATGATATAAAACATAATGAAGTCCGGCCTCACATATTGCAACTCGAAATGTGTTTGTGGGATACAAAGTCTGGATAGTATCGCTTGTGATTCAGTCTGCCATGAATAATGGCCCAAAGTGAAAAAAAAACATTGAAAGATTTTGAAGTTCTAACAACAGCCTGTATACTATGGGAACAGAGATATGATAAATCTTGATATATTCATCTTGCTGGAGATTTACCTTTAAGAAGATGAGACCCAAAGCAATTATAGCTCCAGGTGCAGTTACATCAATATTTATTTGAGTTCCATCCATCATCTAAAATAAAACACAAAAGTATAAATTGAGAAAGAGAAAAGGAGTAGCCAATTCCGCAAATGATATTTACATTGGGTATCCAGAGCTAAATTTTATTGGTTTTGCACTACCTGTCCAGAACCACGATTGTAGTCATCTGTCAGTCTGTTGGAAAGAAGGGATCTTTCCTGACGAAGGCAAAGCAACAAGTCATTCGCAAGAACTCTTGATCATAAAGATCTTTATCAGTGAATTAAAATATATCTTTTGCAGAATGTATTGAATATATTCAAAGAGCATTTACCTGATGGATATCTTTGCTGCCAGCATATTGCAACAACCGATCAATTAATGTATCCATGAAACCAATAGCATCTAGGCCACGGCCTTCGATTACAGAGAACATGATAAGAAACAATTAGAACTTTAAGTAAGTGTGATTAAGAAAATCAGAGGTGATCCAGTTATGTTTTTTCTCTAAAAGGTAAGATGGATAAATTAAAAAAATCTTATAAAAAGCAACCAGTCAAATGGATCGAGCAAGTCAAAAGTCAACTAAAGTGTTTTTATAATAATGCATAAAACCTCCTAAATCATCATATTGTAAAAATGCATTGATTGTTCAAATTTTCAATTTTCCTTAATCATTTTTGACACAATAACTATTTACCAAGAAATGAAAATCTGGATAAATAATCCGGACAAAAAGTATTTAGGGTCAAACCCATCATACCCTGCTTTGACCCGTTACTCAACCTGGATCTCGTTGACTTGTTACTCAGCCCGATCTCTTTGAACTGTTACACAACCCGCCAACCAACACATTTTCCCAACTCTCTACACAACATACCCAAAGCAACAAGTCCCAAGGAAAATCCAGCAGATACAGCATATCCTTCCCTCTCAAGTACATTATCACCTCCACTTCTACGACCTATCTCACCCTGCAGATGTTTAAAAACCTTGCTAATTATGGTAACTAGAAATGAGGCAAAGACAAAATTTGTAAGTGGGAGCACATGTTGGCACAAGTGCACAGCATTAATGAATATGACTTCACAAATATTCTTATCTAAGATAACCAGGGTGGTCTTTTTACCCAAAAAAATATTCTTATCTCAAAAGAAGTATGTAACCTCTCAGGTTCTCTAGAAAGCACATGCAATCCTCATGCTTCACTATTTTTAGTTCTTAAAGCTCATTGAGCTTATAGATATGGTCATGCCTTATTAATCGGTCCTTCAATATTCTCCAAGCTAAGAAACCAAATTTTTCGGAAGACGAGAAAAGATCAGATGAGCCTGGCCACACTAATAGTAACACAAAGGGAATAATGATGAGCAGCCGCCTAATGGTTCTCACGGTCTACCATGATAGAACATTAGAAGTTCGAAAGGGAGGATGAACTACTTCAATGATCAGAAGCATATTTTTTAGAAGCTAGAGAGTAGGGATAATGCTTTATAAACTGGGTAATGACTGTGAGCAAAACTTTATGTTCTAAATAGAAGCTAATTTACACCAACAACTGAAAGAGATGCAATCCCTTCAATGAAAAATCTGCTTTTTTTTCATTTATTCACAAACTACGAACTCCTGTCAAAGATTCAACTTCGGAGCTAGCAGAAAATAGAATTCTGCAACAAATTAAAATAACAACTAGCAGACATTACTATAACATCAGCATAAGACATGGGAGCTCACCAAAAGAGTTTGCATTGTTTGGGGATGCGCAGATCCTTCGTAAAGAAGCCCAACTGAGACAAGCGCAGCTGACTGAAAATTTGATACAACAGCAGTTAGAAGCTAACATTCATCCAAAGATAAACCAACT
The DNA here is from genome assembly GCA_028566075.1 of Solidago caesia. Lineage (NCBI taxonomy): Eukaryota > Viridiplantae > Streptophyta > Magnoliopsida > Asterales > Asteraceae > Solidago > Solidago caesia. Next base: position 24,806,022 of record JAOXNX010000031.1, read on the forward strand.
ACTATCTTTTCGATACCTAATAACTACCAATCCTATCTCCAAAAAGGATGATGTTTGCCCTATTTTCTTATATTTCTGGATATTCAAAGAGAAGAGGCCAAATATAACAAGGCTACATTTAAAACCAGCGAATATAATTTGTGTGGTAGCGTAGGACTGTAGGTATAATGGAATGACCTAGCGAGATACTCATGACTACTACACTGAAAGGGATAAGCGCTTATCTTTTCATTTAAGTATGTATGTATATAATTATAAATTTATAATTATGAATATTATATATATATATATATATATATATGTATATACGTTAAGTTCAAGCGAGAACCCGCTTGTTGTGAGAACTTTTACGTTATGTGTCACATGTGAAAAATTACAAAGATTCAAGTTATAGCAAAAGGAAAATTTTGGCTTTCTATTCACATGTGAACTTATTAAATAACATGTGTTTTTACAGCTCTTCAAAAAAGCTCGTTTTTACATGTTTTCAGCTATATTTTTTATTTATTCTCACTCGGTCTCCATCACTTTTTACATTAAATAACATGTGTTTTTACAGCTCTTCAAAAAAGCTTGTTTTTACATGTTTTCAGCTATATTTTTTATTTATTCTCACTCGGTCTCCATCACTTTTTACATGTGAATGAGAATCACATGTGATACAACACGTGATTTAAAAGTTACCAAAACTCTTGCATGACTTTTCACTAAACACACACACACATAATTAAAAAAAAGGCAGGGGATTACTGCTAAAAAGAAAGATCTTATGTGAATTAGGGTAAACTTGTTATGGAGGAATGTAGTCATGTATTACCTGCAGAACGGTTGGTAATTCCAGATCCGGAAAGGAAGATGGATGGCGAGCTGGTATGTGCACATATAGTGCCTGCAAGAGAAGAATGGTGTTGGTGCATAGCAAAGCATCAGAAACAAGTCAGAATGCAAAAATAAATAAATAAATATGAAGTTAGACCAATGTACTTGATATTGTTAGTTGCTCCCACAAGTCATCAAGAATATGAGAAAAATAACCGCTCTTACTAGCGGCATAAAAATCACTGTTTAGCATAAAGAACGAATCCAGCTACAACTAGGTTAACGACTAGCAATAGATACCTAGAATCAACATCCGAAACATGGATGATAACATGAAAATCCAAAGTCCATGATTTCTGTTAGTCACTCCCAAAAGTCAGAAAATACTGACTCGATTTTCTTATTAGTGACAGAATCACTTGTTTTCTTAGAAAGCAAGTCAAGTATAAAATTGTAAAAGGTTAACAAAAAGAAAAACTGGCATCACGATTAGTGACTGTTACAAAATAAAAAGTTAGAATGACAGCCAGTAAATATGTGCTGGACAAGGTTCAGGTAGATTATGTTAATAGGATATAAAATCAAACATCTGCTTGAGCATGCCGCAGCAGAGTAATACATATGAAAATGACAGTACAAAAGTCACATGACTAACCTTTGATATGTCCGGTTGCATCGTTCCTCTATAAGATGCAGCAAGTCCAAGCATTAGTCCTACTGCCGTGCTTTCATGTCCCTAAAGAGGGTGAAATCGTCATATTTTAAGGGTATATTACTAGTGTTTCTGTATACAACTTTATTCTGTGGTGATCAGAGGTGCTACTTAGTGCGACTTATGGTGTCATATAAACAAATCGAATCGCTTAATACAAACTATTACATCCAGAAAGATAAGAGGTTATTCTATAATAAACTTCATCCATTTCGAGTGTTAAAACTTAAATCAGCTAATCATCCCTAATCAGACCATAATACCTTATTACCTTATTACATATACATCCTTGTAACCAAGCAGCTTTGAGAAACATGTGGCTGTGACAATCTTCACATCTTTCTAATATAATGTGAAGAAATAATGAAACAGCTTATTTCAACAATGCCTACAAACTTAAGTATAATGAGAATGTTCCAGAAATGGTGCTGCAGTAATCAGTTCCAAATATTAAGTACTGAAGGATTGCTTGTATTATCTAATGTAAAGCCAGACAGAGAAAAACTTGGATGTCGTATCAGAAAATATAAGCTGAGTTGTGTCAATTTAAATAATTCTCACAAAAGCATTCAGAATTCATAGCTAAATATCCTAATGTCTACAAAGATACCATCAAATTTCCATATAATCGAAAGGCATATTGAGAAATTGTTGTATTCTTCTCGATATTTTTTGAAAGACGAGGTTTTGAATATAGACTCGATAAAGTAAGAAGCGATTACTTAATAGTAGGGACATCGTTACTTACAAAGAGAAAATGCAATAGATGAGAAAAGAAAATTTCAAGATGCTCACACTAGAATGTAGCTTAAAGCCTTAAAGTAGTGTGAAACAGACCAGAAATCCCCAACTATAGAGTTGAAATGAAACATTAAAAGAACGGAAATCCATAAATCGTGAATCCCTTCGTTAACTAAATAACCATAATGAAATAAGAAACTACCTATTACTTTTGAGCAATGCAGATCTGATGTCAAACAGAAACTTATTCCACACAAACAAACAACAAGAAGATAAAATAATAGTAATAATAAACAGGAAAATAAAAATGATAACACTACCTGTGAGAAGTACTGATATATATCAGTTATAACCAGAACATCTAAGTGACCATGCAATCCCAGTGCAAGTAGCAGACCTGCATGAGTCACATTTGGTTCCTCAGGTTTGTTGTAGATGATCCAAGTTCTTGACATTTTACCCTGGAAGATAATGCTAATAACAAATGAGATATCGTTGCAATATTCATATTTGAGAAAAGACAAGGGAAGACTTTAGATGCTAAGCTTGGGTACCAGCAAGATCAACTGCAAAATAACTGTTCAAACTACATAATGAAGCCATAGTAAATGGAAAAGGAGAACAAATTATTGAAAGTTCAAAGTAGACATGGCAGTGGACCCACTCTCAGGGTCATTAACAATAAATAATGATAAGGTCATTTCTAATGGAGAAAAATTAAGTTATCTTTGGAAGAAACAATAAACCTGGAGAGGTGCCATCCGCAATCCAGCAGCTACAGCATTGTGAAACTCGGGCCAAGATTTGAGTTCCTGTATATTCCGTATACTTGGATCCAGGTTAACCTGGAAGCATGAGAAGATGAGATCAAAAGTAAAATATATGAATCCGATATGCAGACACCAGAATACCAGATATTAAACAAACTTGTTTAAAACAAGGAGGTTCTTGCGAAAAAGCAACATTAAAGATCAAACTACAACTATATATCCACATTGTTAATAAAAACAATAAGCATGATTTCCTTGGTCAATTGGTCCAAAAAGCAATAGTTAGCTTTCTATAAATTTATTGTAAAAGTGATAAGTTTCTTTGCAGTATTTCTCACTTATACCAACATAAATCTAAGTTTTTACTTTTTAGTTGGTACGTATGTGAAACAAAAATAAGATGTCTAGCAGAATCAACTATTGAAGCTAAAATCCTGACACTGGATCTGGGGGCAAAACACGGAGCTTCAATGACAAATTATCTACTCCTGACATAGTTCATCAGTGGCAAAACCGTTGAGTGATGTTGATACCAGCACATAAAGAAACAGTTGCAACTAGTGATTAACATACAGTGGCGTTTTGTTGGGCAGGCAATCGGCCAGCTAATATCAATTTTGGGACAAGAAGTGCCTGCAAAAAGTACAAAAGGTATCATTAAGCTATCTCATTTAAGTAATCATAGCAGATACACAGTAATAAAGAGGCAGAAAAAACATCAACCATTCAAGTGATTCGGTACGACTATTGCAAAATAAAGCAAGCAATTCCAAATTCTGGAAATGATAGAAAGGGACTAACCTCTGTTAACAAAGTGCAAGTGGTTGAAAGGGTAAATGCACCACGGCCAACAGGAAGAGCAGTTGTCCTCAGTGCAAGCTGCCATAACTGAGCCTGCGCAAGAAGACAAGAATACAGACACTTATCATAGTAGATACTTTTTCACTCTTTTTATAAGTACTTCAGTGCGGGAGTAATGAAATCCTTAACTCCTCACTCAGATCATTTTAAAAGAGTGTAAAAGATGGTTTGCCTGAATCCCTGGTTCATGCGGAGTGGTCAGAAGAGTCCGGTACTTACCTGCCAAGTCACCAAAGGTGACTTAGATGGGTTCCCCTTGTACCCCAAAAAAGATGATGTACAAAATCATAGGCCATGTCTGAGGTACACATAGCATATCATGAAACAACTTCCATTTTTATCTAACGAAGCTAAGTATAAGAGCTCCTTCTATCTGTGCATGGTAGTCCAGTTAGCATTCATAAAGGCCAAAAGCAATAGATACCTGTTGAAGGTCCTGATCAGTTGCAGTAGGATTTACTGGTGTTTGTATGGCCACAGGTCTTGCAGAGGATAGAAGGCGTCTAACCTGCCAATAATAAGTTCAAGAATGAAGCAAATGACCAGTAAAGAAAGCAAAAACATGAAAACATACATATACTGACTTAAAAGTGACAGCATGAAAATGATGCTATACTGACCTTTAGGCAAAAGGAAGGAAACATAATAATGGATAGACAAGAAAGAGGAGAAATAGGACCACAGACTGTTGAATTTTGGTCATGAAAGACGCTAAATACAATTCGAGTATTACTGACAGTCTCACACAAAGAACAGCGTACATTCGAGAGCACGGAACTATTAGCAAAACTAATCTAAGAAAACAACTCAAAACAAACCTCATTTAGTCGCATATCACGACCATATCGCAACTGTGTGCTAGAGTTGAATATATGTTCCATGCCATCATTTGTAGATCCGTCTGCAGAAACTGCATCTTCAAGCATAGAATCATCCAATTCAGTCGAATCGGTAATCGAAGAAGGAATAGTAACTGGATGTAGATGTAGCATGTAAGGTGTAGACATGGAAACAGAAGTCACATTGTTAGAGGACTTGATTTCGGTGGACTTATTTGAGTGCGCTAAACAAGACAAAGAGAGGTCTTCCCGGCCAAGAAGAACATATGCAGAAGCAGGCCAATCAGTAGGTGGACATTCCCGGCACTTGTCCAATACCTATAAGTTTTTTACAGCAACCTCAAAACAAAATTAGCTGCTCAAGATTACAATTTGCCAACATCAATTTATTGCCCAATATAAAATAGCTTACATGTCGCAAGGGAAGAGATACACCAGCGGGCAGTAAGTCAAGTTGCTGCAATCCAAACCTCTCTCCAACCATTGCTAGTACTGTCAGCTCCTCCGGATTGGAAGCTGATCCAGTAGCAAACTTACAATATACATCAGATGACAGCTTGTTCCCCACAAATTTCCCACCACATAACACACTATAAAATATAACTATTTTCCTAGCCCAGCTCACAACAGAACTTCCATCCTTACACATGAGATCAGGTAGATCAGCAGTATTGGTAGAAGCATATCCATATCGCAAGCAATTCTCAAGCCACCTAAACAAACTGGGGGGAGTTCTTTGAGATAATGAAGTTTCTTGAATATGGTACTTTCGTGAAAGAGCAGGAAAGTCACGCATATAATAGTCCACATAACCATCTTCACCTAAAAACTTTGAAACTTCACATAACAGAACAACAAGAAGACCTAAATCCCTGCAATAGCAAGCATATACTAGGTCAGGAATTCCAGCTCCGATGTACAACAGTTGTCCCATTGAAGTAACATTATAATGGTCACAGCTCATCATCCTTAATTATTTATGGAAAAAAGAAGAATAAAGCATCATCAATGATGAGTAACATAACTTTTAACAGAAAATCAAATGATGTACAATAATCATTCAGTTGCTACAAGCTTTTTTTTCATCTGTAAGTTGATATCAGTTAAGTCGAACATTAACAGTTAGCATGACACATAGTTATTACAGAAAAAATTGTCTTGAATATAGGCTACAACTAGGCTACAAAGTGATGAACATATGCTAGAAAGCCAATGCAGATATGAGCATGAAGGGCACATGAAATAACTTTCATAATCAATGGGAAGAAGCGAGACTGTAAGAAATAAAAAAAAATGACTGTACCTTTTACGAAGATGATTTAGTTTAAGACTTTCATACACAGCATGTAGTAAACCAAGAATTGTGTAAGGCGTATCCAGCTGTTGAGAAGCAGAACATGATTCATCACTTTCAAGTGACATATTAAGAGAAAACCCACTCATAAAATGAGACTTAGAATACTTCTCATGATAGCAGCTGTTGACAAGAAATTCCCATGATGAACCTGAATGTGTTTGAGAAACTTTCTTATGTTTCCCAAAAATCTGTAATATAACAGCACAGAAAGACTCCCATTCAGAATCAACAGGAGAATCCACCCCAAATAGATAGGCCGAATTGCCATTTCCCCAAAGAAGACCCATAAAGTGATTATATAGGTTAGCTTCAAGTCCCTCGGCCATTGCTGCAATGCAATCATCTGACAATGATGATGAAGGATATCTACGAAACGTGCATCTGAGCATCTGTATAAATAGAACACAAATTTGTGAAGGTTTCAATAGAAAGGAATTCAACAGAGCACATTTGAAGATCACGGGCCATTACATTTCCCAAGTGAGCACATATGCAAATGAAACGATACCAAACCTGTCCATTATTTACAATAACATTAATTCTCCCTTCAACAGCATCTGCCAATCCGATAATTTTAACATCTTGGAGAGCAGTTGATGCATCCAGTGGCTTGGCATTATGTGAAGCACCACCATCTCCTCGAAAAGAAGGGAGGGCATACCTACACAGGCATTGTTTCCCTGACTGATGCAGTAAAAGAATCATATAAGTTCGATAAAAAAATTATTTAGCACTTGAAGCAAAAAGTGAACATTGTTTTGAACTTCTTTCTTCTTCTAACATGCTCACAAGGATGGTTTGCTATTTAGATCCTGTAAGCTTCAAAAATATGCATCCAAACCTCAAACACTCACAACATAAGAATCATAAATAAGTTCAGAAGATAGTGTTACAAATGGGTTGGTATATGTGTATGTACAAAGTTAATGGTCGGAACAATTTGATTTCAGAGCAACATACAAAACCAACTTACATAAAGTACAAGAGTGTTTTCAGGAGCCAAAACAATGATATCTCTATATGGCAAATGTCCGAATTTAACTCTGTAAAAGAGAATAACAAAAATAGAATAGCAATGTTATTAGAATACCAAGTTGCTGAATAATAACCAAGACGAAAACAAAATCAGGGATGATAATCCCCTACCTTGGGCGTGTTACAGCAACAGGTGCGGCTGCAATGGCAGGTATACTCCAGCTCATGTCGGGTTGAATATCATAAAGGATCTCATTGTTCAGTTCAACACACTGGATCCTCACAGCTAGCAACTTCTTTTGTTCTTGAAGAAGGAAACAAATAATGGGGGTGGCATCATTATCTGTTGCCAAAAAGACCTGCATATGATAATTTTGCATATTTTAACCACAGTCCACGATTTTAGTTATAGGCCATGATAGATAACAATTGTGTCACCTCACTTGCAGCTGCTTGTGCAACTTTCCCTTGCCATATTCTTCGAAACAAGAACTTCTTAGATAATACAACATCAGGAAGTACAGAATCACATGCTTCAAGGTTGGAACTTATAACTTCCGCAGTCCATAGTGAATGTTGCTTGTTTCCTGAAAGTAAAACATATCCAAAGCATGTAAGAATAATACTCAAATTAGCTTCTCTTGAATACTATACAGAAATTCCAAGGGGTGAGCAAGGATGGCAAAAAGTGACAACCTTTATGATAAGATGCCATAAGCGGTATGCGATCGCTAGTCCAAATAGTTTTTTCATCAAATTCCTTCATGGTGTTCAACCTTCCCCTTTCCTCAATATGGATTGGCTAGGGACAATAAATTAAAGAATTACACAGAAGACTAAATATTTAAATATGCATGGTCGTTGCAGCTTTTTAAACAGCTGATAAGCTCATAAAAGAAACAAGAATATATGAGACATAAAACGCAATACATCTTCATCTGCTATAAAGTAGGGCTTTACATACATGAGGTTCTTCCAGTGGATCATTTATAACCAGATGCGAAGACAGTGAAGCCCCATCTGCCTTCATCAAACGATCCCATGAACTTCTTAAATTGGATGTTAGCTGAGGACTATAGCCCAGGTCTTGTTTTGAGCGGGGTATGTCATGGGCAGTCAGTAATGGGCTTGAAGATTTATAGGGAGGATGTGTTGATGTATTTGATTCATTTGTCTGTTGGAGAAGCAGACCAGATGGAAGAGGCCATATTGATGTGACAACACAAGGAAGAGAAATAGAAACCGCATCACCTGCCAGAAAGAGCATTCGAGTTTTAACCAGTTGGATTGACGGATTGAGCTAAAACTGAAACCCAACTGATATTATGTAATACAAAATAAATAACATATATCAGAGATAAATGAAGAATATAACCATTTATTTCAGTTCCATCATCACTCCCCAAATACTCAACAATGTTCAGGCTTCTTCCTCCGATGTTCTTTTAGAAATGGGAATCAATAAACAAACAATTTACCAACTTAATCCCTATTTTTTACTTCAGTTGCAGGTGATAACAAAACCCTCAATTTTATACTTTTGTTGTGTCAACCCACCCCAACTTTTGAGTTCCCCAACATATTTACTCTCCATTTCTAACCCTGAGGAAAACAAAGATTCTTCATGATAAATTTTCAAATTTTCCTTCAGCCAGTAATCTTCATAAAATCCCATCACCTCCTCTAACCAGTACCACCAACCCGTCACTATCAAACTATATTTACCCGCTAACATCATCAACCAAACCTAAAAGATACATGACTTAGATCAAGTTTGTAATAGTTAGAAGAATAAGAGCTCGATGCATGGGATTTAGGAGCTTAATATCAAGCTCGATCATTTCAATTGCTCACTTGACCTATACAAGGTGTTAACAAACGTGAGTTATAACTTATAAGGATGATCAGTTAGGGCAGTATGGTATGTTGCAAGTTGCAACATACAGTGTGAGAATCTAGAACGAGTCTACTTAAGGCTATAAAACACGAGGGGAGCTTGTGGCTGTCAAGATTCCTACAGATACTATTGTGGCTATGGCCATATTCAGGGGGAACCTGGGTAGTATAGTGTCTCTAGTGCCTGGGTATTAAGTGCTGATTGATTGTAGCTTCAACACTTGTATTGAATCATTCGATTATAACAACCTTAGAGACATTCAACAGTTGGTTCTATTTGAACCGCGAACTGATTTGTTATTTTGTCTATTGTCTTCCCAATTATGTGTTATAACTTCCATTTGTTAAGTACTACAATAGTACAATATACTTGGTATCTGATCTACAGACGAATCATGAATACAATGTTTTAGAGTCAATAACTAATCAAACTTGTACTTAAATCAATTGTAATGCATAGAAAAATACCAAGGAAAAGAAAGCAAAACCAATGGAAAGGCGTTAGCCTGCAGTGTTTAATTCTACAAAAATATGTAAAAATATATATCAACAAAACTTCAATGGCAAAAACGACTAGTTTTACACACCTGATGTGTTATAGATAGTCAAACTATCTACTTGTAAAACACAAAGTAGAGCTTCAGACAAGTCTCCCATACGACACCAGCAGGCCTAAACATAACAGGAAATAAAGTTAAACCTCGGCATGACATAGATTATAAGCTACTCAGAAGAGACAGCACAGTCAAAGCAATGTGAAGAGATCACTAGCTTCATTGAAGAATAACTAATGAAGCAAAAAGAAGATACCATGATAACTGGTCCAGGTAGGCTGAATCGCTTGTAAACTCTTGCTCCTGTCGTCCAAATTATCCTGATACATAAATGTAACAGCAGACATCAATGATCAATCTATCTACGTATGTGGCTGCGGCTGAAACTCCGGAAAATAATTGATCTAATAACAAAAGTATAATGTTGCCATTAAATTTATGCATTATATTCAAAGATTCTACAATGTAATCAGCTTCCAATTGATAATTGTTCTACGTTAGGTCTTAATAACCGTTCTTGTTAGCCTTTCTACTGTCTATAACTCTTAAACTAAACCAAGAAACATAATGAAGTAGTAATGATAAGTAATAGTTAGGGTTTAAACCATTAATTACCAGCTTATTTAATTGTATATATGTAAAAACAAGAAATGTATAGAATGAAATTACCGATTTCCTCTAATGAAAAGCTCGTGATCGCTTCTGACATTCGAATAAGATGACTCAGCTTCATTATCATCTTGATCGGTTTCATCTCGCTGTCTAGTAAGTTCCGGATCAAATAAAAAGTAGTCGTAGTCATCAGAGATCTCATCTGCAGGTTTTCCATCGAGAGCTTCAGCGATTAGACCGAAGGGTTTGAACTCTCCCAGAACGGTGAGGTGCCGGACACCGATTGATGACATTTTCTACTATGCAGTTCAGATGTTTGATGAAATGCTTGAAAGAAAAAGGAGGGGGGGCGGGTGTTTTGAAAGTGTGTGGTTCCGTCTCCCGCTTTTTTTTTATTTTGGGGGAGTGGGGGGT
>JAOXNX010000031.1:24828737-24852166 GCA_028566075.1 Solidago caesia
GTTCGGGGGTGAGAAAGAAAAGCAAACAAACGAAAGAAAAATCCCCAAAGGTAAAACCGTAAATGTGTGAAAGTTGTGTGGTAGAAACATGAGATCCCAAAAGTTTGTTGTTAAAAAAATGAAAATGAGAAGTTGATTGAGATCAAAAGTTAAAAAGTGAAAACTTTAAGGGTAAAATTAGAAAGTGGTACCCGTATTAGGTTGTGTATTGTACCTTATGCAACTTTGCTTGGGCTTTTTAGTATATAGATAATAATAATGTGTAAATAAATAATCAATTCGATAAATATTAATAAGTTTTATATTTTACAAGATTTTCAAATCATTCAACCAAATGTTTACGAATCAATTATTTAAATAAACAGAACTTTATGTTTACATAATAAGCGAACTAAGAATATGAACAAGCATTTTACCGAATGGTTCATGAATAATTCATCAAACGTTAAATTCATTTATAGCCATAATTCAGGATTTCAGGTATTTAAAAAAGCATATGTTACGAATCCTTCAAAGTCCAAAAATGAAACTGATGCAAAGCTACATAGATCCAAAGTCAAGCTAACTCCAATGGGAAGCACCATCACAGCGTGCAAATTGAACTGCCGGCGTGTCACCATTAGGGAATCAATTTGTTGCTTAGCGTATCTCTCTAGTTTGCATATAAGTATTTTGAATGCAAACTGAAATGTGGACCAAGATTGCTACAAAATTTGTTTTTTCCCCTACTTTTTGACCATTCAAGCAAGCAAAGGCAAGATTTATTTTTGTTTTTTTGTCAACATTTTTTTTTTGCCAACTTTTGTTTAAAATTTTGAAAAGAGTTAGAATGATGATGTGGCATGGGCAAACTGAATTTCATTATGTTGAGGCAAAATGAGTTCAATGTATTGGTTCAGTGTGCTAGAACAGTTTGCTAACGTGTTGCTAAGGTGACCGATATGCTTTGGCATTTTGTAGAAGCCATTGGAGATGGCCCGAGGCACACCAAAATGATGAGACATTGAAAAATTAAAAATAAATGACATCAATTTTATTTACCTATCCAAGTAAAGTAGAGAATTTTATTTACCCAAAAGTTTTTTTTTTTTTTTTTTAATCTTCTACAATATAACTATGTAAAGTAAGTTTACAACTAGCTATCATAACCATATATCTTCAATAATCTCACACCATTATCTGCATCCCAAATTCTATGTAGTGATAGTATTCTTCAGAGTTCTTGTAATTCAATTGATTGCCTCATATATAGTGTTTCTTTTCTCACTTCATTAAGGATTACACATATTAGCCACTATAGATATTATTCTTGGTTGATTAATTCTTTTTGTTTTTTCGGCATTATATATATCCTCAAGTGGCCCTAATAGTGTTGGTACTACATTATAGTAAGAACATCCTTAACCGTTCACCCTATTTACCTATACTTTTTTATGCTATGTCAACATCACATTCTCACCAACATCACCCCCTCTCAACCCTTCACCTTCAAATTTAATACCCCACTATACCCCATAAAATACTCAATCAAAATAAAATAACACATAACAAATAATATAAACAAAAGAAATGGACCCCATTATTCCCCTTTCACCCTAGGTGAACCAATTCACCTATTCTTCTTCACCTCCCTATTCACCTATACCCCTTAAACCTTCACCTCCCCATCACCTCTCTTCACGCACCCGTTTCACCTTCCCCTTAACAATAAAATAAAGTTCATTTTTTTTGTTATGAGTTCTTAAAAATTGAGATACCCATTCTTTACATAATAAGTCTTTTTTAAAGTTGTTTATCATTTTCTAAGTATAATGTATATTTTAACTTTAAATTTAATTTAGAAAAATTATAGACTTACAAATAAATGATTGCAAACTCATTCGGCGAACCAACTAAATTCGAATCCTTTTTCTCTTTCAAGCTTCTCTTGCTATATTCTGTTGTTGACACATAATTTTGTAAATCTTTGAATTGTAAATTGTTTGTAAGTTTACCATCTTGCAAAAGAAGGTGTATTTTAGGTTAGTTTTGTTTCTTAATAAGTAATAATTTTTGGTTGGAATAGTGATTTTTACAAAAGAAATTGCAAGACTAAGGGACTCAATTGATGATTTGAAAAAGTAGTAGACCCGGGCTTCCAAAACACGGGTGTTAGATTAATTTAAAGAACCAAACTTGGGAAAACCAGGAGATGGGTTAGTGACGAGGACCCAAGTTTGGGAAACTCAAGTCATGCTTACTCTCATTTTATGTTAATAAACTATCTCATGCGTATGATGGGTATGGGATACATGTGGGATGTTACTATGGGTGTTGATTATGTGGTAATGCATGTGATAAGTAGATTGTTGTGTGTGGTCATTGTTTGTTGATGGCTTGTACACATAGTACACTAGACTTATTTAAGTTGCCATGTCACGAAGCAGGCTAAGGGGACTAATTTTGAAGTGTGAAATTATAAGTGTGCTATAAGTCTCGAGCATTACGTGAGCTAAAGTAGAAAAGTGTTAAACTTAACCCACTATTAGTCTATTTACTATTTAGACTAATGTGCACGGGAGATCATACGAGGGTAGTCATGATACTCTTGTGTGAGCAAATCAACGAGAGTCAATAGTTGATCCGGGTGGCATGATTTAGCACTTCGAGAGTTTAGCGGATTACTCATGGATTTGGTTATGCCTATTCATAACGATGCTGATGGACCGCCGAGAGGTTTATCCATCATGTCGGGTGTGAGGTTTCCTATGAGGTCTTATGACCGCCTACACACAAACCACTATTGTTGATTTAAATGGCATAACTATACGCATATAACGTGAGCTAATGAAGTGTGACAAAGTGTGATATGGAGGATTGTTAGGCACATTATAGGATTGATAATTGATGAGTGATAAATTTATGATTTTTCCCACACGTCTTTTGGCTGTTTTGAATAGAAATACGAATTGATTTAGTGAACTTTTGATGCTTAATGGTATGAAATTATGTTACAAGTTCACAGTGCGTGTAAGCTAGGGGAAACGCCTTAAAGCAGCTCAACATGAAGCCACAAGACATGAACAAAACACAAGACCACGACTTGGAAGCGAAAACATGAAGACACAACACAAGGAGCTGGGAGCGCCGCTCCCAACCACCATGAAGCGCCGCTTTCAGGAGACAGAAGGTGGGAGCGCCGCTCCCATAGGTCAGTCAGACCTACGAGGGGTTGACTGTAATTTGTCCTTTAAAACCCTCAAACACAGACGACACCTCATATTTTGCAGCCAAACGACCCATACAAACTCAGGAACGAATTTCATCAGCTCTCAAGGGGATTTTAGTCTTCTAAACACCTCTTATTCTTCAGATCTTCTACCAGAGATTGTTGGATCTTCACTTATCTTTTATCTTTCATTATCGGTACGATATGTCTTTCTATTTTACAGACTTTGTTATTCCTTTAATAATGTCTGCTAGTTTATTAATACTTGTTTAGATGATGTGATCATGTAAGACTTTTATGTGCTATTCAATTATGTGATTTGTTGGACTGTTATTATGTTTACCGTAGATCCATAATTATGTAGTTTTTCATATTATTATTAATTCTATATCAATTGTTTGTTGATTTTTTTTTTGATTGATGTTTCTATAGTCAGTCGCTAGGATTAACAGACTTGCGATGAAAATCAATTTTCGGTCTGTAATTAATTATAAAAGATCACTCTATTCTAACGAGCGAGTGGGGATTTAATATAATTAAAACTATTTGATTGTGATGCTTAACAATGTTCTAGGAGACTTGGTGAATATAGGGAGAATCCTCGTCACTAGAATAATTAGTACAAGGTGAATCTAACAAAAATCTGAATACGTTAAAAGGATAAATCATATTAACAGGCTCGCACTTAATCTTAATTTGGGTAAATTTAACGAGAATCTCAATTAACGGGTTGGGTGAATTTAACAAGAACATCAACCACTTTGGCTGGATAAATCTAACGAGAATCATGACTGTGAAATTTTTTTCCAACAGTCCTATGACAAATATTTATATGGACCCATTAATTTTGTAACATAAATGTCGCTACAACCTATATGTACACTAAATAACCATATCTCCGTGAATTTGTTTAATTTGTATCTTATATATATGCACGTTATTGTAGAAGTTATTTCATATATGATAGATTATATGTATGTGCATATCAAAAAATTAATAACCATTTGACTAACAACTAATTAGATTTATTTAATATTTAATAAGAATTACTATCTAAATTTGTTATACCTATCCCGTGTTAGTATACGGGTCTTACATCTAGTTAATAACTAAAAATGTTTGTATCAAAAATTTTTAGTAAATACTTTTTGAACAAACCGGACGATGCGCGGGTAACAAACTTAATATAGATATGTATCATAAGCTTATAACTTTAGCAGAATTATTAGGAAAAAGATATGTTAAAAGGATTTAATATTTTTAAATATTATCATAGTCATTTTCCCATATGTACATTTCCAAAAAATTTCGTAGAAGGCTAATATATTTTAATCAATTAATATACAAAAAGTCTGCAACTATACAAGGAGGCTCTGGTATTGGGTCAAGGTAATCAGTTGCAATTAAAACATAATACAAGCAATTTGTGTAAATTCTTTTGTAAGAAAAAGAAAGGGAAATAACCTCTCAAAATATATAAGTAATAAAATAATTTCCTTGCTATAGTCATTGCTCAAACTTCTTTTTTTAATATTATTTTATTTTTCCCTTAGATTTTTTAGAATCTGCACATCTGTTTTACAGGATTATACATACTTTCCCCATTATTATTATATCAAAATCCACATATATTATCTCCAGATATATTTCATTCATCATCTACGTGAAGTTTATTTATCAGTCAGCGATTCTCAATCAATTTTGTAGATCAAAACTACGTCGTTTTGATCTGTTTTCGCAACCAAAATGGCGGCAGCTAACGCTCCAATCACTATGAAAGAGGCACTCACGGTATGTATGTTTTGAATTTAGTGATTTTGCTAGTTTTAG
This sequence comes from Solidago caesia, assembly GCA_028566075.1. Taxonomy (NCBI): domain Eukaryota; kingdom Viridiplantae; phylum Streptophyta; class Magnoliopsida; order Asterales; family Asteraceae; genus Solidago; species Solidago caesia. The sequence continues at coordinate 24,833,776 of JAOXNX010000031.1, forward strand.
TACTTGTTATGATGATTATTGAAGTGATTAGATTTATATATATTCGTAATTCTGTATCTATAGTTTAGTTACCGAATGGAATAATAGATGTGGTACTTTAGGATTATAGATGATTTGGAAATCGAACATTAAGTGCTTTATATTGCCGCAGGATAAACAGTAAATAAGGCCAAACGAAAATAAGTTTAAAGGGAAAATTGTAGGTTGACAGAAATAGATAGCCACAATTGATAGGTGACACGTGTAAATGAAAATAGAGAAACCGGCTCCACCTTTACTGTTCATTTGCTTTGCTTTTTGATATTATGTACAATACAATACAATATAGGGGAGTTTGTAGGTTTAGTGGCCTTTTAGGTTAGTCAAAGGGTAATCGCTTTAGGATCGTGGTTATGGAAGGACAAAAAGGATGCAGGATGACGAATATATAGTAATGTTTGTTTAGTGTGAATGTAGATCAGTGGGGAATGATGAATGTGTTATTTTCCACGAATAGGTTATGGGATCTAGTATAAATGGTTTGATTGTTGTTGGTTTAAATTGCGTGACATTTTTTATGTCGCAGTTGCCGAGCATAGGGATCAATCCACAGTTCATTACATTTACAAATGTTACAATGGAGTCAGATAAGTTTATATGTGTTCGTGAAACGTCGCCTCAGAACAGTGTGGTGATTATTGATATGAACGTGCCAATGCAGCCATTGAGGAGGCCTATTACTGCTGATTCGGCTCTTATGAATCCTATTTCCAAGATTTTGGCTTTAAAAGGTACATTTGAAATCTGTACTATCCTCATGGTTCGTTGTGGCTCTTTTCATCTTTCTGGTAGAACTTGTGTCAAGCATATATAATATATTATATAATGATATGTTGGGAGCATTATAATGCATTAGTATATGCTGGGAGCATTATAATGCATTAGGATGACTGCATGTCCTAATTGCCACGGCTTTGTTTTGAAAACGAGTATTAGAGACTTTATGCTCTATTATTCAAAAAAAGAAGTGACTTTATGCTCTATAGGACCAAAGAAACAGCATCAGAAACTGTAAGGCATAGTGGTAAATAACTCAGAATGTACCAGAATTTTGTATGCTATATGACATGAAACTTCATTGATAATATAGTGAATGGTGTAGCAACAAATCTTAGAACTCTTGGCAAAGTTTTAGAGAATAATTTGGTTAGCTTTTACTTTATCTAATTTACGGGGTGATTTTCGTGAAGCTCAACTCCCTGGCACTACTCAGGATCACTTACAGATATTTAATATTGAGCTGAAAGTGAAAGTGAAATCTCATCAGATGCCTGAGCAGGTGATATTTTTTTGCACCTTGTAATTTAATGGTTGCATCCTTTCGGATTTCTTTGCCAAAATTTGATATATATTTGATCTTCCGTATATTCTTCTTTAGGTTGTATTTTGGAAGTGGGTTACCCCCAAGATGTTGGGCATGGTGACCCAAACATCAGTGTACCATTGGTCAAGTGAGGGTATATTACTCTCTTTATGTCTTTTGACATATAAGCTGGAGATCATATTATCTGAAATTGGTGTTCAATCTTTTCTGTATAGGCGATTCTGAACCTGTAAAGATGTTTGATAGAACAGCCAATCTATCAAACAATCAGATTATTAATTACAAATGTGATCCATCTGAGAAATGGCTGGTGTTGATTGGAATTGCCCCTGGCTCACCAGAGGTTTGTTTGTTACTTTTTAGTTTAATGTGAACGTATAACAGGTTCTTTTTTGTAGATCATATTTATCCTTAACAGCTGCTTATAGATCCTACTAAATCTGAACACTAAACAGAACTTTACTTTTATTATGATTGAGTGATCCCTTGTTATGGTATAAGTGGCCTCTTGTTTAGTTGTTTTGCATAACTGTAAGCCTAATTAGTTGTTACGACTGGCACAAATTTTAACAAATTGCATAATTTTGCCTCCATTAACGTTTGTTATATGTATCACCCTTTAACTTTTTCTTGGTTCAATACAATGTCGATCATGATGTGCAGTGGGTCACACTTTTTCTTTTTTCTTATTAATAGCCTTTTCTAACTCTGTTTTATCTGACAGAGACCTCAATTAGTTAAAGGAAATATGCAGCTTTATTCTGTTGATCAGCAGCGAAGTCAAGCTCTTGAAGCGCACACAGCATCATTTGCCTCCTTCAAAGTACTTATTTTTCCTTTATTAATGCTACTCAAAAGGAGATGATCTATTTCTATTGGTTAATCACATGTAGTTGATCTCATAACTTTACATTCAAACAGGTCCCTGGCAACGAGAATCCTTCTATTCTTATTTCTTTTGCAACCAAAAATTCTAATGCTGGACAGGTTACATCAAAGCTGCATGTCATTGAGCTCGGGGCCCAGCCAGGTTTGCTGTTTATTATTGCTTGTCATTGGTATATGTTTGTTTCCTGAGTCCTTTCTTATCCTCCTGCAAGAAGAAACAATGTTTTTGAAATACAAAGGCTTGGTAGATATATGTTTGTCATTTACCGTTGACATAATATAACCCCGTCTTGTTGGAACGTTGTCTTAAAAAAACTTGAGCCTTTATACACCTATCAACATGTTTCGTGTACCACGTTTATATATATATTTACTTCTGTGATTTTACCCTGGTTTAGATGTACATCCATCTACTTTCACAATGCGTATTGCAGTTGTAAACATACATGGTTCTTTCCCATTTGTGCCTTCTTATGTACTACATCGAATGATCATCCCTTGCATAATGCAGGAAAGCCTTCTTTTACCAAGAAACAAGCAGACCTTTTCTTCCCTCCTGATTTTCCAGATGATTTTCCTGTTGCCATGCAGGTATTTCATCTGCCATTCTTGTTTGTCAGGCAGTTTATTTTACTATTTTGTTAGGTTATGCATACCTTTCTTTGGCTTTGCAGATATCTCACAAGTATGGCCTGATTTATGTTATCACCAAGCTGGGGCTTTTATTTGTGTATGACCTTGAAACAGCTACTGCAGTGTATAGGAATAGAATTAGCCCAGATCCAATTTTTCTGACCTCTGAAGCTTCATCAGTTGGGGGCTTTTATGCTGTCAACAGACGTGGTCAGGTCTTACTTGCCACTGTAAACGAATCAACAATTGTGCCTTTTGTTAGTGGACAAGTAAGTTTCTAATGTTATTTCATTAGTGATCGATATGCTATTCTCTTTATTTGTAATCCTAATGTGATGTGCTAGTGCAGTTAAACAATTTGGAGCTTGCCGTCAATCTTGCAAAAAGAGGAAATCTACCCGGTGCAGAGAATTTAGTAAGTTTCTTTTCACTTTCCTAGTGTTTTTTTTTTTTATGCTTGTATCCGTTTTCTTTTCTTTATATTTTGCAGTAGACTAAACGAATCATGTTTATATAGTTCAGTACTTTGTAGTATATTTGAATTGTAGTTTCAGACCCCCTGCATTTTAAGTGAAACCTTTTCAGTTTCCTAGCTGTAAGCAAGATTAGAGGATTTGTTTAATTACTTTTCTCATTTTTGTTCGACTTTTATTTCAGTTTCAATAATCATAATACTTGAAATCCATAACAAACTAGATTGATCCCCTGATGATCTCTGGTAACTTATATCTACTTTACTCAGGTTGTACAACGTTTTCAAGAATTGTTTGCTCAAACAAAGTACAAAGAGGCTGCCGAGCTCGCTGCAGAATCTCCTCAAGGCATTCTCCGTACGCCAGATACAGTTGCTAAATTTCAGGTATCTACTGATCAGACTGCAATCATATCACTGAATAAATTCACGTCCGATTGTTATCACTACCTCTAAAAAATATATTATTTAATGAGAATCTGTATATTTTCAGACTTCAGTAACCTCTGTATATTTTATTGCAGAGTGTACCTGTACAATCTGGACAGACACCACCATTGTTGCAGTATTTTGGGACCCTCTTAACCAAAGGGAAGCTAAATGCATTTGAATCGTTGGAACTATCTCGCCTAGTTGTCAATCAAAACAAGAAGAACCTTTTGGAGAATTGGTTGGCTGAAGACAAGCTGGAATGTAGCGAGGAACTTGGGGACCTCGTCAAGGTTGAAACAGTTTTTCATGTTATTGCGGTCTTCTGCTATCTACAGTTTAATATCCTCATCTAAGTTTTTGTTTGTTATTCATTTGTAGACTGTCGATAATGATCTTGCTTTAAAGATTTATATCAAAGCTAGAGCAACTCCTAAAGTTGTTGCAGCTTTTGCTGAGCGAAGAGAGTTTGACAAAATTTTGATTTACTCCAAGCAGGTAGGTCTAATTTATACAGAAACACCTGATTATATGTTTTTGCCTTCGAATGGATTTTTCATATTAGCTATTTGTCACATGTCATTGTAGATTAACATCTGAATTGGTGCAGGTTGGATATGCACCTGATTATTTGTTTCTCTTGCAAACAATTCTTCGATCAGATCCACAGGTACTAAAACTTTTTAGTGATTAAGGGTTTGTAGTAAAGCAGTTGGCATAAATATATGTCAAGTATGTGGGGTCTGACTGACCATTTCCAATTTGACCATTTCCAATTTGGCTAATCCACTTACTCATAATGATTTTCTGGATTGTTTCTAAGAATCTCAGTTAGTGTTACATAGAATTTATGTGCTTGGAAGCAAGACTGATAACTTTCTTGTGTGTTTTACAGGGAGCTGTTAATTTTGCTTTAATGATGGCCCAGATGGAGGGAGGTTGTCCAGTTGATTTCAACACAATAACAGATCTTTTCCTTCAGGTGAGGTCATCATATTACCAACATATCTTATAATTAAAATGACAAAATCAAGATTGAAAAATACATGCAATTGGGTATAGTTTAACCAAATTTCCATTGGTTTCATTTCTTCAGAGAAACTTGATACGTGAGGCAACAGCCTTCCTCTTGGATGTCCTCAAGCCCAATTTGCCGGAACATGCTCACCTGCAAACCAAGGTTGCATTACACTGATGCTGATGAACTAGAATATAGTTACCTAAGATAGCTGTAAAATCATGAAAATTTTATTCTATGCAGGTCCTCGAAATTAATCTAGTAACATTTCCTAATGTTGCCGATGCCATATTAGCAAATGGCATGTTCAGCCACTATGATCGTGCTCGCATTGCTCAACTCTGTGAGAAAGCCGGTCTATATGTCAGAGCCCTTCAGGTTGGCTAATCTCCAGATACTTGTGTGTTTTCTTTGGGAAGCTTTATCACTTGCATGACTGAAACTTCTATTTTCATCTTCAGCACTATACTGAACTGCCAGATATCAAACGCATCATTGTGAATACGCATGCAATCGAGCCACAGGTTTGTCTATTACTGTATATAGCTTACTTTTTGTTATTGGATTTGACTTGATCTGTAGCTGATTATCTTTTGTTTTCAGTCTCTCGTAGAATTTTTTGGGACGCTATCTCAGGAATGGGCACTAGAGTGCATGAAAGATCTTTTGTTGGTCAATTTGAGAGGAAACCTTCAGATAATAGTGCAGGTAATGTCACATCATCCAATCTGAACGTTTATCATTTTGGGTCAAACTGAGTATGGCAGAAGTTGACTAATTCTTATATTTTACTTTTGTGGAGGTCGCAAAATGGGTAGGTTGGGCTGGGTAAGAGGTCTAAATGTTGATTATGATCACAAAAAAGTATATTTTTACGATAGTGATCTAATTGTTTAAATATAGTGGTTTATGTGGTAGGGCAAGTGGGCGACTTTCCTGTTTGACCCACTTTGTTCTTACTTGTTTTGGTTTGATTTGGCGCATTTGAATCAGTTAGGGTAAAACACAACCCAAATTATCCCATTCGTAAGTAATGGGTCAAATTGATCATCTATGATTCACTTTTTCAGTCTGCTATATGACTGAAACAATTTGACTGTAGGTTGCCAAAGAATATTGTGAGCAGCTGGGTGTTGAGGCATGTATCAAGCTATTTGAGCAATTTAAGTCCTATGAAGGTCTTTACTTCTTTTTGGGATCATATTTGAGCTCCAGGTGACCTTGTGGAAAGACAGCTTCTGATTCTTTCATATCATAAATTTTGCTGTATACTCACTCTCACACTGACTTGTGCTGTTGCAGCGAGGATCCTGACATCCACTTCAAGTACATTGAGGCAGCTGCCAAGACGGGACAAATTAAGGAGGTTGAGCGTGTTACCCGAGAGTCAAATTTCTATGATGCTGAAAAGACCAAGAATTTTCTAATGGAAGCCAAACTTCCTGATGCAAGGCCGTTAATCAATGTGTGTGATCGCTTTGGTTTTATTCCTGATCTCACTCACTACCTTTATACCAACAACATGCTGCGGTATATAGAAGGTTATGTCCAGAAGGTGTGGTACTGGTTTATGGAAATCTGTTTTATCTTTCATCTATATGTGTTTGCTAAAGCTACTAGATGTGAGCGTTTAAGTTGCATCTGTATAGGTCAATCCAGGGAATGCTCCTTTAGTTGTAGGACAGCTTCTAGATGATGAGTGCCCTGAGGACTTCATTAAAGGCCTGATTCTATCTGTTCGTTCTTTGCTTCCAGTTGAGCCTCTCGTGGATGAGTGTGAAAAGAGGTTTGTTTAGCCTTGCCTGATGGTCTTATTATGTTATTTACATCCTTATATCATTTGCTTATGTCTTCCAGGAATCGACTTCGATTGCTTACTCAATTTTTGGAGCATCTTGTGAGTGAAGGAAGCCAAGATGTCCATGTGCACAATGCTTTGGGTAAGATTATTATTGACAGCAACAACAATCCCGAGCACTTCCTTACCACCAACCCATATTATGATTCACGTGTCGTGGGGAAGTACTGTGAGAAGCGTGATCCCACGCTTGCTGTTGTTGCATACCGTAGAGGGCAATGTGACGAAGAACTTATCAATGTAACAAGCAGGAATTCTCTTTTTAAGTTGCAAGCCAGGTACAGTTTGCTTATCTTCAAAATATATAAATGAGTAATACCTCGAGGCTTTGGGGGTTCTCCCCCATTGGTCTATGTATTCTTACTTACCGAAAAGAACCAACTTATGACCAAACAGAAAATGACTTAACTAATGGCCAGATTTCCCACTCCTCATCAAAAACTACTTCTATCTAGCTCCTCTCCCTGGAGGAACCGGACAAGATAATTTTTTTAGTGCCAGATTTCCCACTCCTCATCAAAAACTACTTCTATCTAGCTCGTCTCCCTGGAGGAACCGGACAAGATAATTTTTTTAGTGCCATTTTAACCGTTTACCGTAAAATTAGTCATCCTGCGTTGAATTTAATCTCTAATACGTCGAATGTTTAAATTAGACTTTCTTAACACTGAACCGAGTCAATCATGTGGAAAATCACATAAAGTGGAACTCAAGTACTTTCATTCTCCTAAATCGATTTCTGGGAACAAGTCATAATCGATGCTTTGAACTAGTTATAATCTATTTTAGTATGGTGGTTTCAATAACACATTAATTTGTTATAAAGTTCTAAAGAAAGTGGACAAAAAATGCTGGCAAGTCAGCTCGACCGACCCATTTTTACGCATTGAAAATATACCTGCTTTAACCTCGAAGCATTCTGACCTGGTACTCAAACCTCTAGTGTGTTGTTTTAAGATCTGTTGACTAATATTTAAGTTTGTTCTAGATATGTTGTGGAGAGAATGGATGGTGATCTTTGGGAGAAGGTTCTTAACCCTGAGAATGAATACAGACGACAACTCATTGACCAAGTTGTCTCTACTGCTTTGCCTGAAAGCAAGAGCCCTGAGCAGGTTTCCGCTGCTGTTAAAGCTTTTATGACTGCTGATCTACCCCATGAGCTAATTGAACTTCTTGAAAAAATTGTTCTCCAAAACTCTGCTTTTAGTGGCAATTTTAATTTGCAAAATCTTCTTATCTTGACAGCCATTAAGGCTGATCCATCACGAGTTATGGACTATATTAATAGATTAGATAACTTTGATGGACCTGCTGTTGGAGAGGTTGCCGTGGAAGCACAGTTGTATGAAGAAGCATTTGCTATATTTAAGAAGTTTAACTTAAATGTTCAAGCAGTCAACGTGTTGCTGGACAATATCCAAAGTATTCCACGGGCTGTGGAGTTCGCATACCGTGTCGAAGAAGATGCTGTATGGAGTCAGGTGGCTAAAGCTCAGCTCAGGGATGGACTAGTGAGTGATGCAATTGAGTCATTCATCCGTGCTGATGATGCCACTCAGTTTTTGGATGTTATTCGTGCTGCTGAGGATGATGAATGTTATAATGATTTGGTGAAGTATCTACTGATGGTTAGGCAGAACACCAAGGAGTCCAAGGTGGATAGTGAGCTCATATACGCTTATGCAAAAATTGACAGATTAAGCGACATTGAGGAGTTCATACTTATGCCAAATGTAGCTAACCTTCATAATGTTGGTGATCGTTTGTTTGATGAGGCTTTATATGAAGCTGCAAAAATCATATATGCTTTCATATCCAACTGGGCTAAGTTGGCAGTCACACTTGTCAGGCTGCAACAGTTTCAAGGTGCAGTTGATGCTGCTCGTAAGGCAAATAGTGCAAAGACATGGAAAGAAGTCTGCTTTGCTTGTGTCGATGCCGAGGAGTTCCGCTTGGCACAGATATGTGGTCTGAATATTATTGTACAGGTAGCGTATTGTTATCTTTTGATCTATGGTGAATTACTATTGTTTTATTATCTAATGTTATGGTGTCCATGGTTTAACCTTTAGCTGCATACATTTGGATTGTTTTCAAAAATAAATTGTTTAGAGGTAGTAAATTGGGCGGCTTGAACTGGTTGCATAACTAGTCAGAATGGGTGAAAGTTTGGTGTTGCTAGAAATGGGTTGGGTACGGCCGACTTATAAGATTTTTTTTTTCCCTTTCAAAAATATGAAACTTTTAGTATGTAATTATCGTGTCAAATATAATCACAAGATTTTTATATCAGAAGTAATACTTATATTTTAACAAAATGATTTAAGAAGTTTATAATCCACTATCTTAATACCCCGTTGAAACAGTCACTTCTAGTTTCTCTGGTGATTTTGTTAAACTGATGCCCGAGTTTGTTTCTATGTAGGTGGATGACCTGGAAGAGGTGAGCGAGTACTACCAAAATAGAGGATGCTTTAATGAGCTTATATCTCTTATGGAGAGTGGTCTAGGGTTGGAACGTGCTCATATGGGCATCTTCACTGAGTTGGGCGTCCTTTATGCCAGATACCGTCATGAGAAGTTGATGGAGCATATTAAACTCTTCTCAACTCGTCTTAACATTCCAAAGTTAATCCGAGCTTGTGATGAACAGCAGCACTGGAAGGAACTTACCTATTTATATATTCAATATGATGAGTTTGATAATGCTGCCTCAACTGTCATGAATCATTCTCCTGAAGCTTGGGATCATATGCAGTTTAAAGATATAATAGTTAAAGTGGCGAGTGTAGAGCTTTATTACAAGGCCGTTCACTTCTACTTCCAAGAGCATCCAGACCTTATAAATGATGTTCTCAATGTCCTTGCACTACGTGTTGACCATACACGTGTGGTGGACATTATGCGAAAGGTTTGTGCACTCTATGAAGATTTTCATTTACTTATAGAATGGCATACAAGCGTGACTTATCTACTTGCATGTTTTAATAAATAACAGTTCTGTTGCTAAAAAGTGCGAAAAGTGGTAGTTCGGAAACATCAAAGTTTTTGTCCCAACATGTACAAGTAAAATGGTTTTTTGCAGAAAGTTAGAGTTGAATACAACTTTGTTGGTTTTTCTTAGAGGTGGTAAAATGGGTGGGTATGATAATTGGTCAATATGGGTAATTTTTTGAATGGGCTGACCCGAAACACTTTGATGTCTTTTTTGGTTTATATTTTTTATAAACAATTTGCTGGCCAAATAGGTTAGAAAATCGTACCACTTAAGAGGTGGTGAAATGGGTGGCAGGGTGGGTTGGATAATTGGTCAATATGGGTAATTTTTTTGAATGGTCTGACCCAAAACACTTTGATGTCTTTTTTGGTTTATATTTTTTACGAACAATTTGCGGGCCAAATAGGATTACAAAATCATACCATAGCATAGCTAACTTTCTGAATAAAATGATTTAGGAGGTTATGTTTTGAAAATACACTTTGAGTGACCACAGTCCCAATTGACCCAATAGTGATACAACATAGCCGGAATCGATCTGCTCTTTAGTAAATGGGTCACCTTCAGTTATTTTGTTTCTTCTGAAGGTTATTTATTTACGGAGTGGCTGACTTTATGAAAATTACAGGCGGGCCAACTTCCTCTTGTGAAACCTTATATGGTTGCAGTTCAGAGCAACAATGTATCTGCTGTAAATGAGGCATTGAATGAAATATATGTTGAGGAGGAAGATTATGATAGATTGCGCGAATCTATTGATTTTCATGATAACTTTGACCAGATTGGCCTTGCACTGAAGGTAAGTTTGTATTGGTTAAATGTTTGTCTCTTATCAAGTCAATTGTGATGTCATCCATTGTTACTGTTGTTGCAGATTGAGAAACATGAGCTTCTTGAGATGAGGCGTGTGGCTGCATATATTTACAAGAAGGCAGGTAGATGGAAGCAGTCTATTGCATTGTCTAAAAAAGACAAAGTTTACAAGGATGCCATGGAGACTGCATCACAATCTGGGGACCGTGAGCTGGCAGAGGAGTTGCTTGTTTATTTCATTGAACAGGTACAACTTATTCTTACCAAACATATGTTTGATGTGTTCAAATGGACCAAGCCGTACACTTAATGTTTTATAATGCTTTTGCAGGGAAAGAAGGAATGCTTTGCTTCATGTTTATTTGTTTGTTATGATCTCATTCGTCCAGATGTTGCTCTTGAGTTAGCCTGGCTGAACAATATGATCGATTTTGCCTTCCCGTATCTGCTTCAGGTAAAATTATCTTATTGTTTCCTTTTTGGTTGGTTTCTTCTTACAAATCAGACATCAAAATCCAAACCTTATATTTGATTTCTTGTAGTTTATCCGTGAATATACTGGCAAAGTTGATGAACTGATTAAGGACAAGATAGAAGCACTTAAGGAAACAAAGGCTAAGGAGAACGAAGAGCAGGATGTCGTTAAGCAGCATGTATGTCTTTGCTTCCCTCTTGTGCTTATTTATTTTATATTTAATTGTATGAGTTAAATATTCTAAAACCGCTAGATTGACAAACTTTGTTTGGTTTGCAGAACATGTATGCTCAATTACTGCCTCTTGCGCTACCTGCACCACCAGGTATGGGTGGAGGAATGGGTGGTGGATTTGCTCCACCACCACCGATGGGTGGAATGGGGATGCCCCCGATGCCCCCGTATGGAATGCCTTCAATGGGCTCTTACTGATGATTGGGTGACTAGTGAATAGTTGGTGTGTTATTGGGGGATTAAGGTGGGGTTTTTTTTTTCTAGCTAAGAATAGTGATGCTGTTTGTTTCTGCTAGTTAGGTGTGGATATGTTTTTCTTATACTTTTCTGTTTTTGTTTATATTTGGGTAGAAGGCATTTGTCATTTTTGTCAGGTGGGTAGGGAAGGTAAGATGAGCGAATATAATTATGTACAATGTGTACCAGAACAAGGGGGTTGATAGGGTGGAAGGATTAGGCAACTTTTTATAACGATTTTTGGCGTTTGTTATTGTTCTGAGACTAGATGTTCTTTTTGTTTTTATTTTAGTATATACTATTATCCCCTCCTTGTCTAATTGTTAAGGCAGGCTTCCTCCATGATTGAATTTCAAATATGTAATTCTTTTCCTGGAATTGTACATTTCCGTTGTCGATTTAGAGCTAGCTCAATTCTGTTTATGAAAATTTTTGTTTCTATTATGCTCCTGCAAAATTACTTCAATTTTTTTGTCTTCAAGAATCAAGACCAAATTAGGCCTCTTGGTGACCAGGGCGCCTCTCACCCTATTGGACATTTCCTTGAGAACCAAATGCAAGCAATGGCAAAAAATGTGTATATGCTATACTTAACATCACAATCGCAATCATTAGCATGATCTCTGAAACAAATTTTACCAATTTGTACTTTAATAATGAAAGTTAATACATAAAAAACTTTGTTACACAATGTGGCTTAACATATTTATTTACACTTTCTATGTTTTTATCTCTCTAAGGGGCTGTTTGGTTCGTATAATGTTTTTGAAGGAATTGGAACAATGGAATTGGAATTTAAAGGAATTGAAATTTGAAAGCATTGAGTCGAAATGAGAAGATCTATGACAAAGAAAATCTATGAAGATAAAGGTGTGTTGTGTTGATAAAGAAGATCTGTGGGATGAATCTGGATAGATATTAAATATTCTTAAACTTAGACCATCTTTAACGCTCAGAGTATTCCCGACATTTTGAATCGAATACACTGACTTTCCGACGTGGCCCGTTAACGCCGCCGACGTGTTCGTCAGTGTTTTTGCCCGAAGTGCTGGCCACGACGCTGATATCCCTGGGTGTATTGATTTGTTTATAGTTTTATTGATTTGTTTGTTATTTCTTTTTATTGGTTAAAGCCTGGAGGATGAATGAAGTAAAAAAAATTTATTATTTCTGGTTGTTGGTTCGAAGAAGAAGAAGAAGAAGAAGAAGAAAGAGTTGTAAAGAAGAAGACTATCCATTTGTTTTTATGTACTTTTTATTATTATTTTATAACTATTTTTAATTTAAACCCCTAAAAAATTATAATCTTTACAAGTGGTTATAATTTTTAAAAATAGAAAATTTCGGTTACATAAGTTTTTTTATTTTCTGTTTTTCTTTGTTAACATAGTATGTTTGTTTAATTTAATATATAATATGTTTTAATTTAATTTATTATGATTTTTAATATTAATATTAAATGATGATGTGACACTAATAAATTGGAATTTCAGTGTGAAGGTTAATGGTAAAAGTGGTTCGGTGTGGTGAGTTAATGTATTGGTAATGTGACATCAATATACTGAGTTTCAGTGTGGTGGGTTAAAGATGATCTTAGAGCTCTTCAAAGGTGAGTGTTTTTGTGTTGTGTTGAGATGAGATTATTTTAAGAAGACAAGAACACAAGAGATAAAGACAAGGGATGAACATATGTGGGATGAAGATAAAGGTGAAGTCACAAAAATACCCCTTACGTGACTTGCATATGTGAAGGTTAATGCAGAGAGGGTTAAAGTTAATGGCTGAGATGCAAAGTGTGCGTTAACCCTTTTTTTTTTTTTAGGAAATGATTTGTAATGCAGATCTGTTAAGAAAAAAGTTTTCGTTTTATCCATTGAAATTTATTAAATATACTATTGAATTCCGGTGTGTTGTGTAACGAGATCATATGATATCTTTTTTTTTATATATATTTTTTATTTTTTTTTTATTTTTGGGAAGAGGGCAGGTGGCAACTGGCAAGTTACTACTTTACATACATATACACATGCGATCCCGTCTTCCCAAACTCAAAAACACATTCTGATTTCTGCTACATCCGAAAGAAAAAAATGTATATCCTAACTGTAATACGTATACTGTTAGTATCCTTTCTAATGTCCCAAACAGTAAGAATAATCTTACTGATTTCAATTGGGCGGAGTAAAAGAAAGAAAGCCGTAGGGTTTTTCCATCCATACACCAACGACGGCGGTGGTGGCGAGCGGGTTTTATGGTGTGCAGTTAAAGCTGTTCAAGAAGAACGCCCTGATCTCGATTGCGTTATTTACACCGGTGATCATGATTCTTCCTCTGACACCCTCATTCACCGTGCCGTTGATCGGTTCGGCGTGAAACTGATTTCACCTCCAAAGGTTATTTCATTTATTAGCTGCCTATATTTGAATTTCATAATTTTGTATATCAAATTTGCTAAACCCTATCTAGTTGATAAATCACAAAGTGTTGTAATTTTATTGCGTGTAGACTAGTTGGTTTAGGGGCATTTGGTGTTGGATAATACTTTTAGGTTCACTGTATAGGAGGCGATTCATACACCACGAGAATTACTCCACGCACCACAATTGTTGCTTTTAATGGTTCTTGTGGAGTATTAATCGCCTCTCTGATTGTACATACGGGGCCTGGCCCTTAAGGCTTTGATATGTATCTTGAGTAACCTATGTATCATGTTTAAAGTGATTAATAATATAGCTATTCCTACGGGGTTTTCACATTTTAACTGTTTTATCTCATGTTCAATCCTCAATGTAATCATGGAGGAACCGAGGAACATGATTTATTTGAAAAATCAGAGTTGGTTTTGGGTTGCTATCTGAGCGGGTCAGCTGTGTGAGCTTGATTTACCTCTAACAAGGTGGTCTGACTTGGGTCGGATTGGGTTATCTGAAAATCAACCTTTTAGAGTTTTAGTGGATTATGCATATTTCAAGTAGACTTATTGATGGTAGTACGATTATTATATTTTAAGGAATGTTATGTGGTAATTGAATTAATTCTATGCCATGTTTTTATTATCAGGTTGTGCATTTAGATAAAAGGAAATGGATAGAAGAAACAACGTATCCTCGGTTCACCATGATTGGTCAAAGTTTTGGTTCGATTTATCTTTCATGGGAAGCTTTGAACAAGTTTGTTCCATTATACTATTTGGATACTAGTGGATATGCCTTTACTTATCCACTTGCTCGCCTTTTCGGGTGTAAGGTCATCTGCTACACGCATTATCCGACTATCAGCTTAGATATGCTATCTCGGGTTCATTCGCGGAGTTCCATGTATAATAATGATGCCTTTGTTGCTAACAGGTTTGTTCTATAATTGTTTTGATTTGTTGTTTTGCGTGAAATCATTCAAAGTCGTTGGATTATAAATAATTTGAATGTATTTTGCAGTTCTTTACACAATGCTAGTTTTATGGACTTTTTTTTGGTCAATTTAAATTAATTTTCATGACAGTATTATGTTATCACGAGCGAAACTCGTTTATTACACATTCTTTAGCTGGATGTATGGATTTGTTGGTTCTTGTGCAAATCTTGCTATGGTAAACTCTTCATGGACACAATCGCATATTGAGAAGCTTTGGGGAATTGTGGATCGGACTAAACGAGTATATCCCCCTTGTGATACAACTGGATTGCAGGTTTGTTCTCATTTTCTACTTAATTTTGCGATTAAAAGGGATGGTTATTCTCTTATGCACCATTTCCGAGTCACTTATTTTCAAGCTATAGAAAGTATATTAGTGCATAACTGAATCTGGCATTAAAATATTAGAGATATCATTACTTGGCAGGGGATAGGCAATAAAAGCATCGCTGTACACAATTTCCAATTACATACCTGAGGCATATGTATTCTGTTTTCTCTGTCTTAAAACTATCACCTTGCATAAAGGTCCTCAATAACACTGGACATATTTGCATTCTCTTGTCTGAAATCGACCATTGATATTAGTTAATTGGATTAAAGTTGGGCCAAAATGATTTAATGGATACGATTGTGAAGCATGAGGTTGTGTATCCGTACTACTTTCTACCTACATATTTGAACCATATGGATGCTATGGTGATTAAGTGAAAGTGCAAAAGTAGGTAAATGTAGTTTCAAACATTTACTTCCAGTTCAGAGTTGGCACTTAGATACCAAGTTTTCACCTAGTATATGTCATTCATTCTAACATATGGCTCTGCCTTCTAGATCCTATTCTTGGTTTTTGAGATGGGTATATTTGTATGTTTCTGTGTTCAAGGTACCCAATCTGATTAAACTCTAACAGGCACTTCCACTGGAAAGAGAAGCAACACCACCCAAAATCATTTCAGTGGCTCAATTTCGACCAGAGAAGGTGTGTATTTTTCAGGATGACCTTAGAGTTGCTTACTTGCAAGATCTTTACTAGCCAGTCACTCATTTTTGATCTTGTATAATTGTCAGGCACATCCTCTTCAGCTTCAGGCTTTTGCACTTTCCATCCAGAATCTAGATTCAGACGTCCCTAGACCCAAACTCCAATTTGTTGGTAGTTGTAGAAACGATGCTGATGAAAAAAGATTACAGAATCTAAAAGATTTGGCTATTGAACTGAAGGTAGAAGAGGATGTAGAGTTCTATAAGAATGTGACCTACAGGTTTGTCTCACTTGACTTTGTATTAGAGGGGGCCCAGTGGAAAATGCGTTGGTTGGGTAATGGGTCAAAATGGTTTCAGGTCAAGCAGGTAATCCTTTGTTCAAATCGAAACCATTCGGTTTGACCCAACAAATTATTTTGGCCTGTTCTCTCTCTTTTTTTTTTTTTATGAATAATTAGACTGTCAAATATGCTTTAGAAAAGCTATATTAATTCTATAGTACTCTAACCTTTTGAACTAAAGTACTTAGTAGTCTTTTTATTTCCATAAAAAACAGTAGTATAAAAAACAATAGTGTGGCTACTCTTGACACGTTCAACCCATGTAACCCATTTGACCCGTTTCGGTTTTATCTATTCTTTTCAGGTTTTTACTAGTTTTACCCGTTAGAATAAAACATAACCCGAATCGTCACCTCTACTTTATATTCATTAAAGCATTTGCTATGTGTTACCATCAGTCAACAAGTTTCTGACTTTTTACTTTCGGTGCAGGGAGTTAGTAAAGCTATTGGGTGGTGCAACTGCAGGGATTCATTCAATGATAGATGAACATTTTGGTATTAGTGTTGTAGAGTACATCGCTGCAGGAGCCATACCCATTGGTAACCAAATAAGTCATGATGGATTACCTTTATCATTATTAGCGTTAGCTAGTTTCTGGTAGCTAAAAGACATGCTTTTGGACCATTTCAGCTCATAATTCAGCTGGACCGAAGATGGATATTGTGTTACCAAAAGAAGAAAAGCAAACAGGGTTTCTTGCCCAAACTGTTGAAGAATATGCAGAAGCAATTTTGAAGATTTTAAGTATGTCAAAATCTGAGAAACATGAGATGGCTGAAGCTGCTAGAAGACGAGCTAGTAGGTTTTCAGAACAGAGATTTTATGAAGATTTTAAAGCTGCAATTAGACCAATTCTAGACCAAACTTTTGAATGATACTGTGAACTTGTTGGGCGATGAAATATAAACCAACATAGAAGATGATGATATTGTCATAACAGGACATTTCAATACAGTTTTCAAGATGCCGTGTCTGTGAATTTAGTTTTGTCTAGAAATTTGAAAAACAGGTGTGTTATAGCTAATGCAGTTCCATTTTGGATTAACCTAGGTATCCGACCACAAGGGGTATATTTTTTTGCAAAACACGTGTATCGCGGGTGAAACTTCGTGGCCACAAGGGTTATATTTTTCTGCAGTTTCATTTTGTTATAAAAAACAAATGACAAATCACGTCATTGTTGATATAACCGTAGACATGATGTTTTCATTTAAGATACTTGGGTTGTGGGGTTTTTTTTGGGGTTTGTGTTAGCGAAATGATATTTCGATCTTGACCGGGTCCAAGCCTTGTCTACGCTATTGGGAACTCTATTATTAGTAAGATAAGTTGTCTTAGCTTCATAACATGTTTCAACTACAACTATTTATGAATATGGAATCTGTTCCACTAGATTTTAGTGTGCTGAAGAATTCTACTCCAATCTGTACGAAAGACCCCCTTTCTTTTGGCAGGTATGGTCACGTGACATAATCCCGGGTCATCCGATCAGGAATAAGACATTATGGAATAAGTCACAATAATATAGCGCATATCACGGAAAAGAGTTGTGATACTAAACAATTAAGTCCACAAATTATGTGTCTATTATAGCTAGATTTGTGTTTATCCTAGGGTATCAGCATTGTTATTTCAACTTCTTGTCTGCATTTTAAGGTTAGACAATCAAACGGAATTGCAAAACCATTGAGCAGCACAATGGCACATCTCAAAAGCAATGTTTTGAAAACCGGACAGGACATTGAACCGGTCTCACAAAATTTTACTGGTCGGACCGGAGTCGGACCGGGTTTTTGACGAAACATATATTTTTCCAAGTAATACCATAATTTTCCTAATTTAAACACAACGTAAGTTCAATAATATTAAGTTCTAGTATCAATTATCTATAACATATAAATATTTAAGCTATAATTGCCATTTATGTAGTAGACATATAAATATTTATGTATATAATATATATATTGGTTCTAGTTAAAATAAAACAAGTATTAAAGTAAAACAAATAAAATAATTCTTTTTTCTTAACTGAAAATCATTGTGCATCATTAAAATCTCCATGCATCAGTGTATATACTAGTGCTTTATGAATCTTCGTGCATCAAATTTATCATGATCCAATGGTTAAGATCTTATCCTATTTGTTTTATTTTAATACTTGTTTTACAATAATCAACCCCTATATATATTATATTATATTATAAAGGACTACACCATCTATTCTCTCAGGG
>JAOXNX010000031.1:24897406-24907491 GCA_028566075.1 Solidago caesia
TATATATATATAATATAACATAAACATTAAATAATAAGTTAAAAATGGTAATGTTTAAAAAATTTAAAATTTAAGACGCTATGTAAATGCTTTATAAGGTAGTATAGATATTATTTTCCTTTGTATAAACTAAAACTTTTTACAAATTTACCTCTTCTTCCAATCATATTAAAGTAGTCGTCCCAATGAAAAATATATATATACAGGGGAAGGTTCTTGCAATAACATTTTTTTTTCAAGAACCATTAAAACTTTAAAATTATGTATTAGATCATATGTGAATGACTTAATTCACATGTAAAACATCATAAAAGTTCACATGAGAACAAAAAAAAATATTAAAAATATGTAAAATTACGTATAACTTGATCTATTCATATGTGAATGAATTTGTTTACATATATCATTTACATATGAATATATCAAGTTATAGGTACTTTTATATGTTTTTAACAAATTTTTTATAAAATATCAGAAACTGATAAATCCTGATCTGACAAAAGTTGCGGCGCAACTTTTTAACAGAGAATTAACCCACTGCAAGTTGTGACGCAACTTGCCCAATATCTGCACAAAACTTAATTTTGGCACTTGACTCAAAATACTACCAAATCAATCCATTTCAACAACTCAATTTCTCAAATCAGAATCCAACTTGATGAAACACATTATATACCATATAAAAGCTTTCATTACGTACTACGTTTCAAAAATGACATTTACATAACAAACAGGTCAATTACCCACCATTTGCCCAAAGTGACAAAACACCAATTGTCACTACATACCACAAGTTTCAATACTCTTGATTCCAACACTTGCATTTATAAACATCAAAACAAAATGACACAAATATATACCAAGAGCCAAGGTCAAAAGGTCCACTAAGCCTATACACCAAAATACCATTTTCCGTAAATGGCCAAAATACCTTCAAGCTACTAACACTTCAAAACTTTAAGTGTTATTCTTGTTTCTACTTCCGGAACCACCTATTAAAAAGGAACAACTAGAAACATAAGCTAAAGCTTAGTGAATACAATTGCATACATATACACATACATTGAAGGACAACATAGAAGGACTATTGTATGTAGCCTATGGTACTGTCATACCATCTCTTCTTAACTCACCTTCATGCAATTTCACACATATGGATCCATATCAACAATATAATCACTACGTTGTACATACGCATGATCAACAACAATGGCCACTATTTAGGCCTAAGCCGAATCAATTACAAGACATGGAATCCATCATCACCTTGTAATTGACTCAACACATATCTAGATGTATGCAAAAATACTCGACTCCAACGCGACCAACACAAGTCAAGATGACCACAACAACACTATATTATCGCTTTCAACCTAGCAATAATCAAAACACATATATAAGGTCATCATCACATACAAAGCAACTAGCCATAAATCACTAGTCTCCCTATACCCCTTCCATCACACATTGTTATTGAGTTGATTTACTTAAAAATATCATTTCCATCAATCACTTACAACAATGTGGTTACACCACAATTTATCAAAACATCATTTTACATACTTGACTATATCACCAGCATCTTATTACCAACTTTATTCAACTCAATAACAATAAAACCATATATCAAAGAAATAGGGGAAAACAACAACAACAATGCATGGTTTCTTATTGACCAATTTACTAGGGCTCAACTACAAAACATCATTTCCAACCAAAATCCTCAATTTAATTGAATTTTAAGAACCCTAATTTTCTCAAATAATAATATCAATAGAAATCAATCTTACCTTGGGAATATGTCAACAATGCAAAGATTGAATCACCACAATTTCTTTTCCTTCTCCTTTTATGTGTCGACATACACACACACCAAAAACCCCCAATTTGATTTACTAGAAATTCCTTGGAGATTATTACTTATGGATTCTTGACGATAAATGATATCAGAATTCACCAAGATAATAGAGAGAATTGAAGAAAGAAGATTAGAAGAATGAAATGATGGAAAAGTTGGTGTAAGTGGTATATGATTCACCACAACTGAAATGGCTGGCATGCTCTCAAGATGCCACGCCCCCTTCTAATTTTATGTGGGTATTATACCCGCTATCCACTAAAGTTCCAACTAATTTAATACCGTAACTCAAATTTGAATAATACGAAATTATTTTAAAAGCAAAACTACAAAAATAGTTATTTTATTACCTTTAAATTCTTAGGGTGTTACATTAAGAGTAAATAAACGGAATATCCGCACATTATTTTACAAAGAGATTTACAAGAACTAGGAGGTTATCTGCGCAATTCAGCAGGGGTGATGGTGACAGCAGCGAGGTGTGGGAGGTAAGTGACGACTTGTGGTGGTGGTGGTGATGATGATGGTGGCGGCAGGATGGGGGTATAGTAAGTATTTTAGGGATGAATATTGTAGGTATTTTAAGAGATGCTATTAAAAAGGTAATGCGGCTATTTTAGGAGATTGTATGATAGAATAGTAATAGATGAGATAGATATTTTGGGTTATCAAAATCTTATTGTAAGTATTTTAGATGATGTTTACGAAGAGTGATGCTTGGTAACCAATTTATTTATCAAATATATATGCTTGCACTTGGATGTAAGTTACTCAGTATTTATGCCAACTCGAATCAAAGATAAGTAGAGAACAAAAACTAATACAATTTTTTCAAATACATGTTAACCTTTTCTTCATCTATACTACTATATAAAGCATTTACTCTTCACCGTCGTCACCATCACTGCTGCTACCATCGTCGTCGCATCGTGCGGACATCAATCTAGTTTGTGTAAATATAACATTTACATTATTATTTAATAACATAATATATTATAAAGTTAAACATTGATTAATTTATACTATCTTATAAACCAAATGATTGGTGTCTTAAATTTTAAATTTTTTAAACATTCTTTATTTAGATATTTAAAAAATAGTTAAACATTGATTAATTTATACTATCTTATAAACCAAATGATTGTTGTCTTAACTTTTAAATTTTTTAAACATTCTTTATTTAGATATTTAAAAAAAAGTCTATTATTTAATCTCTTATTATTTAATATATATTATTTATATATAAATTAATTATATATTATTTCTATAATACATTATAAAAAATTTAGTCCTTTCATCTTTTTTAAAATATAACTTAATCAGTCACCACTCACCTCTTACGTCTCATCGTCGTCATTATCGTCTCGTCGTATCTCGCGAGTAATCTTCTAGTTGACAATAAGAGAAATATGAAAATGGGCCAAATTCAATGTTATTCGTATTAAGTGGTTGTTATTAACAACTTGAGTGGTCATCTTTATATCGAAATTTTCCCCGCAACAAGTATGTTTTAATTTTAGTAATACTTTTTTTTTCCGTTGAGAGTGTACATTTTTGGGCCAGATCCAATGTAAGTAGGATTGAGTTGTATTATTTATAGGTCAAGTGGTATTTTTGTATTGCAAATTTATCAGGACAAAGATTTTATATGCTTTTACTCCATGCAAATTGTAATATTATTCTCATTTGGATATAATGACAATTATTGAAGTGATATATATTTATTGATAAGATATAAGATAAGATAAGATATTAAATTTCTTTATTTGTATTAACTCGCATCAATAAAGTATTCGTTTAGTAAAAATAGTTCAGACCATCAATAGATGAATTGATACTTGAAGGAATTTGAAATTTGAAGGTCTTTGATTCAAATCATGTTATGAGCAAAATGTTCTCAGCATCGGAGACAGAGGTTTTCTTAAAATGGTTTCCTCTGAAATTGGATATATGAAAAGACAATGCCGCTAAACCTAAATTTACCTTTAAAAAAAATTGTGATTAGGAGCTGTAAGTCTTTAACTAATTGTGGGTCTATTTTCACTGTTACTTTAAATGGACACTTCACTTTAAGTTTAGATCATTCGTTTATGATCAAAATCATTTATCTGTATTATGAGTCTAAACTCTTTAAACTTTTTAAAATCTTTTGTCCACAAGTTTACTTCATAAATAAAATCCAATAATCAACTTAACAAATTTTTAAGACTTAAAAAGATATTCTTAGACCAACCATCAATAGGTAGATTGATATTTTAGAGGACTTGAGACCTTAAAATCCTGTGTTCTAGTTTTGGTGTGAACATAATACTCTAAAAAATGGAGACAGTGTTTCCTATTCTCAATCTGAAAACACAGAGACAAAGGGCTATATTTTGAATAGGAAAAAGAGTGGATCTAAGAAGATATATTAGTAGAAAACTTTTCCCAAACATATAAAAATAAACTGAAATCCCACATATCTCGAAAATATATTATTTATATATATAGAGAAGTTATTAATTAATTTTGCCAAAACATAGAATACCTTAAAGGCTTAAACTAATTATCCATTTATCATAGTCCACGCCTCATTAATATACTGCGACATCTCTTATGTTCCGAAAATTCCATGCGACGACTATGATTCTGTACATTTAATTATGGAAAATGATAAATTCTTTTAATAATCCTTTTAAATCTAACACATTTATTAATTCTCTCTTATCATCTTATCTCTTGATTTTGTCATGTGTTATTATTTTGTAGTTAGAAGAATTTTTAATTTTTAGGGAAATGTTTTAGGAGGATTTATCATTAACCTTTAATTATACAGAAAAAATTACTAAAAAAAGCACGTTGACAACAATTAGAATTTTGGAATCAAACGATAAACAACTTAACAAACTAAAAAACATATATGATGATGATTATATAACACTAATCAAAAAGTCAGTAGTGTTAATGTGCGGCTTTAAGCAAATCAATATATTTGTCAACGGCATCGGACGGCACAGCTACCATCACCTTAATTGAACGGCTGTGATCTTTTACAGGTAGCAATATACAATATCTATCGGTACAAACCGGCCCCACCTGAACTGGCTTTCCTAATCCAAAGTCAACTCTCTCTAAACCCAGCTTTGACCATTGAGATAATATTAGTACCCCAACCTGGTCAGGCACACAACTCGGTCCGTTTAGATTCACTGAGTTGACCACTTCTTTCACATACTTGTCATTCACTCGGTTTTTTGCTTCTTTTATTAACTCGGTCGCGTAGGCTAGACCATTATCGATCAAGTCTTTTGCAGTTGTCTGAGCGCAACCGAGTACTATGGCGTTACCGTAGTATCCACTCGGTAGACTTGGTTTGACTCGGTTGCGAATATTAATACTAAAAAGTAACTTTAGTATTTGACTCGGTGGGAAGTTTAGTGCCTTGGCCCAACTTCTCCAAATATGGGCAGACAATACCTCAAAAGATGTTAATGAAGATGTTTGTCCGAGTTGACTCGTACGAGTTGCATTCATTTTCAACTCGGTTATTTTCCGTTCCTGGAAAATAACGGAGGTAGGGGTGAGCTTGTCAGGACTGAACATAGCCATAAACTTGCAATGATCCTTAACAACGTTAAACTCGGGGTGTAACATTTCACTAACATGTTGTTGTTTAAAAGATGTCGGGTCGAGAATCTGTCTTTGCCAAACGGGTTTGGGTTTATAATCCTTCTCAGCTCCAATTGCCAGCTTTGAAAACAGGTTTAAAAACTCTAAACTGCCAATACCATCACATACACAATGGCTGAACCCAACACCAAGAGCTGCAGCACCATCAGATAGCCACGTCAGCTGTACAACCAAAGGTGGGGCCCCTTTAAGGACATCCGTGACTTCCAAAGCTAAAAGGCTTCGCCATTCAGAGACATAACGTGGAGCCTTTTCGAAATCTGGAACACAAAAACTAGCTGTTGCTTCGACAAAAGCTGCGCCTTGGCCACGACAGACAACTTCAAGACATGAATTGTCTTGTCGAGTCCTGACTCTCCCTGCCAACGGATAGTAAGGAACCAAGGCTCGACCCAAAGAAGCTTTCACACGATTAGTGAAGGCCTCTTTGTTTACTACCCCGTTATAATGTAACGGGCGGTAAATAAGTAAATATTCGATTGTGAAACGTAAGAATAGCTGTGAATCAATAGAGGAAAGTTTGAGAATATGGTTAGAAGTTGGATCTGAAGGGGTGATTAAAACTGCTTGTTTCAATTGTATACCAGAAGTAATGCTTCCCATGGTTAGTGTACCTATAGATACAGATAAGCATTCGCATATATGTATAGTATATAGTG
Source organism: Solidago caesia (assembly GCA_028566075.1). NCBI lineage: Eukaryota > Viridiplantae > Streptophyta > Magnoliopsida > Asterales > Asteraceae > Solidago > Solidago caesia. Next base: position 24,903,593 of record JAOXNX010000031.1, read on the forward strand.
TGTGTTGGTGTGGTGTGTGAAATCTTTAAAGGAAAAATTTATAAACAATGCAAATCTTGTGACCACTGTAAAAGATTTTGGCAAGATTCTCATGGCATAACTTTAAATCCATTTTTTTATTTGTTAAAGAAGTTATAAAAACGAAAAAATGAATGACAGGTTGGATTTATTTCATTTTGTGATTTTGTCTGTTGGCCGGTGGGTGATACATACAAATGCCTAGCTACGTACCGTTTGCTTTTAGTTTTTACCGTCAATCTAATCTCAAATATTTGAGGCTTAAAGGTTTTGGGTTTAATTTTTGGTGTGAGCAAAATGTTTTCAAGACTGAAGACAGAGGTATTTTCAGAATGGATTTCCCCTGGAATTGAAGTAAGATATATGAATAGACAATGTCAACATGCCGCTGACCTTAAATTTACTGTTAAAAAAATATATATATAATCTCATTTAATCTAACGTCTTATATTTTGTTGAACTTTAAAGGATTTTGTGGTATACTGTAAGAGGTCGTCTCAAATATATGATTCCAAGATGTATAATTACAAGTATGATATGATAGTAGTGGTTTATATATAGTTAGATGAGGTTTTACTAGGGGTTGCGAAAGAGTAATAATAACAATGTTTTTTGTAGGTATGAATTTAAAACCAGGAAGTAGATATATTTTTGGTTTTAAAGATAATTTCCTACTATTATACAAAAGGGGTAGAGACTCCTTTGTCTTCGTAAGAATGCTCCGAAGGGATGATGCTTTTTTTTGGCTTGACATGATACGGTGATAGCCACTGTGGTGGTGGCACCGTGATACTTAGACCATCTCTAATGGTAAACACGGCATAACATTGTCATGTTTGTATAGTACTAACATAATTGAACTCACTTTTTTTTTTATCTCCAATGGTTTAGTCATATAATACTACTAAATTATACACATAGATACAAAACAAATGCATCACTAGGGTGGTAGTCCAGTGGTTGGGTATGTATCTTTAAAAAAGGTGAAATTCTCTGGAGGTCACAGGTTCAATCCCTGACTCCTTAATAAAAAGATACCTTAGTGGTCACGAAGTTTCACTTGTTCTGACTCCGGACTTGCAAAAGTGATTCAGCTATTGAGATTAGTCTGCTCGATCGCAAAGCGAGTAGAATACCCAAATTTACCAGATACAAAACAAATGAAGGGAAAAAAAAAAGGGAGACCCGATACTACAGCCATAACGTTGAACCCATAATACCGAGGCTTCAATGGCTTAGCGCCAGGTTCGAACGCTATGGAGCCATAAAACTATCTATAACACTGACGTTGGAGATGGTCGATGCAACTTGAATACCCACAAAGAACTACTAGAATTAATATGGAGTATGATGTATATCTATCATGTAAAAGTCAATACAGATATTACACATTTAGTAATTAAAACATTTAAAATGTGAACTACGTACGTACCAAACTTCACTTCTTTTTTTATTTGCCTTTTGGTACAGTAGTAAAATTAGAAGAGACATAAAATCACTAGAATGATCTCATGAGATGGAGAAGGTAGAGTTTATGATATAACAAAATCCATACAAAATAAAGCGACCAATGAAGAGAATCTCAATTTTGGTTTTAAACTGTCAACTTTTTGGCAGAAAGATAGCATGTGCAAAAGCACAGGATACTGCCAGAGTGCCAATGCCTTGCCGGATGTAATTCTTGGACCATATTTGACCGGCTTCTTCCGGTTGTCCAACTCTTGTTCAAACTTGCATCCTTACTTGTCCAAATCTTGTTCAAACTTTTCAAATGCATCAATATATCAATGTTTGTGGTATTTATGTGTTTATATCCTTAAACAATGATATGGGATTTTTAAGTTATTGAGCCATATATATGTAATAAAATATCTTTCACCTCACATTTCATTTTAATAATTTACGTAATGGGTGGTGATGTGGAAAATGTAAGGATATGTAAGGAAGTTTATATTGTTGGAGGTAAAATTAAAAAACTTTAAGGAATGAATTGATACGATATTTAGACCGCTTCTTTTTTTAAAAAAATAATATTTTTAGACCGTTTCCTTTTTCTTGTTTTCCTATGTAAACTGTCTTTTTTTAGTTTTATTTTCTTTATAAATTACAGTAATAAAATTGATACGATATTTAACCGAAACTATAGATTAAATAAAAGTGTTTCGCTATTTCTTTGATATGCTACTCTTGTATAGCTTAAAATGTTGCAATTTGTGGTTGATCAATGGGATAAAATGAAACTCTTTCAACCCAACGTAATTGATTGTTTTACAAATGTCTAACCATAAAGTAGTAGCATATGCTAGGCCATACAAAATCATAGACAAGAGTCCACTACATAAAACATGCTCCAATATAGTACTTATAATTTTATAAATGGTATTTAACCTTAAATAATTTATGTTCACGATCTAAATCTACTATTATAAGTATTTTAATTGCACCTTCTTTCAACAATATGATAATGTTGTCTAAATATTTGTATTATGAAAAAACACTATCTACGCTAAAGGAATGAATCATACAAAAATATGAAATATTTCATATTAAGTAATGATATATTTATCTTACAAAAACTTTTTAATAATTAATCTATATGATCATAACACTTTAAAAAGGAAAAAATTAAAAAAGCTAATAGAATTAGCGGGTTATATTTGCCATCATGTAACCAACTCATTTAGGTGGCGGACCTGTTGTCTTGAGGGATGCATGTTCGATTTTTTGGCAAAGGCAAGACTGATAATAGTAGCTAAGTAGCTAACCATCGATGCAAAAAAAACCTCAGCGTGGGGTTTCGCAGGTACCAATGCGGTACATGGGATCAAGAGGTTTCCATCGATCTTTTTTTTTTTTCATTTGTAATCATGTTATTTTGTATTATTTAGATAATGATTATTAAAACTAGCATGGTACCCGCGCAATGTGGCGGTGGTGATGACGGAGGCGGTGTGGTGGCGGCAGCGATGATTGGTAGTGGTGGCGGCGGTGGTGTGGTTATTATTGTAAAGGTAATTGATGTAAAATGGGGTAGTCTAGTTATTTTAGGAGTTGATGGATCTATGTTGTAAATTATTTCATTAAGGATATTTTAGGTATTTTAAGTGGAGATGTTTAAATTATTGAATAAAAGAATGAGGATTAATTAATTCATTAATTGAATAAAAGAATGAGGATTAATTAATTCATTAAGGGTAGTTTTGACATTTCGCATTGTGTAATTTTCAACATTGGGTGGGATAATCTTTAATAGGGAGTATAGATAATTAACATAACTTTGTAAAAAAATATATCATATCTCTTTCATATTTGACTAGGGATGAGCAAAAACATCGAAAAACCGAAACCGTACTGGCAAAATTGTACCGTACCGAGGATTCGGTATCGGTTTCAATATTTTGATATTTTGAGAAATCGATTTCGGTACAGGTTAGTTCGGTACAGTTATTTGTCTATTTTAGGTTTCGGTCTTTCAGGAAACCGGTACCAAACCGAGGATTCGGTTTATATAATTGCCGTTAAATTTAATAATAAATAAAACCGCTATATCGACGAAGTTATTTCAGAGCAAAACCAATGTGGTGATTGTATATAGGATACCGTATCTTGAACAGTAAAGTGGACAAAATTGGTGGGCAAAAAATCAATTTGATCCAGAGGTATATGATGGTGTAATCAGTGACCACGGGCTCCACAATATTATTCCTTGGGAGCCACCACCACCTGTACCTGCTGCGACGTTTTTAATTTGGATTAATGTAGGGCACATGTACCCCGACCACCAATTATGTAATCCGACCACCCCTTTTGGAGCGACGGTCGCTCCAAAAGGGGTATACGAAATAGTTGAACTCGAAAGCATACGACAAAGGAACAGTAAC
>JAOXNX010000031.1:24932420-24944520 GCA_028566075.1 Solidago caesia
TATCTAAATTAATTTGTATTTCTAACTTATAATTTAATATTATTTATTATTTATCCATCTTTTATTTAGAAAAAATCAATCGTACAATATATATAATCAATCCGTACATCGTACGAGTATTAAAACTAGTATATATATATATATATATATATATATATATAGTTTTTTTCCAATCAAATAAGAACACTTTTAAAGTAATAATAGTATGGGAACACTTAAAAAGTTCATTTTGATGCATTATAAGTTCATAAAATTAAAATAGTGCATAATCAATTATCATTATTTAAGTGTTGGACAACACATTGATTCATCAAAACCGAGAAAATCACACTTTTGTTTTATGCATCCATCTTGGATGCATTTGCCTCAAATTTATGAATCTTCATTGTTTTGAGAAATAATAAAAATCTACATCGATGCATCCATGTACTAATGCTTATTTGAGATGCAAATGTATCGATTTAACGAATTTGAGATGCAAAAGCATCAATTTTAAGTGTTCTTATTTTAAAATGTTCTTACTATATAGGGGAAGATTCATGAGAGAACCATTCATATGTGAATGAATTTGTTCATATAACTTGATTTGTTCATTTGTGAATGAATTTGTTTACATGTACTATTCACAAATGAATATACCAAGTTATATGTAATTTTACATGTTTTTAACAATTTTTTTTTTCATATGACTTTCTAAATATAGATGAACTTAAAAAAACGTATGAGAATACATATTTCATAGTTCTCGCGGTTTTTGCAAAAAAAAAAAATTTCTTTCTTGAACCTTTATATATATATATATATATATTTCAATCACTGTTTGCTCTCAAATATTATGGCATTCTAAATTCTCTCTTCCGATTCCCTTAATCCTAGGGATGGCAACGGGCCGGGTTTAGATAATCTCGGACCCAGACCCAATTTAAAATCCTCGTTCCAAACGCAGACCCGGACCCGACGGGTCCCCATTTATATACTAACTGTCGGATAACGGGTTTTCCTGCGGGTAACCGGGGATCTATTAAATTTTATTTTATTTTTTAAAATCCGTTGACTTACTACAATTTATGTGAGTTCTCTTAAACTAGCACGTGTTAACCCATTAGATCATATATGATTGTGTTTTTGTTTTATAGAATTAACTTAATTTGAAAGTCGTAACCTTCTTTTGGTTATGTTGATCATGGAAATACCACTTTTGAACTTTTTTGGCCTTTGGAAGTTTTTGTTGTTTACATGAAGGAATGTCACATGTTTCACGCTTTGAATATATACAATGGGTACCTATTGGTGGTGAAGAACATTAGCCATGTTAATATGTTATGAATTGAACATTGGAAATAAAAAATATTATTATTAAGTTATGTAATTATACGAGTCGGGTATATGGGTTCGGATTTTCTCATCGGGTACGGGTCTTTTTGTCATCCCTACTAGTTAATCCCAACCCAAAATCCTTACACTTCTTTAAGGAACTTCATATTGTATCCTTTACTGATATAAAAATAATAAAACCTGTCAATGTGCATACTCTTCTTAGATCTCGTTGTGCATATCTCTACTTATATCTAGTAAGTTTTCTTACTTCAATGTATATTTGTTTTAAACAATATGTATTATATAATGTTTATGTTTATTTTAAACTATATATTAATATAAATCTGGTTAAAAAAACTTTCAATCACTATATACAATATTTTGTGCATCTTATTCTTAGCCCCAAAAGCTATGAATAGCAAACTCTATTATTTATTTATTTATTATTTAGCCTACAGAAAGTAGATTGAAAAAATTGGGAGAAAGCATCTGTTGAAACTAGGTCGTATTGGTTAAAATGTTAGTAAATAATATAACCAACAATTAATACAAGTGGTCCGCTTCTTTATTTCACTATTACAATGTACAAGTTACAATAATAACATGACCTATCATGTTTTTTAAGATAAAAAGATAATCTAAATCCAATATATAGCCATATAGGTTCAGGAATCAGGATTTTTATTTATATATATAGTTAGAATATTGAATTTATCATTTATTGTCCATTATATACTGTATACATGATTCAAGCGGACCAAGACCAATGGGCAGTAGCCCAACCTAAACTATATAGTATTAGTATTAGTATTAGTATACTATATATACTCATATGATATCTATACTCATAGCATAGAGTTTTATATTAAACTACGGAATTTTATAGCAATTTTGAGGTTGATATAGTGTTACCTTTTGAGTTTTGGGCTAAAGTTCAGCCCAATAAAAATAGATAAAGAATATGAAAGTTGCAATTCAGCCCAATATGTACTGTCCCGCAAAGGCGAAGGTGCAAATGTGCAATATAAGGGTTCTATCATATCATATCATAGGTAACACTATATCAACCTCAAAATTGCTATAAAATTCCGTAGTTTAATATAAAACTCTATGCTATGAATAAAATATAATAATTAATAATACATATTACCGAAGAAATTGCTTGGCAATTACGTTTTTACCATGTGTTCTATTCTCGTCATCCATACAGAAAGTTTTCCAAACTTGATATCAGGTAATGCATTGTAGGTAAATATAATGCGCATTATGTAACTTAAAAGAGTATAAATAAATAATAATAAAATGTCACAATCAAATAGAATGTCAGATTTGCCGGCTTAATTAAGATTCTAACCTTAGTGACTCAGATTGATGTGGCCCTATCCATTATTTATTACAAGTTGGATGGTCAGTAATAGATGATGTTCGGTGATTTTAGTTGGCAGTAAATATGATGAAGGAGGTGCTGGTAGATATTAACGGCAATGATCACCTACACAACTGTTGGCCCTCGGCAACGCAAATAGTTGTGTGCCATGAGTTGCCTAAATGTTATTCAACTAACTTATAGCTAATGCAGTAATTCATTGTGTTTAAATTTTATTTGCTTTTCATAATGTTAGTTTTGTAATTGCCTAATTGGCGTAAATGTTTATTTACACTGCATTTTCGAATCTGAAATTTAAAAAAAAAAAGAATTAAAATGAAAATCAAAGAAAGTAAATAGTTAATTACATTAAGTTAGAAGGAAAAAAAAGTAAAGAATTTTTTTTTTTATATAGTTTTACAGTTATGTTCTTAGTATATAATTATTAATTAAACTAGGTTCAAATAGATTAGTAATTTCATAAATGCCTAGAAAGTTTTCCTTTCTAATCAGCCCATATTTAGAAGGAAAACTTTGGATGACAAAAGACTAATCTAAAGTTTTTCTTTCAAATATAAGCTGATTGGGGAAAAAAAAACTTTCTAAGCTTTTATGAAATTACTAATCTATCATTGAACCTAGTTTTATTAATAATTACATATCAAGGACATAATTGTAAACTGTAATTTTTTTCCCTTTGCTTTCCTCTTATTCTAACTCAAGAATGTAATTAACTATTTACTTTCCTTTCCTTTCCTTGTTTTTTTTTTCAACTCAACAATGTTTTTTATGTTTATAATTTTTTTTTGCCTTTCCTTATATTTCTTTTCCATTCCAATCCTTTCTTTACTTTTTATTTTAGACTCGTAAATAAAATACAAACATTGCACACTCCGGTTCCTATATAAATTTTCCGATAAACCATTTAATATATATGAGCAATAGGAAATGTCTAAGACGGTCATTAAAAACTCACTCAAAGTGATATCAGTTATCAAAACAAGATTACTTTGCCAAAGCAAGAAGTCGAAGATAAAAGAGTAGGAGATTTAACCGAAGATTTAAAGAATAAATTGGGTAATGGTTGTTCTTTGGAAGTTGTTTTGACAGATTCCAGCGATCAATGTATTTACTCAGCTTGCTTTTTACAAGGGTAAAATCAACCAGGGTCAATGTAAACTGACAAGTATTGGCAAAATCATAAAGGATTGTCATCCTGAAAATGGTGATGAACTTGAGTTTAGTTTTAATGGAGTTAACGATGATAAAAAATGAAATGAACTTGAGTTCCAGCTAAGGGGACTAATACTTTACTGTAGAGTAGGGTCTATATGAGGACACTTACAATGTCAAAAACAACATGCTAGCCACTGGCAAATGAAAACTTCCGATATAGGCATTCATCACTGTACCTTGCTCCACAAATAGTGACGAAATAAATAATCGTTCATAGTTAAATTGGTAGCATTTGCTTCTTCTACGTGTGTTACCATACATAATCTCCAATGGTTATGTGAGCCAAACAAATCATTATCTGTTACCACCGTCGCCTTATCTAGACACCTAAAAAATTGGCAATAAATTTAGAGGTGACGACTTTGACACATTTACTTATTGACTTCTAGGAAACCTCATAGGAGGAGTAGTGTCCGTTGTCCATAAGTGATCCAATCTTCTTTTAATTGTTGCTTGGCATGATCAATCTGTTGTTTGTGTTGTGCAGATGTGTTGACTTGGTAAAAATTGTCGTCAAGCCACCATAAATGATTAAGGTTGAGCACTTTCTCACATGCTATCCTATTGAGGTGTTGTTGAACTTCTTCTCTGTGACTAATGAAAGTTCTCTTTTTGGTGGTTTGTAGGTATGGCTGTCGGCTGCTGGAAATGATGAGAAAATTTTGCATCATATAGGATTAAGGGAATAAGATGCAACATTCCCTGCCGTGAGAATAAACTTTTCTCCTAATTTATCTAGGAGGGCTTCTGTCTTCGGGCTGAAATCAAATTCCAGATAATCAATCATACCATTGTCGTAAAAATTAGTCATTTGTTCATCAGACATGTCTCTAGTCTTCAGATTTATTTGAAGGAGTAGTATGTTAGTTGGTTCTTCGACATTATCTTTTCTCTAAACTACTTTAACTCCTTTGTAATCTGCTTCTTTAAAGGCAATATTCATGATTTTCTTCGGCAATTCATAGAGAATGATAGGAAATTCTCTAGGCACTTTGTTTGCTATGACCTGCTCTACTTCTTTGAACGGTTCAATGATCGGCTTTTAGAATATCTGGTGTACAATAAAATTTATATCCTTTAGTTTGTTACACAATTTTTATTTTATGTAAATCTTTTATGTCTTTTAGAATATTTGGTGCACAATAAAATTTAACTGTGTTTTGACCAAGGTCTACCTCAATACCTGAAATAATTGTCATTTGTTTTCCATCATTTATCTAATAATAATCCTAATAATTTTGTTCCTAAATTTTTTAGACCTAAAGCCATGACTCGTATGACTACTAAACCTATGTAAGCAAAATATTTTCTTGACTGTTTTATTTTTTGTATAGTTTCAAGAACCTCATTTTCGAGTTTAAAATAAAAGGAAAAGAAAGGAGAGGAATGAAAAGGGTAAGAAAGAAAAAGAAATTATATATATAAAAAGACATTCTCAAGTTGAAAGGAAAGTTATAAAAAAGAAAAGAAATTAAATGATTAATTACATTCCCGAGTTAGAAGAAAAGGAAAACAGAAATGTAATTTACAACTATGTCAATTCTATATAATTATTCAATTTCCTTTTTACCAATCCATTATTAGATGAAGTGGTACTGTTACCATGTGACTACATTAGCCCACAGATGAAGGCTGCATGTCACAGGTTCAAATCTTGCTAAAGGCAAGTGGAGAAACTATATTTTGTGATCCATGTGTGAGAATGATGAGTCACACCGGGCATGAGTTCTATGCGATGTGCGCTCAGGGTATCAAGACGGTACATGAGACCAGAAGGTTCCACCAATTTACCTTCTTTTTTTTTACAATTTCCTTTTTCAACCTGTTAACCATAAAATTATACCTTGATGATTACTCCATACAAAGTGATTACTCAATCATTAAAGATGATTATTTCAATCATAAATGTGAATTTAAAAACACATTGTTTTTTTTTATGTATAATATATATATATATATGTATGTATTTTGATAATTTTCACATGAAATAACATATGACCTTTATATGCCAATACTTATAAATGAGCTGCAGCGCGAAGATTCTGAATCTTGGAACTTTCCAGCATTTCACCAAAAACATAAGAAATACATTAATGTGTCGGAATAGGAACAAAGTGTCTTGACATAGAATCGATTGTACCCATATCCATAAGTAGACGGCATAGAAGTAGACAACATGTGTGATGAGGAGTAAAAAAGACATTGGAATTAGGTTTTAGGTTGAGAGGGTGGATCGGTAATTTCATAAAGGCTATAAAGTTTTCCTTTACAATCCGGTCATATTTGGCTAGAAAGTTTAGAATGAAGAAGGGCTTAAATTTTCCTGTCATTTCCTTTCCATTCTTTTAAGAAAAAAAACTTAAGAATACCTTTTTTTTCTTCTTAATTTCCTTTCATCCTTTTTCCATTTTGAAAACAACTCGAGAATGTGCTATATTCTTGATTCGAGAACTCAAAAGGCCCACCTTAAACACCGAAAACTTTCTATCAAACTTTTGATTTTGAGGGTACTTAATCTCCTTGAACATATGTTTCAGTTCTTGATGGTCCACAATGTTTTGCAAGATCTTATCATCTACATTCACTTTTTCCTTCACTTTTGTCTTAACCATTGAAGCTACAAAAAAACTATCTCAACTAACTGGGCTTTCTCCACTTGTCGATCATACTTGTTCTTTTTGGTAGTGCCAACTATCAAATGGTAAGCGTACACCACTTTCTTTTGGCCAAGTTGATATGCTTTACCAATAGCTTGTCTTTTGACAGAGGGGTTCCAAACCACATCCAAAAGAACAATACGAAAAACACCATAAAGATGAATACACTCACAACAACATCTTGTAAACGCCAACAACGCTTTCACTTTACCGTTTGGATCATTAAAATCATTAATAATCGTTTGCCTATGCATCTGACTTATCCATCCATAAATGACCATAATCTCCATTCCAACATCCCAACCAAAAGCCCGGACAACTTGGTCCTGTAACATCACTTACGAAGCTACGACAACCACTATTAAAAATCATTGAACACTCCCAACAAATTTTTTAAAAAAACTGTCACATTGCGCGGGTACTCTTCTAGTCGCTAATTTTTGTCTCATAATAGATTTGCGTATTTCATTAATAGCAGTGTATAAACACTTGCAAAAATAAATTTAGTCCTTAGCATGTTTTAAATAAATATTATGATGTTTAAAAATTTTTAAACATTATAATATTAGATGAATGTCCTCTTACGTGTATTCAAATGGCTAAATCTCGACTCACTACCTGACCATCTCTGCCCTTCTTGCATCTCTAGCAAACTGCTTTATGCATTAGACCCATAAGATAAGACCACAGCAACGCGACACGTGAAAGTGTGATGGTTGGTTTTTAAAATTCCATAAAATCTATTCACATATATGTATGACAAGGTCAAGATTTATCATCTTTTTTTGTCACTAACAACCTTCCAAAAGATCAATCAAGAAGACTTGTCCTTGCCACGAAACTCAGATACCTATATAAAATATACCTAAATGAGAAGGACCTTTCGTTGCACTATTCTAACTAAGCATGAAGAATGTTCATGCCACCATGCTAAAAGATTGGCATGGTGGCAGCTAATGATATTGTGCAACGTCGCCCAAAAAAAAAAAAACCCCAAAATTTGCCAATCTATGCCAAATCAAAGGGTGTCCTTGTCAATTTAAGTAAAAAACGTTTGTTTTTTTTTCCCGTTAAACAAATTGGGCCCAGATTTAGAAGTTGGGAAATCGGAAATGCGAAACACGCAATGGTTGTAAACCTATCAGTTTACCCCGGCAAGATACGACCCGGATTTCCGATTCTCCTTTTCGAATCGTTTATCATCATCGATCGTTTAAACGTATACCGACAACATAAATAATGTAATCACAACCAACCTAATCGGATTCCGACAACATATTGCTTTAAAAATGGAATTCCGGCAACACTGCAACGGAATCAAAGATCTCGGCAATACTACCGCAGTATAAATACTACCAAGATAATCACAATTAAACAATTAACGACAATATACATAAAAAGGCAAGAAACAGAATATATATCGCAACAGTAAACAACTCCAAAAAGGGGTCACCGGAAATAGTTACCAGTTGCAGGCGACGATTAAACGCCCCAACAAGAAAGGGGTCGCTGAAACATGTAATAAAGCGGCCAACAACTCCAGTTTAAGCCAAGGAAAACCCCATCGGAATAGATCGTAGCTCGCCGCAAAACCCCAATTGGGGTGTAAAACCTCGCCGAAAAATAGACGATAGGATGAAACGTTGAGAGCATGGGCATGCGGCATCGATTCCTGCAACAGATAGCCAAGAAAATCACAATAAGATTGCCTTAATCGAAACCCTCCCAAAAAAAAAATAGGTTTCTGGCAACTGTTCAAAGAGGGAAGAAAACCCCTCAAAAAAACGGTCATAAGCACGCACCCAACGTGTATGCCAATCGGCATCACGATGCTAATATATATAGGATATGCCGCATACTGATGCTTGCCGGTTTGTAGGAAATGGAAATGTCGCATGCCGATTTTCATACCGGCGTTTTCTACCGCCCACAATCTTCTCCCTAAACTACTAATAAAAACAAACGGTGTCCAAATTAACTATTGCTTCCTTGGTCTTACCAATATTAGACTATTTTTGTCATTTCCAAGATTATTCAACAAATTTAGTTTTGCAACAAACTCATGTAAACAAAGTCATCTTCTAGCCAAACTTCAACATCCCACCATAGACCACACCAGAGTCTTTTTCTAGGTTAGAGTAATGCTATTCCTTCTAACATTTTGGTGTTAACCAAGAGGTTGCAATTTTCTAATACCGGATTAGAAGAACAGATTACAATAAAAATAGATCCAAAGAATATCGAGATAGATTTGTAGATCTTGATTATAACAGATATTCTAAGAAGAAACTGCGAATATCCCAAGTAGTATCCCAAGTCAACACAGGAAACCTTCTTTCTCTTCTTACCATAAACTTATATGGTAAGAAATTGCTATTCTTTCACTTGCTAAAAAAAGAAACTTGATGATGATTATGTTATGTGATGCTAAACCGCTTCAGGCTTTATGCAAATCCTACACCTTATGTAGAAGAAGATTTTTGCTGGTGTCTACCCTAAACAGATAGTTTAACGTCCTTGTAGTAATTAATCCTAAATGCTGATGAAATAAATGATCTAATCATTATGTTTATTTATTTATTTATTTTTATATCACATTATTAGAAGTAACCAATGCAATGGTTCACTGTAATATACTAGTTTTGCTGCTATGATACTCACAGGGCATACTCAACACACAAGTCAAGATCAATTTCTTAAATCTAATTGGACTATATGCTTGTACCACAGTTTATGCTCAGCGTACAAATCGTGACATATTTTAACAAGCAACAAATACTTGGAAGAAAGCAAATTCTTTCAAACTTTGACATGGCTCATATATATCTTTCAAACTGAATATAAAATTCAGGGAGGGAATAAATCTATTATATGACTGACCAGAATGGCCGGCAAATTCTCCAAATGGCAGCAGCCAAAGACTCTTGTTTTCTTCTCCTGACTCCAATTCTCTTGTCATCTATACAAAGAGTACAAACAGAAACAGACAAATAGTTTAAACAATTCATTTATTAATATATATATATTTATGCATTCAAGTAATTTAAATCCCTTGAAAACCATTTATGATGAATAGAAGTGAAATATATCATGGATGTAACTCTAGCTCCACCTCTGATGGTTTCTTCGGGCTTACTTCCAACTGGTTCTTTGTTAGAATCATTGATTCAAATCTCGAATGAAGTATCATCCATGGAAAAGATTCCAACTACACAATCCAAAAATGTTTCGATTATGATAAGAAGAATCAAACTTCTTTCATCATTGTTTGAAGAAATTCAAGAAACAAACACTCAACTTCCGCCTTCGTCTATCTTGTGTCTCACCGAGCTTTATTCGGTGATTAGGAGGGTGAAATCATTGATACAAGCGTGTAAAGAGGGTAGCTGTCTGTGGAACCTTGTTCGAGCAGAGAGCATTTCAAATCAGTTTTATGTGATTGTGAAGGAAATGAGTAGAGCTTTGGATATCTTACCACTTAGCTTGTTGAAGATAGCAGCAGACACAAGAGAACAAGTTGAACTTCTTCATAAACAAGTGAAACGAGTTGACTTGTTGGTTGATTCTAACGAGATTCAGAAAAGAGATGAGCTTCTTCAAGTAATGATGTCTAGCAGTTCTAAAAGCAGCAAGAGTAAAGGAATCACTGACTTTGGGAAAGTCAAAGTGATTATGACTGGAATTGGTTTGAAAACCCCACTTGATTATGAAGAAGAGATTTCAAAGCTCGAGGCTGAAGCAGAGAAGCAAGCAGGGACAGGGGGGCTTATCGTGGTATCCAATATCAACAATCTCATTTCACTCGTTTCATTATCGAAAGCAATGGTTTTCAACAAAGAAGATCACAAAATAGCTGAAGGAGAAAGTACAGATAATAACTCCCCACTGAGTTATTATCCATCTTCCCAATCAATGATTATCAACATTCCAGACGAATACCGTTGCCCAATTTCACTCGACCTAATGCGGGATCCAGTGATAGTAGCATCGGGCCACACCTACGACAGGGTCTCAATCGCACAATGGATCAACTCTGGGCACCATACATGTCCCAAAAGTGGACAAAGGCTAATCCATATGGCACTCATTCCAAACTATGCACTCAAAAGCTTGATCCACCAGTTTTGCCAGGAAAACAGCATACCATTAACCGATCCTGAATCATCAAGTTCTTCATCGTCTCAGCTTGAAAGAACCCCGAGTATGAAGCGAAAGTTACCCGAAAAAGCAGTTGATCACATTTCTGCAACAAAAGCTGCCATGGATGCTGTAAAAATGACAGCAGAATTCTTAGTGGGTAAATTAGCAATGGGTTCGATTGATATCCAAAGGCAAGCAGCATATGAATTGAGATTACTAGCAAAAACTGGGATGGACAACAGGCGGATAATTTCAGAGGCAGGTGCAATTCCTTTTTTGGTAACATTACTTTCGTCACATGATCCAAGAATACAAGAAAATGCAGTCACAGCACTTCTGAACCTTTCCATATTTGACAACAATAAGGTGTTGATAGTGGCTGCAGGAGCAATAGACAGCATAGTAGATGTTCTGAATTCAGGTAAAACTATGGAGGCTAGGGAAAATGCAGCAGCTACAGTATTCAGCTTATCAATAATTGATGATTATAAAGTGATTATTGGTAGCTGTCCAAAAGCTATTCCATCATTGGTTGGGCTGTTGAAAGATGGAACTACAGCTGGCAAAAGGGACGCTGCAACAGCATTGTTTAATCTTGCGGTTTATAGTGTAAATAAAGTGAACGTTGTTCTTTCAGGGGCGGTACCTCTTTTAATTGATTTGTTGATGGATGATAAGGCAGGAATTACTGATGATGCATTGGCGGTGCTTTCTTTGCTATTGGGGTGTTCTGAGGGACTTGAAGAAATAAGGAAGAGTAAAATTTTGGTTCCAATTCTGATTGATCTTTTAAGATTTGGATCTCCAAAGGGAAAGGAGAATTCGTTAACTTTATTATTGGGGCTGTGTAAAGATGGTGGCGATGAAGTTGCAAGAAGACTATTGATGAATCCAAGAAGCATACCATCTCTTCAAAGCTTGGCTGCCGATGGATCTATGAAAGCTCAAAGAAAGGCTGATGCTCTGCTTAGATTGCTCAACAGACGCTGCTCACAGTCTCGGAGTCCTGTTGAATGAAACACACAGAAATTGATTCATTGCAAATTGAAAATTGAAAATGTATATTCATGGAGATTGACATACAGAAAATGCTGTTTTTATATGTTCTTGTAACTCAACCCTCTTTTAATGCATAAAGTGTTTTACCAGTATTAGTTATACACAAATTTCTTCTATCCGCATGTAGATCCCTACAATGTTCTTATGCTTGTAACATTCATGGAGAAATGCTAATCAAAGTTCAACCGGAAAATAAGGAATAACTTGTAACCTAAGTAGTTAATACGGAAAATAGCGGTTATAGCGGCCGAGGACCGATATTTGAGATATCGGTTATAGCGGTGGTATAGCGGTAATTTTAATATTATGCAACATTTATATATAT
>JAOXNX010000031.1:24944620-24960903 GCA_028566075.1 Solidago caesia
TTTAAATAACAAGATTTAGAAGTAAAAAAAATGGCCGAGAAGATTATTGTTATATAACTATCCAACAACATAAAAAAAAAAAAAATCAAAGAAAAAAATAATAATTTATTGTTAACATTTATTTATATGGGAATAAAAGGTGGACTCAATTTATGGGTGGTGATATAACTGGATGGTCGGCAAGGTAATAGATTTCGTATGAATATAAATATATAATAATCAATTATTATTATCATACCTGAAAAGTTCAAGATTTGGGTCTTCTGATATGAAGCCGTTGCGGCCTTGCGGGCTTGCGGCGTTGCTACTTGCTACCAAAAAATAGATATAGATTATTAAGGCCTGATGAAGATGATAAGATGATTGTGAAAAAATAAAAGATGAGAGCATGAGAAATTGAGAACAGAGAAAGAAGATGATCTGTTGTTTTAGCCTTTAGGGTTAGGAATTTTTTAGAAATGGATGTAAAATTGTAAATGAGTTATCTGTTGTTTCACTCTTTGTTTACCGCCCACTGGCCACTGCCCAGTTAGTCTCAGTAACAACTTTCAAGCCCAACTGCCCAAGCCCAAGTGCCAACATTATTATCAAATTCGGGTTGGCGGGTCGACCTGCCAACCCGACAACCCAACCCGGACCCGACCTGAAAAAATTCAGGTTGGTGGGTTGGCGGGTTGGCGGGTTGGCGGGTCAAAAAACCCCAACCCGAACCTGATTTTTTCGGGTCGGGTTTCGGGTTCGCAGGTTTATTGACAGCCCTAATTTCAGTTGCCTACAAAACTATTTAAATACCGACTTTTACAATTGTGATTTATAAATATCTATTAATTTTATTTTTATCATCTAAAAGTGTTGTATATTTCAAAACCTTAAAGAATATTTTAATAGGATGTGTCATGTAATGTATATTTTACTTTCTTAAGGCAACATGAATATTTAGATTTTGCATAATACCCGACTGTCTGGTAATTTGATGACTAAAAAGAAGTTTTTAATTGAACTTCAAATTGGTTCTTCAATGTAATATTACATTTAATGATGTTTGCATATGTGTTGTCCATATTATATTCTAATAATTATCTATAACTACTCATAAAACATTTTGGTGGTTTTTATTTTTGGAATGTCTTAAAATTAAAATTTTAAAAGGTTTATATTACCCCTCTTATATATTTACACCATATATTATCTATACCCACTTATAAAGGGTTTACCCCACTCCCACTTTACTTAATTCAGATTTTGGAATAGCCAAATTAGTCATAATCTATCACTCTTTTTAACAACTAAAACACATGGTATACCAAAAATACCCTTAATGAATTAATTTATAAAATCTATCCATTAACTCCTAAAATAACTACACTACCTCTTTTATATCAATTACCTTTACATCAATAACCTACACTACTCGCCGCCGCCGCCGCCACCCGTCACCGCCGCCACTACCACCATCGATGTCGCATAGTGCGCCATCTAGTCTCCTAAAATATCTACACTACCTCCTTTACATTAATAATTTTACAACAATTACCTACACTACTCGATCCCGCCACCACCACCACCAGTCGATGCCACCACTACTAGTCGTTGCCACCACCACACCGCCGCCGCATTACGCGAGTATCCCTTTAATTTAGTTAGATTTGTGTTCTTAATTGAATATCAGTAATATGAGGCTGGATTTTATTTTGTTTTATATTTATACTTAAGCAGGATATTGGCAAATGCTCATTTCAAGATTTGGTTCGTGCTCAAAAGTATTATATCATTAAGGTTTGCCTTTTTTTTTTGAACGTTAACGAGACGGCTGCCCTTGAACCTCAGAGCCTGTTAGACCCATATGTGGTCTCTACAGCCACCGGACAGGATGTGCTCAAGGAACAACGACCGTGCGTCAGGGAACCACGGGGGAGGGAAAACTTAATGGTATAATACTTTTGAGCACGAACCAAATCTTGAAATGAGCATTTGCCAATATTTTAATTTGAATTTTAAGCATTTCACTTTGACTTAATTGAAGTATTTGGGACTTTTAAGTTTGGTAAGATTTTGTTTTATGGTTATGATTTATGAATCTATTCGTTTTAAATCTTACATTAATATATTATAATAGGAAACATCAACTACATGTAAACAATCCATCACGGTGATAACTTTTCTTTAGATTAAAGATCATTTTTGTACAGTGGGGTCATAAAAGGTTTCAATGATATTGGCCTTATTTTTTCGAATCTGATTATGTTATTTTTTGAAGGAAGTGTTGGACTAGCTAGGTTGTCAATTATAGGAGTAGCGTTACCCTATTAATTTTGAATGTTTGTTCACCTTCAAAACTATTAGACCCCTTCCTATGGCTCGTCTAAAATCTCGTCGACAAGCCCATCGTGAAGGACGGCATAGGTACCACCCCATCGTGGGTGGTCGTCGTCGATATATGCCCATCGTTTTTACGAAATCGTTTGACGAGCGTATTAACATGTGTATGTGTGTATGTTAATTGTATATTTTTTAATTGGGGATGAGGTGAAGATGAGAGTATGATATGGAGGGGGTAGTTCTTGGGTGTCTCTTGGAGAGAGAAAGCTGATGTGGCAGTCAAGATGAGGGAATGACGGCGTCAGGATAAGAAGATGCCTTATTGATGTGTTAAACGATGGCACATGTCACACATATAATTAATAGTGTACCTTTTTTCATTTTAGAACTTGATATATACTCATGTTTATATTTTGATGTTTTTTTTTTTTTGATAAAAGGTATACCCTGGTTATAATTAGGAGTGTGTACGGTTCGGTTCGGGTCGGTTTTTGATTAAAACCGAAAACCAAACCGCTATAATTCGGTTTTTGAAATATAAAACCATTTGGTTTCGGTTTTTTCGGTTTCGGTTTGGATCTATTTCGGTTCGGTTTTAGTTGGTTTTTAACCACTTGTGAGTTTGAGCCAACTTGAGCTAGAAAAATTTAAAGTTTATGTTACATGATTATACTATGACTTCAATAACTTTTCCAAACAATACAAAAATGACAATAAATCCATCAAAATAAGTTGAACAAACTTCAAAAATTTATTTCAAACAAACTTCATATATAACTATTTATATCTTTCACGCGTTGTTTCAATATGCAATTGATTAAACCGAATCGATCTTGTTGTGTATTTTCACCTAATACATATAATTGATATTGTTTTGTACACTTACAAAAGCAAATATATTAACATATTTAATAGGAATGAGTAATAAAAGGATATAAATATAAATTAATGTAAACAATATATATTTTTGGTTCGGTTCGGTTTTTCATATGAAACCAAAACCGAACCAAAACTTTTGGTTTTCAGAAAATCAAAACCAAAAACCATTGGTTTTTTCGGTTCGGATTTTTTGGTTTTCATGGTTTTTTTGGTTTTTGGTTCGGTTTTTGCTCACCCCTATAATATCCCCTATCTGTATAACTTAATAAAAAAAAAACATGAGGCTAGTATCATCTTCCTTTGTAAAACAGGTCGAATACTTTAGGTTAAAAATTTAACAATTTTTACTCGGGTTTAACGATGATAATACTGGAATTAAAAGGGTTTAGGATAGGATCATATTAACCTTTAATTCTAATTAAAATTAATATAACCAATTAGAGCTATGAAATAATTATTTATATTTAGGTTTAAGAGACGTGCAAAATCGGTATTCGTGTGGCTTAAGTTGCAAGTTTACAACATGCATAAGATGTACAAAAGAGCCTTGCGAGTCAGTCAAGCATGGAAGTATATTGTGATCATTCACCATGTCCCTTATATGGAAAGAAGAATTTCCGTCGAGGCTGATTTAATATATGTTCATACCAGACGATGTCAAACCTATTCATGGGCGACGGAGTTTTCATGGAGTAGCCTGAAAGATCCTAATGCAATTCTCATGATCTTGGAATTATTTAAGGACACAAGTATGATCTTGGATCTTGACACATTCCTTCAACGGAATGTAGTCAGTCATCTTTTCTCTCAACTGTTGAAGTTTAAAAGTAAACATGAAATATGGAACTTACTATCTTTTTCAACAAAATGACTATTTCTTGATGATAGTTTATGTTTTGGACATGGAACTATGACTTTTAAGGTTTGTAGTTGATTATGTTGCATTCTAGGTCATGTGCTCCTGTAGATACAAAGACATGAGAAACAAGGAAAAGAATAACTACTTCTCATACCTAAAGAAAAGTGATAAGTTCCACAAAAATATTTGATGGTAGATGTAATATTACTACGAACTATGAAAAATAAAATATTACAAAAACCTGCAGACATGGCATTCCAACTAATCAATCAGTGCTAACGCAAAAGAAATTTCTGAAGATGGTACAGATGTCATTTGGCGCCATCATATAATGAGCACAGTGCAGCTGCGAATTCAAAGTATCAGCAATAAATCACCCATTGCATTGTTTATCCAGCCAGCTGACACTTCCTGTGTTGCGTGGAAGTAAAGATCCAGATATATGAAGTATTTCCTCATCAAAACTACAATGAAATCTCAACGTCAGGCAATTCATAGACTCGAGTGGATCATCAATTTACAAAATTGTTGTAAGAACATCAGTAATTGGGTAATGATCCCAACATAAATCACAAGTGTATAAGCACATAAAATCCAAATTGCTACAAGAATAGCAAAATTTGGCAAGTATCCACCATCAATTTACAAAATTGTCGTACGAACATCAGTAATTGGGTAATGATCCCGACATCACAAGTGTATAAGACTATAAGCACATAAAATCCAAATTCCTACAAGAATAGCAAAATTTGGAAAGTATCCACCACCGTAACAGCAAAGAGGCCTTCTACTTTGAATACAAGATTTGGTAATGTGGAGCATTATCAGAAAGAAAAACTTAAATATGGTAATGAAATCATCTTTATGTGGTTACGGGTTACCCAGTGATGGCCATCCTTCCTGTATGGAATTGGAAGATATGTATACTGTTCTTCCTTCTTACATATGAATCACAAGCCTTGAACCAGCCAAGTGCAGCTAGAACATTTTTGTACTCCTACAACGAGGTACATGCATTGGTTCGTGTCTCCTAGAAATATTTCAAACGCCACGGACTAGTCATGTATTTATGCTCACCCAAAGGCTAAGTAGTTAATACGGAAAATAGCGGTTATAACGGTCGAGGACCGATATTTGAGATATCGGTTATAGCGGTGGTATAGCGATAATTTTAATATTATGCAACATTTATATATATATAATAATTAATACTTTTTACTTAATATAAATATCAAGAGTCAAGCTTAAAAGTGTCAATATTTTAAACATTAGTGTTAATACTTGCAAAATTTAGTGTTTGTTTATGTTTGGGCCAAAAAAAATTTTTAAAAAAATAAAAAAACGCTATAGCACCGCTATTTTAACCGCTATAGCACCGATATCGGTAAAATAGCGCCGATAATAGCGGAACCGCTATTTTGCTTGAGGACCGCTAACCGCTATAGCACCGCTATAGCGCCGCTATTGATAACATAGCTTGTAACATACCGTTCTTTGCTAATAAAAAGCGTCTACAACAGAGTCACTGGAATCGTGTCCACCATGAACCAATGAGGTAAAAAGTTAGAGCTAAAAATGGATAAAGATTACTAAATCAATAAAAAGTCATACATATAACAAGAGTTAATGAACTACCCAATGAGACCATGTCCTAAGAAAGTTATGTAGAAGTTTAGAATTGCCCAAGCAATAATTTTATATATTGATATACCCACAACAGTTTTTACACATAATTTACAATAAATTACAAGAAATATACCCGAGACCTTACTGGTCATACTAGGCTCATACTACACATGCTATTACAAGAATACGTAGGTGAAAGGGGTTTAACTTCTGTTGAACCATACAGGTGAAAAGGTTAGGTTCTTCTGTGAACGATGATTCTCAAAAGGTAAAAGTTTCGTGGCTCCTCTAGAATTCCACCAACTCCAATTGAATGTGTTTGTCCTTTAACATGTATTTCCAGAACCAGCTTCCGCTCTCCATAAGTTCCTTTTTAATAGGATTCAAACGTATAGATAAACCTGACCAAAAGTTCAAAGGGGGTAAGTAGCGCATCTAGATGCTTCTTTTAGAAACCAAGGTTCAAAATTTTCTTTCAAAAACTACTCTAATAAACACACACATACAGATGAGCAGAAAGTTCATGCAACGAAAATAACAATGACAAAATCTTAGTCTTTTCAGATATGAAAACACAAAACAAATATGATTTTGCATCCCATATTAAGTGTGACATAAATAAAATCCCATATATCTGAGAATAGGAGGGCTTATATTATGGTAATAAATTTTCAGGTTGGTTAAACAGACGCATTCTAATGAGAAACCATAAAAGAGAACAATGAATATGAATTGGACGTCAAATGTGAAACAGTAAAGATGCATATGCTGTTGAGTATTGTGGACTTGTAGAACGTAGAAAATTTGCCACAAGCTTAAATTAACATTTCAAAAAAACCTGAATTTCCAGATGTGACAATCATCTTGTAGCCATCTGGGACTTCAAACACGTGATTTCCCTGCACCAAGGGTGAAAAAAGATGAGTATTTGATTCTGAAGATGTGAACAAGCAAATCCAGATGCTGAATATATGAGAAAGAAAGTGATACTAATGACTAATCTAACCTCAAGGTTGACATCAACAGCTTCAAATTCACCATTTCCATGAAGTATGATTTTTAGTGACTCAAATCTCTGCACATCATGTTTCCAATAAATATTCTTATCTGAACTCCAGTCTATTCCTTTATTTTGTATATTTACATTCTCTAACTTGCACCGTGCGCACCTACATAAGCACAAAGTCTCATTGAAAGGATTGACTTTCTTTTACTTGTTAGTGAAGAACTAGTACAATAAAATACCTGTAACCATATTGTAGTATCGACTCATGTTTACCATCCATATGAGAGCCGATGACATTCTCAGCCATGATCATCAAACTCCCATCAAGCTGAGATTAAAAAAACTAGTTTAGTACACAGGAAATTTGCTTATGGATTGCTTGTCTGGGTGTGTTCAGTAAAACAGGTTTGACCTGAACGTTTCTCCATAAGAACTCGGAAACCTCAACTTGTAACTCGGAACCTTCAGAAATTGAACCTCCATGAAACTTGAAAAGCAAAAAGACAAAATAAATGATAAATAAAGGGCAACCGCCATCTGTTGATGATATCATATTGCTTTACAGTTACAGAAATAATAAAGGGAATCCATGCTCTGGAATTACTTAAACAGACTTGTTCATTTAAGAAGGCTAGTTCATTTTGGAAACTGTCAAGATACAATCAGATGGATCTCTTTTAAACAGACTTAATATAGAAAATAATACGGAGCAGCTGAGCTTACCTTTTGTCTGGTGACTTCCCACAGAGGACCTAGAGCAGGATGAAGGAGGATGAGATACGGAGGTCCAGAATCAGCATATATATCATTACTTCCAATCTGCACAACAATGATTTACTGGTAAACAAAAGACCAGGCATTCACCACATCATATGAATACTGATGTTAAACAAAAACGATATGAAATAAACGTATTTAAATAGTACCTCAGGGAGCGTGATATCACAATATGAAAGAAGATCATACGCATTTCGTATTATGTCAAGTAGTGCACCATCTGGTGTCTGCAAACATATTGTTTAATATACCTAATTAGCATGTTTGCAAGATATAAAGTAAGCACCATAAGGTCTGCACATGCAGACAAGGAATCTAACACATTAGTGGGGCATGCATTCGGTTGTCAAAGGGAACACAGGATACACAAGAAAGAACCCAATGTCTCATCACAACAGAATTCTTATTCAAATTCCTCACAAATGACAAGAGAGAAGGACCTGGTGCAAGGACCTGTCAGCAGGCTTTCTTTTCTTCTTGGCAGATGATGTGACCTTCCTTCGTTGATTATAGACAATGAAGGTATCTAGCATCTCTGCAATACATACATGGATTGCCTTCTTCAATAAAACATACATACAATAAAAACCCGAATAAATGCAAATTGTCATATATAAAGCATTCCACCTTCTACACCTTCAAAACACCGAGAGACGAATCTATTAGCAAGATTATCAGCAATATTTTGCATTGTGCATTCCAAACGCCCACCTGAAACACTGCCAGTAAAAAAAGAATCTGGAACTCATCATGATGTTCTAATGATTATGACTTCAGCAGTTAGAATAAGCTTTGTGAAACTTAAAGGTCCATAGAGTAAACTATGTAGACAGAAAATACCGACCAATGTTGGATCCCATATTGGTCTACAAAGTTGATCGATTTCTTCACATTCAGCACCATGCCTGGTAAACTCGTCTCATCCTTGCTTGATCCAGTAAGCTCTGCAGCATCCAAGGCCACATATAGAATATTTGTATTTGCTGGGAACTCTGTCTGCAAACTTAACAAATGACCATGGTTAACTGCAAAACATGACAGGAATCTTCTTCTTACAAAACTTAGACAAAATTAATGAAAATAATGCTGGGCTGATATTAGACAAACCGTAAAGGATATAACATTATGCTACTATAACAGAAATTACTAATAGCAACCTCTGGTGATCTATTATTAAAACCATAAAAGTCACTCTTAATTTCCAGGGAGTGCGGCCAATGTACAGTCACACGCATTATTCAGAAAGGAAAAATAACCCCATGTTTCAAATATAGCATTGTCACAAAATGTTGCATTGTCAAACCTAACTAAATATGAAAGGGTGCAAAGAAAACATTAGCCTAGCATGTAAGGATGTATGTGTTATTAACTTAATCCAGTAGAAACCATGTTAATTAAGTAGCAAAATTGTGCCCCAGTGTTGGTCAAGGCAGCATCGGCAGGGTGGAGAGCTCTGCCACTGTCTGCTTTCTATTTAAGGGGGAGTTATATATATAACATTAATAATAAATTCTTCAGACAGTGTTTGCGATGAGGTATAAAGTTACCATCTTTCCCTTACTTTACAAGCTTGATTTAAAGTTGAAAGAATCATATCTTCAGTTTGTAACAAGGTACAAAAAATACAATGTAGCTGCCTAAGTTAGGATGGTTAGCTTACCAACAATCTTACCTATTATGAGAATGAGATCCATCGGCAATTCCAAATTTGTCAAACTCAGTATACTCGATGCATGACACACCATATGTCCATGTCCCATCAGGCTTGCCTTTCTCAACCAGAACATTTATGCCTTCTGTAGCACCAAAGTTTCGTTTGCACGATGCAAAACCAAGCTTCTGAAAATTTATCAGTCAAAGAAAAACCATTTTTATAATTATGTACCACAATGAATGAGCAGTCTCAGATAATATAATTATCCCTGTAAAGGTCAAAACATGCCATTCGGGTAAAGTTCAAATAGACATGTTACCTTCCCTTCATGCAGACCAATCCCTGCCATGGCCAACATGGTCATGTCTGTAGCAGCTACAACATTACTGCAAAAGTACATCTCTTAATCTAAGATACAAATCTAGATCCACAAATTTGTAATATCCAGCCATCTGA
Organism: Solidago caesia; assembly: GCA_028566075.1. Taxonomy (NCBI): domain Eukaryota; kingdom Viridiplantae; phylum Streptophyta; class Magnoliopsida; order Asterales; family Asteraceae; genus Solidago; species Solidago caesia. Next base: position 24,954,197 of record JAOXNX010000031.1, read on the forward strand.
AACAAGTATCTATTTGGATAACTAACTTATGCAAACCTGACTTGCCGAACGGTTGCGCCTTTTCTTCTATGATCACGAAACCATTGAAAAACGCCTTTGTCATAAGCAAGTTTCCATATCACACCATGACCACCAGGCTTGCAGACAGGCACGAACTGTCCCTTTGCTAACCACTGGCCATCTTCAGCGCTAACAGCTGGGACAAGTGGCTGGCAAGTACAATTAATAACAGTTAAGTACAGTATTATTCTACAATTAATTTTAAAAACATTCTAGAAGACATCATGAACATTTTACATATAAAACCTGCTCAAAAAGTTTGAAACTTGATCGCCCTCTTCCAAACCATTTGGATCTTTCACACAGCAATGTGATATGTTGATGGTTGTTCTTGGCCGAACTTGTCATAATTGCAACGGGAGTTATACATTGCTCACCATATAATTTGAAATATAAGAACTCCCTGGCCTTGCAATTGTTAAAGAACTATTACTACTGGTAAAAAGAATATCAATGACAGTATGAATTCAAATTCAGGCCCTCAAATTTCGACACAATAATATACAGCATGACCTCAATGTCAATCATTCACCTTTAAAAAGAAGACAAACATAGAAAGAGATTCTACCTGAAGATCTCTTATAAGACCTTCCAACAAGGTCCGGCCACAATAAGGAAGCATTGCTGCAGGGAGACATTCACCTGTGACCGGATCCACTAATCCAAGCCTGTCAGCAGAGCCTCCAAGAGGATAAATCTCTCCTAGTTGTGGCAAACCCTGAATTCGATACAAAATACCTAAATATCTTGACATTGTTCCCTAGTACCTTTATGAAATAACAAACACAAAAATGTCATCTTACCTCGATTCCCCATAAAGCTGCCTGTGCAGCGTATTCTGCGTCTTGCGAAAGATCAAGTACACTTGGAGGATGAATTTCTAAAAAAGGCGTCCCCATTGAGTTAGAGTTATTTACGTGCTGAAAATTAATATCCTTCTCTCCATGTACAGACTGAGAAAGAAGCTCTAAAACCATTAGCTGGTATCTGCAACAAATTGAACGATTTAAGTATCCAAAACCCAGTCATCCATACTTATCTAAGAACCATATAAACTTTCATATCAGAGTGAATTGAGCAGTATATATAAAAAGAATTATGTAACATATAATCTACATTGTTATAATATCAACAACATATTTGAGCTAATCAACTAAAATTGGATAATTCTAAGAATTTCTAAGAACCGGACTTCCAAATTCACAAGTATCTACCGAACTCTAACATATTTGAGCTAATCAACTAAAATTGGATAATAACAGATGTGATGATGTCGGGTTAACTTCAGTTTCTTTTGATTCAGAAGTCACGTTTTCATTCTAAACTACCTAGAAAGTAATTATCCCTATAGCATATTCTACAAGTTATGCTACAAACAGATAACATGACCATAAATGACTCCAAAAAATCAGGTATATCAAATTAAAATTGAAATGAAATAGTTGTAACGAAAAACAGCACAACTAACCCAACAATGCCTCCAATACAATCATAAAACTCTTCAACATCACGAAGCGTTTTCAATAACGAATTCAACTCAACACTATCAACCTTCTTATTCACATGATCATCATTTCCATCCCATTTTTCAATAATTTCAACCAGACTATACAAAGCCGACTTCAACGTACTTCTAGCCGATACAAATTCACCATCCGAACTATCCATATCATCATAACCCGACCCTAACACATGCTCTTGACCAGCAGCAACAATACATTTAATCAAATATAGCTCAAACTCATCCAAATTTACATTATTCAATCCATTCCTCTCATAACCGTCTCTCCTAAAAAACCTCTTCACTTTCGAATCAGAATCCACCACGTGGATTTTATCTTTCAATGTATTGGAACCAGATAATCTGGACCGTAATACACGGAGACGGTTAAGCTCGTTACTGAAATCAAAATCAAGAGCTGGTGGTACGTACTCTACCGGCACGGTGGAAACTAGTGTTCTGCGGCGGCCGGACGGTGACGGTTGTACGAACGAAACAGAATTGTTGACCGGAAGTTTGTTAGTCGAAAAACGGTTAGACTTGAAGAAGATTGCGTGAGAGTCAGGCGCCGCCGAGAATGTGAAGTATATGCCGTTATAGTTAAGTAATGAAGTTGTAGCTGGCGCCATAGATATAGATAGATATTATGTTTAATTGTGTGAGTGAGTGTGTGTGTTTGGAGGTGCGAGTGAGTTTAATTTAATAGAAGGGGGATAAGACGAGATTCTGGGAGCATATACCAAAGAAAGAAAATGGGAAGAAAAGAAAACAAAATACATACATATTACATAACCCACCCCAACGGCTGTAACAAACCTGAAAATAGTATCCCCAAATATCTAAAACACGAGCTTTGCGTGTAATTATTATGATTATTTTTTTAATCTGTTGGTTTTTAAGGACTAATTTTCCTATAACAATACTTTGAAGGTTCGGGTTGTTTTTGTTTTTTTATGGAAATGGTAGATTAGAAGTCCCTTTGATAACGGTGAGTTGAAAGCACTTATGATTTGGGATTTGGAAAGAGATGTAACTACAAACACCTCATGTACATGTCGTTATTAGATTATCAAGACGATTAGAGTTCAATTAAATTGTACAGTGGATGAAAATAGATAATGAATTAAATGCATTTGTGCCGGAATTATTTGACAATACAAACTTAAAACGACAGATTATGAAAAAGAGTTCGTAACTATCTTTCACAATCTCTTACGCATAAAAGCAAATTTTTGTGTATAAGAATTGTCTATACATAAAAATAATAATTATTGATTGTATTGTGTAGAGTTAGGGTTAGAAAGTTTTATATAGGTGGTTCATAGAATGAGTTTAAGATGGTATGATTTCATAGGTTTGTGGTGAGTTGGTTCGAGCTAAGAAAACCCAAAATTGGGTGAAAAGTTTGGGTCAACATGGGTCAAAGAGTGCAGAAAATGGCCTGACCATAAATTTATGGCTTCATAACCTTAAATTTGTGGCCTGGACCATAAACTTACGATATGGTCGTAAATTTGGCCCGTAATTTGCATCTGGGTTTTTGGAAGTTATGGGATCTGGGCAACAAAAGTCTATACCTCTACCATGACCCAGCCATAAATTTAAGACATTCACAGTTTTTGTTTGTTTTGCTCGATTTTGCTTCGTTTCTTTATTCAAACTTGACCTAAACTTTTTCTAAAACCATAAACTTCATGTGTTTTTCACTTTGGTCCATTCCAAGTTCGATTTTGCTTCATCCCTTGTCTTCACTTGAACCCGAATCTTGCTTCCAAATCATCCGAGTCTCACAAATGACTTACAAAAAGTAATAAGTGACCGGGGTAATGTGAAATTGACTCAAAACGCTTACACATAGTGGATATTAACCATTGAAACTAGTACGTGAAAGATGCATCGTTTGATTAATATCAGTATCCATTAAACCAATAAATCAATTATCGTTCCCATCAAATGCTTCTAACTCAAAATTATTAGTAGGTTAGGTTCAAAAAACTTAACAAGCTTGAGTTTGTTCTTTGCATGTAAGAAGTTGGGCCAAACTTAGCCCAGTCCATACCAACCTTTTGTTTAGACTTTAGACAGATAAGATACTTATATCTCTCCTTCCCATGTTCACTTTCCAATCCAAATTGAAAGAGAGAAAAAAAATGGCATCTTCATTATTATCCACAACATATCATCCAGTTTCTACTTCCCAAATTTCCAAACGAAATCAAACCAACAATCTGTCATCTTCATTTATATCATCAATCCCATTATCTTCCAATTCAAACTTATCTATTCAATTCCGTTGCAACAACAAACAACACTCATGTCCTGCTATTCTCAGGCCTCTTACCGTCAAAGCCATGGCCCCACCTAAACCTGCTGGCAAAGCCAAAAAAGGTCCATTTTTTCTTTTCTTTTCTTTTTTTTTAACATTATTTTTCCCTTATGCAAATGTGACACAAAAATAATACTATATTTAACAAAAAGTCTGGTAGGTGTGGACTCCCTGAAATGTGGCCGGTTTATATAAATTTTAAATAATGATAGGTTTTATACAGTTGAAAAGATTTTTATTTCTTAGGTGTAATGTGTATGTGTGTGTAAACAGTGACTGGAATAATTAAGCTGGCGCTAGAAGCAGGGAAGGCAACACCGGCGCCACCAGTTGGTCCGGCGTTGGGTTCAAAGGGAGTCAACATTATGGCTTTTTGTAAGGATTATAATGCCAGGACTGCTGATAAAGCTGGTTATATCATCCCTGTTGAAATCACTGTTTATGATGTTAGTTTCTTCTTTTTATTATCTTTTCTTTCGGTTTCTTATATTGGGGTTTTACGAGTTTGTTTTATTCCAATGTTTTAAATGAATTATGTGGTTGTTTAAATTTACAGGATAAAAGTTTCACATTTGTGTTGAAGACACCCCCTGCTTCAGTTTTGCTTCTTAAAGCTGCAGGTATTATGTTTTCGAATTTTAATATGCTATTTATTAGTCTAAAAATATTAGCAGATGTCTTAAATCTTGTTACTTTTGTTTAGTAAAGTAGCAAAGAATGGATTATGATTAATTAGGGTAATATTCCAAAGTTTGGAGAAACTTGGTTGGATATATCTGTAAGAAAGTTGATTATCAAGATAAATGTGAATTACATATGTGCTGTTAGTTTTTTTTTTTTTTATCATCTGATAAACTGATTCTGGTTGTAAAGTTGCGAACATCCCTTTGAAAATGCATGTCCAAACATCGAATTGCAGTAGTTGTTGATTTGCATAGTCACCTTGTTACTAGGTGGTTAGGCTGTCAATCTGTATTGCCGATGAAACATTTGCTTGCTTGAAGAATTGATTTGGGTCAGCTGACCTTTAGTTTATATCAAATGGGAGACACAAGGTTGAAGCTTTTGAAAAATTAGCTTCGCTTTTGATTAAGAATTTGTCCTGGATGAGCAAGTGGATCACCAGCTTAAGTTAGTTGACAACAACTTATATTCTGACCTAGCCACAAATCATTATTGCTTTTGATTAATATTACGTCATTTTATGTGAATGCTATATATCCTCCTAAAAATCATCTTAATAGGAATCCATACATCTAGAAAAGTGGAAAACACATTGTGGATTTTCGCGAAGTATCTATAATCACATCGTCATAGGCTCTTGCACCGAAAAAATAAGACCCACTGAATAGAAAGGTTGAATTATCATATGGAAAGCTTTTGGTGACTGCAAATTGAGCTAGAATGGGGCTCTTTACTTTGAACTCACGTATTAGGGATGACACTTTCAACCCGATTATGTGAAGACGGGTTGATTTTCATTTATTTTAATGCTAATGGATCAAACAGGTAAAAAAAAACTTGATCCAAAGGAGAAACGAATCAAATGGGGTAAAAGTAGCTCATAGCATAATCACGTGTTTACAACCCTCTAAATTGTTTTTGAAAAAGAGCTGGATCATTATTGAAGTAATAGATTTAATGTTCATACTTCATATCATAGTTATTCATTAGATCCAAGGAAAAGAGACAAAAAATTTTACTGGGTCAACCAAACCGACTCAACCAAATTTTAACTAGTCAGAAATTCCTTCCGTTTTGGCCCATTACCCAACATGCCCGTTCTGCCACCCATACCATATTCACGTCATGTGTGGCATAACAAGCAATATCATATATGCTCCTAATCAAAATGATTGTAAATTGCTTCATCTTGCGTCAGGACAAAAATCTTTTGTTTTTTTATGTTCATTTCGTCGCTCACTCACAACTATCTTGGAGTTTATATGTTGCATACTATATTTTTCAGGAGTGGATAAAGGTTCTAAAGACCCACAGAGGGAAAAAGTGGGAAAAGTTACAGTTGATCAGTTACGTGTAATTGCAGCAGAAAAATTGCCAGATTTGAACTGCACGAACATTGAATCAGCAATGAGAATCATAGCAGGAACTGCTGCTAATATGGGCATCGATGTTGATCCCCCAATCCTTGAAAAAAAAGTCAAGCAACTCCTCTAGTTTATTTTGTTGATGCCTTGGTTCAGGTTTGAGCAATGTAGCAGTATCTTGAATGCAAATATGACTGTATTTCATATCTTATTTCTTTTAGCTTCACATTTTGGCATGAATATAGAGATGGCTGTCCAGTAAAACACACTGCCAAAGAATGGCTTTCTTTAAGAGGTGGAACACAAATTAATCAACAAATCTCCTGTTGGTAAAGATTATGTTGATTTCTAATAGTGCCATTCTAGCAACTCATTGTTAGTCCAAAAGTGTGTGTCACCTAGAATAGATGGTGATACTAATAATTGAAGAAGTATTCAGCCTGGAAAAGGGTTTTTTTTAATTGCAAAGCAAATCAAATTCAGCCTGGCAGAATTACTATACCATCAATTGAAAGAGATTATGGGTTTAAGTGAAGTACCAACATACCGGATATTAGTATTTAGTGCGAAAATTGTGTTTATTTACTGATGAGGAAATCAAAAATCTAAATTTGTACAGCCAACTTGAATTGTGTCATCCTGATTTGGCTCATTGTATTGATTTGTTGAAATCAACTGATAGTTTTCATGCAGCCAGACATGTCCAAAAAAACCGGTTTTGGAAAACCGGTTAGAAAAAAACCGAAACCGAACCGGTTTCTAACCGGTTATT
>JAOXNX010000031.1:24973108-24984573 GCA_028566075.1 Solidago caesia
TAAAATGATGGCTATAATTAAAAATTAATTCATGTTTGGGGTTATGAAAAGGGTAGTGATTCTTTTACGGACTATTTTTATGTATACTATAGTACTTAATTAATTACTAAAAACTTTCTCAAATTAAAATGATGGCTATAATTAAAAATTAATTCATGTTTGGGGTTATGAAAAGGGTAGTGATTCTTTTACGGACTATTTAGCCGTTATAGATTGATTTATATGTAAGTAAAAAGAATATAAGGGCACAATAGTCGATTAGTATTAAAATTCAGTGTGTATGTAAAAATTGTCGGTGTAAAAATCACCTCCCTTATGAAAAGTATTGGTATTAAAGTTGTTCAATTGAAATTTTGTTAGTTTCCTATACACATTAATAGCTACATTTGGTTTAATTAATTAAGTACTATAGATTGATTTTTTTTTGTTAACAATCTATACATTAGTTACATAACTGGAACCCTACTTTTACACATGTCCTAGTTTATTTTTATTTTTACTGATTTTAAAGCATAAAAGCCTCCTTGCATTTGTTTTGATACAAGCTGTAACATCACTTTAAGATATTCACAAGTCAGCCTTAAATACTTTCTTGTCAGCCTACCCCTATTTAGCCGTTATGATGTAACCGTTTCCCTAATCTTCATTCATCGTACCAAAACTACTATCTATTCATTCAATGATTTATGTATTATCTTGTTTGATGATATACCACTTTTGGGTATAATCATTCTTGTATCTGGATTCTGTTTATGTTCTTTAATCATATCCATCTGTCTCATGTAGAATTTCCAAACTGACCTAAAGTTAAAACTTGGTGACTTTGACCTTAGAAGTCAAACTGACCACGTTGGAAAATTTGACATCAAACTGCAAAACTAGAATATAAGAAAGAGCACAATACCTTTCCATCATGGACTTCATCTTTATGACTCACATCGATAGCTCCTTATTCATAGATTCATATATGCAATGGCCTCCTTACTAGTAAAGTTATAAACAACTTTAAAAAATCTTTATTGTAATGGAGTAACATGGTAGCTGTCATAATATCGTAAGTACAAGCCATTATCATTCATTAGTTCATTACCATTTACTACTATAGAAAACTATCAAATCAAACACATACTAAAAGCTTAGCACAAAGACAAGAAAGCAAACTCATATTGCTTTGAAGGTTAAGCCAAAGGTGTCTGGAAGGCAAGAGAACAATCTGTCATATAATTATCTATAGATGGAGTAGACCTTATTAAAATCGAAAATCAAGAGTTGTTGACTGATGAAAACATTTCGTCGGACTCTTTGGTACACGAGTCTTCTGAAATGCCCGTGGTTATCTGTTCATCTTTCTTAGAAATAGCCTTGAGAGCTTTAAGCCTCTCATATAACTCATCAGGAATAGGACCAGGTAGTGAGGCGACAGCAATTTCATCATCATGATCTTGTACATAACATGCATAGGTTCTGTCTTTTTTCCACGGGTCCCAATCTGAAACCAACACAATACAAAAAAAACATTGTTACCATCAGACAGAAACACTTATAAAAAGCAAAAAAAAAAGAGCGGTTACGAACGGTGCAAATTGCAAGCGACTTTCAATTCAAACTTGGCATCCAGAACGACTTCTTCAAATTTGCCGCAACCGATTCGCTTCTCGATAGCTTCGGGGTCCTGTTCCTCTAAGCAAATCTCAAGGCGTTTCCGAGTGGTGGCTTCAACGGCTTTACGATAGCCCTCTTGCTCAGGTATACTCTGGATCTCCTCCATCGTTCTTTTATATATTCTTATTAGTTCACCCACCGGGCCTGCGGTTGATGATTCCGCCGCCGCCTCTGACATCATCATCATCATTGATGCCCTCGCAAACTTTCGTACAAACATCTCTCCCACGGCGGTTGTCTCAAGTTATTTTTATCGACCGATAGATTTAATGAAAATTACCCTAGGCCCATTGATATGACTTTGATAGTTTGATGATATTAATTTGAGTTAATTACAATATTGGTCCCTATGGTCCAAAAAGTTACCTATTTCATGCGTAATGTTTTATAAATTGCTGTTTCGGGCCAATTTTTTGCACTCTGTCAACGGCTTGGTCCAAATTACCAACGTCGTTGATTTTGAAGACACGTGAGTTGCAAACAAAAGGTATATATGTCTTTTGGTTTAATTCAAAGACCAAAAGTGTAATTAACTAATGTTGGTTCTATTTGATATATACAAGTTAGTCATCAATGACTTTGATGAATTGTAGACTTGTAGCACCTTCAAGTTATTAGAAAGATTGAGCTTAGTATTAAATATTATTAATGTAGATGAAAATAACGTTAGGCTAAATTTTTACATGCATTTGTTTTTGCTTCGGTATTAATTTATTCAAGATATTGACTTCCTAGTTTCTATGTTGCTATACTTTAATGTTCAAGTTATACCAAAGATTCAAAATAACTATTGTGAGTTACTTCTGTTATATTGACTAGGAGCAAGTATGTTTCTTTTCTTAACATTCGAATGTATCACGTGATGCAGCAGTGTAATGACGACGGTAATGGTAGTAGCGTGCAGCAGTATGGGCGGTGGTGGCAGCGGAAATTGGCGGCGGCGGCGGCGGCGAGTAGTGGAGGTTATTGATGTAATTTGATTTCGATGAAATGTTGAAACTTAAGTGCATGTATGTATATTGATTTTCAGATATATGTTTGTGTGTGTATATATATATTGACTTTTAGATATATGTATGTATGTATTTAAGAAAAAGAAAAAAAGGAGTATGTGTATGTATTTAAGGGGAAAAAAAAGGTAGGGAAAAGACTGAAATACCCCTCACGTGGGAGACACGTGAGGGTGTTAACGGAGGTGAAATGACGGTCAACAAGTCAAAAGACTAAGTTTCAACGTGATAGGGTTAACGGAACCCAAATGAGATGGACTGTAGAAGGATCATATGAAATCATAAGGACCAAAATTGATGTTTTGGGTAAACCACACTTGAAATTAACAGTTTAACACTATACTCCGTCTCTTAGGTTTTGCTCCCAGAAACCCAAACGCCCTGTAATCAAGAAGTTGTCTACATTTCTGGGTGATTGAGATGGCTAATCTTCATCAATTATTAATCAAAACAAGATTTAAAGGTGATCTGACAACCAACTGTTTTCTTGGTTCTTCATCATCTATCCTGCGGTTACGTCGAAGGTTTGATCCTCATCCTAATAATAATATTAAATGGCTTCATAATTCGAGTTCTTGTTCCTTGGATAATAATTATGATAGAGTGACCAATTTGAACGAAGCACTGAAATCGTTCAATGTAATGATCCACAAACGACCCCTTCCTTCCGTAGTTAAGTTTACTCGATTGTTGCATGATATCACTGAACTAAAACATTATGCTTGTTCCTTGTATCTTTTTAAACAATTGTGTGCACTTGGTGTTCCTGTCAACACTTACACTGCCGGCATCGCCATAAAGTGTTATCATAGAATGTATCACACCAAATACGGTCTTGCAGTCTTAAGCTCTTGCTTCAAACAAGGTGTTGAGCTTCATGTGTCCACTTATAATACACTCTTGAGAGGTTTTGTCCTAAATAACACTCACCTGGCTGAGCATCTGTTCTGCGGTTTCATCTCAAGTAACCGACTACGTGAACTCAACTTAAGCAGCTACAAGATTATGATTAAAGGGCTTTGTAAGGTCGGCAGTAACTTTACAGCCATCGGTTTGCTTAGGCTTCTCGATCATGGAATATTAGATGGTACTTTTAAGTTTGATCTTGCCATATATAACACCATCTTTGACGGTCTCTGCAATGACGTAATATTTATAGATTATGCATTCAAGTTCTGGAAAGAAATGGTCCACCACAAAGCCATCCCACCTAATGTCGACACATACAACTCTTTGATTCGTAACCTCTGTAGGTTACGTCGTTGGGACGAGGTGTGTAGAATGCTAAAACAAATGGAGGATGCAAAAATCTCTCCCAAAGTCAGGACCTTCAATATCATAGTCGATGCACTTTGCAAACAGGATAAGATAGCCGAAGCCCGGGCTGTTATCGACATCATGGTTGATGAGACCGGTGGCCGCAAGTATCCTCCTAACGCAGTCACCTACAATCCACTAATTGATTTTTATTGTTGGAGAAATGAAGTGAGTGAAGCAAGGAGAATTTATGATTCGATGGACTCCAAAGGCATCGAACCCGACTTTTTTACTTATCACATGTTTTATCTTAGGTATTTCATTGATAAAGACTTTGAAAAGTTTGAAAATTTCCCCCGTGGTCGTTCAGACCTCTCTCACCAGTTCTCGTACTTTCTACTTTGTCGCACTGGTTTAGGTATACCAAGATTTCCAGAAGAAGAACTTTATCACAGTCTATTAATGGAACTTAAGTATGATAGTGCACTTGCTTTCTTCCATCTGGCAGCGGGCTGAATAAAGAAGTTGAGGTGCACAGAATCCTCATTGATAGGGCAAGCAAACACAAGAGGTTTGATGAAGAAAGGCGTCTTTTCCACGTCGACTTACTAAATTTGGATATGTATTTGAATAACCTTTGTTAAGTTGTATTTGAGTTGAAGGCATACCTGTTATTCTGTTATATAGGCAACATAGTATCTTGGCTCCCCTGCTATATGAGAATTTTACAATCTTGGTCCCTATGGTGAAGTAGTAGTACTAGGCCTGGCAAAATGGGCGGGTCGGGCGGGTTTGGGTAACGGGTCAAAACGGGTGCGGGTCAAAATGGGTGCGGGTCCAAATGGGTCATTTCAGGAATGCGGGTCAAACGGGTGCGGGTCAAAGCGGGTTGGGTGCGGGTCGGGTGCGGGTTGACCCGCTTTTTTTTCTTCTTCTGCAAACCAAGTCTTGTCTTATTTATTTGAGAATAAGCAGCAAACTACACAAAGCATATGACAGCAAACACCATATATATATATATTAGATATTTATTTTATTTTATTTTATTTATTAAGAAAATATGATGTAACCATTAATAGTTTTATGTAAATTGAGCTTTTTGACTGGCAAAAACTGATTAGAACAACTTTTTTATAGTATAAACATAAAGATAATAATTATATATATATATATATATATATATCATAAATTATAAGGGTAGATGGAGGAAACCCTCTGATCTCGATACCTTAGCGGTATCCGCTCACAACCCGCATTGCTACTGCGCCGGTGAAACACCTATTTATTATAAATCCCTCATGTATGAGGCTCGCACCCTCGCTCAAAAGATTCGCTTGGAGGACTTAAGGGAATGGTGACGGTACCCGTTGATCTATGATTAATTAAAAACTTAAAATTTAAAATAAATTAACTAACAATAATTATAATTATGAAAGTCAAGAAAAAAAATAATTATAACTTTATAAAAAAAGTAAAAATCTTAAATTTAAATTAATTCAACTCAAAATCAAAAGCTTACTTGTGGCTGTTGAAAAAAGACCATGAAACTTAATGTGTCTATACAAAACTCGAAGTTCAAAAAAGTCTTTTGTGGCTCTGCAATTTTATATACACACATTCTATAATTTAATATACTCAATTTAATAAAACCATAAACCCATTGAGTTAATTCAAGAAAGTGTAAGAATACGGTATGTGGCTATGCAATTTAATTTACAGAACGTAAAAGGTTTTTCATAAACCCGCTCGACCCGCATCTTTGACCTGTTAGACCCGTAAAGTTAACATATTTATTTTGAAATCAACCAATTAAACCCATATGTTTTATTTTCAATAGCCCAACTTTACCCAACAACATAAAAAATTTACCCAAATAAACCCAACTAAAATAATTTGGGTATGGATTGCCAGGTATCGGTATGTAGACGTGGGCAAAAAAACCGGTTTTTGAAAACCGGTTAGAAAAAAACCGAAACCGAACCGGTTTCTAACCGGTTATTTCCTAACCGGTTTCGGTTATTCGAAAAACCGTCGGTTAGCAACTGGTTGTGGTTTTCGGTTACTCGGGCCGGTTAGAGACCGGTTATTTTTCAGTTTAACCGGTTTCTAACCCCAAAAAAAGGGGGAAAAAAAGGGTCAACGTTTGACCAATAACCGGTTTCTAACCGGTTCTTTTTTTTTTTTTTTACCATTAACCGGTTTCTAACCGGTTACCCAAAAAACCGGTTTTTGCCCACCTCTACATGCAGCAATGAATTCTGAATATATCATTTCAAGTTATCCATCTCTGTATGACTTGTAAAGGTTAATTACACTTCTAATCTTCAACTTTAAAATTCACTTCTACCAATCATATTTTGTTACATTGTTTATCTTTTACAAAATACAAATGTGATACAACGCTCTTTTTCACTCCATAAAAATGTGACACATCAGCCTCTCTTACAAAACTGTCGGAGATGGCTAAAATGTTGGACACCATAAAAAGAACTCTGATGAATGACTGAAAGGTATTTAATGATGTCACATTTTTACTCTAATACTGATGATATACCCCTTCGAGTATACGAAGAGACACACATACAAAGCCTTATTACGAAGGCCAGAGCTATGGAAAGATGGATCATAATCCTTTCCTAAATAGCCGAGATCCATATCTCAAAACATAAGGGATTAATTAATAAAGTGATAAGCTATCAAAGGCAACTAAATCGGATAAACTATTATCTAGATATACTATAATCTTCGGAGAAGATAGGAGATTATCTTCATCCTCAAGATAAAACCTCTCCATAAAAGGGGATAATCATATCACAAATCGGCATGACCAACATAGCCGAAAAACACATACATACCATCCTTACCTTGGCGTAAAAGGACTTCATCCTTACCTGCGGGAAATCACCAATAAACCTTAAAATAAACCTAAACAATTCCGCCACGGCCATCTTAGCATAAACGCGGTTTGATGTTCAATCAAATACCATGCTAGTGTAGTATATATTATGCTCACAAGTTATGCTTTTCTCGTTCCTAGTAGTGTATGACCACTACCCTTTAAATCTGCCTTACTAATACAGTAATACATTCATGATCAGTTTTGAAGTGATGAGCCACGATGTTAGAAAATCTCGTACTTTGCCATCGTATATATTGCCTAACGAGTCCCTTAGAAAGGATAAAAGTATAAACATCGAATGAGGTTAGATATAACAGAGCAATAATACAATTCAAACAAAACATAGGCCAAGCTTATCTAACCATTGCCAAAAATTCACCTCCAATACGCACTTATCCAGATACACATTAATTAGTCGGATAAATAACCATAAACTAACAATGAATATATATAGCTGTTAAGTAACGAACCAAAAGAAGAAGAAAAAAAAAAACTTCCAAATCATGGTTCTCGCATATATGGGTCAATGTCTGATTGGCAGGAGTCATCTTGAAGAACTTTTTATTTATTTTGAAAGGCTGAATTTTATTAAGGCTGCGACAATTAAGGCGTTGAAGCAATACTCATCGCCCATAGGGACCGTGAAATACAAGACTTCTTATATCAGCTAGATATCCGCACAAAAAAAAAAGATAACGACACTATGGAATGAAAAACCTCATTGCTCGACTTCGAAATATCTCTATGGAGCACTTGGTTCCCGTGTTTCCACAACGGCCACCACCGTATTGACGAATCTATTTACATAAGCTAATATCTAATATTAGTTGGGCTCGTCAAAGAGTCCCGGGCATCTTTTAGTCCCTATTAGCTCCAATTATGTACAAATCAACAACCTGTAATTCATGATTCTATAAATAGGTTAATATAATATTGTTGATGATGAAATATTTATGCAATTTAATTTAATAGTAAACATCTATTGGTTTGGTGGATCAAATGGGAAAGAGACCAATTAAGTGTTTAATTAAACTGAACAAGAAAACAAAACCCTGACAAGACTACAAAATTTAACACACACAACCTAATCAATATTCTTTCATCCAGTTGCCATGCAAATTGCACGCCAACACTTCCGTTTTTGTCTCTATCTTACGAATAAACAGTTTACTTCTATATTTTTATGGTATCCGACTCAAACTCAAAACAATAAATCAAGAAAAGCTTCTTGAATATGACTAGTACAACATGATATCAAAAAAAAAAATCTCGATCAATATCTTCAATAAACTTTGTATATCCCAAAAAGAATCTCGATCAATATCTTCAATAAACTTTGTATACAAACGGATGAGATTTTTCTAATTCAGATTACTCAGGGGAATACAAGTTTTTTTTAAACTCATGTACATAACCTAACCAGGATATCCTTAAACTGAACCGTTTCCTGGTCACCTCCAAACTTGTACGGAGTACATGCTAGTGGGATGATACTAGCTAGGATATGAATCTAAAACATCTTGTAAAGATCTCATAATTAATGTTAACCACTAGACAACCTTTGGAGGTGTTTTTTTTAACTTAATATATGTTTGTGGATGTCAATGAGGCCTAGATCAACTGCTTGGGGACTAGTGTGGAGATATGGGGGTTTGAAAGGCGTGCGATCACTTTCAGATCAAATCAATTTAATGGTTCACCCAAATTATTCGATTTGATACAATTCAAAGAATTAAAAAACTTTTAGTATGTGTGTGTTGTTGAGAGAATTCCAAAGAATTACCAAAAGACGGGAAAAATGTTCCAAAACTGCCCTAGGCAGTTTCAACTTTTAGTTTTATCGAAATTGCCCCCTTCAGAATTCCGGAAATTAAATTCCGAAGGAAATTTTTTATACAGCAATTTAATGGACCCCGCTACGGGTTGCTGCCCCTTGGACCCCGCTACGGGGGGCGCTGCCCCTGGACCCCGTTACTTAGGGGTTTCGCCTCTAAGGTCATAATTAAATTAAATAAGCGTGCACTCGATCTGTACCTCCAAACTTATATGATGTCTTATTATGACAATATTATTGGTTAATCAAGTTAATCCAATTACACTAAAATATCTAACAAATACCAACACGTACAGCAGTTTGTTAACAACCAGCGAAACCTAGAATTTTTAACAAGGCAATCTAAATTTTCAGCTTTAAGTCCATACATACAAGAGATATTCAAGAAATCATCTACAGATATGTGCCAAAAATTTACTAGCTAGAACTTTGGATGCTAAAAAAACACAAAATCTGACATGTGCACTGGTTAACAACACAGATGTAACAATAATATATTTAATTAATTTAAGTAGTAGAAGTTACAGTCAATAATCTGTGCAATGTTTTCTGGAACAAGAGTAGCATCAAAATCTCACTTAATCTTTGTCTCTTTCACAAAGTCAGGTCAAGAGATGCAGTACTGCTATGGCCCATTGTTTTTGCATGCTTTGATTTTATATTACTATAATTGGAAGTAGAACTTGGCGAAAACAATGATAACGACAAACTGTTTTCATCAAATTCATCTTTTATTTTTTTACTGCTCGCAAGATCCCCTTTAGGGATCTTGATTTTTAATGAGAGATTCAAATCAAGAAGCTCGGCCGGTTCTACTTGATCGATGGTCTCTTTTCTTTTAAGTACCCTTTTCTCTTGCTCTTGATCTTTGACGGTCACATTTCTGTCCATATGAGTTTTTATTCTTTGAATTTGATCTTGCAACAATGATTCATCAAGATTCTTGAATAATCCCATTTGGGATTCTTCTTTATGATTGCTTAGTATTCGTTTCCAGCTAGTATCGTTTATTTGGTTGAAACTTGAATGAGCATTCTTGAGGTTATTCCTTGCAAGAATTCTATCCGCCATCGAACCATATATCCCATGTCTTAGTCCAGCCATGAAAGGGTTGTAATTTAAATTTGCTTGTTGACTCCATGAACCATCTTGGTATCTAAATATGAAAATACAACATTAAAAACGGATTGATCAATTCGCTTTTGATTTATATTTTAGTAGATGCATTATAGTATCAACACTAATGCAACGAACTAGTTCAATGCTAGCTGCTCGAATTTATAAATTCTTATTAATTCTTGAAAATTGAGAAGTTTTTAAAATATTACCTAAAATTGGAAAGTGGCCTTTGATTATAGCTCTGGAGCATTGGAAGTTGGCTAAGGTGGAAAATATGATTATCATCACCCTCACTAAGAATACCTTCTGTAACACCCAAAAAACAATATTAAAAAAAAAACTGTTAATATAATTACAATTAAATTGTCAAGTATAAAACCCCGATTCCATAAGAAGTCGATCAAGTTATATATACCTTGATTCGGATCATCATCGATCTTCTTACTTCTATACATCTGTGTAAAACAAATCCAGAACTCAAATATATCAATATGTATGTATTACTACTATACGTATTCAACATAAATTACAAAATCAATTAAATGATGCTCAAAATATGTTTGTTCTTCATGAATTAATCCAATTAAGTTAGTACTCGTACTATACTTAATTAATTACCTGAAGATGGCTCTTGACATGAGAGATACTGAGGCCTTTAACATTCATTAGTTGAAGCACTAATTTTGGTGTTGCTCCTATACCATCAAAATCAAAGTTGAAAAGTTCCATTAAGTTTCAACATTAATGAAAGATAATATCATATATTGAATCACTAAAACAAAACAATTATATATATGAATCACATATATATTTATGAAAAGTTTGTACTAACTTTCTTGACCTCCCAATCGTTCAATAGCTTGAACGAATCGTAGATGGAGATCAGGTGTCCACCTGAGCCTCGGGTTCTTGGAGCGAACATATGGTCGAACTGATCCTGTTACTGAACCTCTAGCCTTCTTATCACTGGTCTCTTCAACAGTGCTGTTGCTTGATGTTGATCCATTTTTGGGTCTGCTATCACCAGTAGAGTTGTGGTCAACCTCTTCTGATTCATCATCATAATCACAATCAATATCATCATTTTCATCCTCTTCGACATCACGAAAACTAGGGTTTTCCTTGCTAATAAGGTAGCCTTTGTGTGCATCTTCTTCACAAAAGCTGCTACTTTTCTTCATTTCTAATTTGGAATTTTGATCAACTATAGAAAAAGATGAAGCAGCAGTTAAAAACATATATAGGAAATAAGCTAGCTTTTGTTAGGGGTGTGTGGTTTTAATTAAGGAGAGACAGAAATGGTGTTCATCTCTTTTCTCTCACACAAAGACATAAGGGGAAAGGACAAGTAGTTGGAACTTATTCTATGGAAGATATATAACAGCTTATAAATTGGCTGATCGAGTTCTAGCACAAGTAAAAGTTTGCTAGAATTGGAAAGAAAAAATAACTTGCCCTAGAAATTTAAGAAAATCTCTCTACCCCTCTCTCTCTCTCTCTCTCTCTCTCTCTATATATATATATATATATATATACACATATATATAGTGAAGTGATCAAGTGAGAACCAAAAATAAGGGTGAGAACTATGAGAACCACTAAAAAATATCTTTTTTTTTAAATATCCATTTTTTTTATACTTTCACTTTTATTTTTTCTCCAAGCTTTTCATCCTCTTTCTCTC
>JAOXNX010000031.1:25026175-25043108 GCA_028566075.1 Solidago caesia
TTTGTGGGGAAGAATTTTGTCTACAAATCTTGACCACCCCATTGCAAATTTTTATTACAAATTTTGCCACATAGGTTGAGAATTTGCTACAAATCATGCATTGGAGGTAGTCTTATAAACAAAACCTACAATGGAAAGTTGGTTGGTTGGGGGAATTAGGCAACAACCAATCCCTTGTTGGCTCTGCCACTGTCTATGTGATTATGAAATATCGACCATTTAACTATGTTAACCGACTCAGGTCTTAGCTAATCACATAGAGATATATAAATTGTGAATTTTTTTTTTGTTTCACTTTAAATATACTTGACTTTTGTTAATCATGTGGTTGTCTAGATTTTTATTTACATAGAGACGTGTAAATTATGATTTAACTAAATGATTTTCCTATCCATTATCAAATTTGAATATATCTGAAGATATATTATTTGCTGGATATCTGTTAAGTTGTATTGTTGTAGCTCTAAGACTAAAATTACAACGACTTTGTACATATTAGAATTCTAGAGGCCAAAGTTTTACTTTGACAAATTCTTGAGGGACGGGTTTTGTGATTTACTCGAAGAGGTAATTACGCTTGCTGTGTGGGGTTTGTTTCACACTTGGCACCAATTTTATTATTTTTCAAAGTTCGACCTGTTTTTATAGATTATTTTTGTAACTAATTTTTATATGTGAACGTGAATGATTCAACACAAAATTCCATTAGATTAGAAAGAATAAATAAACATAGGACAAATATATAATAGATTAATTTATAAATGCATCATCATATGTGGTTTCTTTTTTTTTTTTATTACAAGTTTACTCATGCTATGTCTAATTTTAAATTTATAAGTTTATTTTGATAATAATGAAATACAATAGCTTGAACAAAATGCACAGTAATCATTTTATAGTCATTTAATTATTGCAATATTGTAGGTAATTGTTAATTATGAAATACATCTTTACAAGTGTTGACTATGAAATATTCATAATGGTTAGTTTAACACAATTAATTAATGTATACAATTATATATATATATATATATATATATATCAATATTCTTAAAATTCTAAATTGAGTTTACTAACAATTAATATGTGTCAACTTTAATCCACATGGAGCGTAAGAAATCAAGAAGCTAAAAAGATGTATGGGACCGAAAAAGTGGAACTTTGCTTAGACTAGAATCAAGTTACCCAACACAAGTGTTGGCACTGGATTAGTTTTTTGGATCCAATCATGATTTTACCAAAATTGCTGGGGACTTGTTTACAATAGATCTTATAATCAAAATAAGATTTTTTTTTAATTATTTTATTATTTTTTTTTTTTTGTCTAACGGATTATCAAAATGTTGTTTAACCACAAGCAACATGTTTAGCCACAAGTTTTAACATAGATCTACCAAGTTTCTAACCGTCTAAGTGATATGCTAATATTCTACTAGAACAACAACAATACCTAATCTGTCATGAGCCGGAAATGGAGAATATATGTTGGATGTAAACCGATAAAGAGACTGTTTTCCAAAATACGGTGATACTATGTTCCCAAAAAAAAAAAAAAAAAATCTGCCGATTAAATACAAGGAAACGTAAACAAAACGTTTGCAAGCTAGCAAGCTAGGATCCCATGTTACATTCCTTGATGTTGATTCGGAATCATTTGCTTCCACAATCGCAACTCTTACTTTCACGTACCTTGTGGCTTGGGTCATGGACTTTGTCCCACGTATTACAAACAAACAATCTAACAATTCATCAATTGATTCATTCCATAGCATTACAGGCTCAAGAACCTACAATTTCTTCGAAATATCCAAAAAGTTGATGACACATATTTGTAGCTTTATTAGAATAAATAAAATACAAATATTATTAATCACTCGTTTGTAGTATCATGGGGCCAGAAAAAAAAAAATCAACAATGGTCCCAAAAATTATGTGAATCTGGACTACTTTTTTCCAAATATGTTATCTTCTTCAAATGGTGCAGAACATATATCATGCTTTCACTATGCACTGAATCTCATCGGAACTCTGCAATTAAACGTGACCAAAATCAACGGTCCTACTTTAATGATGGAAAAGCTGGTGGAAGTATCGGACCAGATGGTATGCATTGATTTCGTGCTCGGAAGCAAATGCAGGACTACCGTCCGCCTGAGATCTCTTGTTGCCAATGCCACGGTCGCCTTCAAAATCCAAACATCATCACCTCAAAAATTCCTGGTCAACCCACCGAGTGGACTCATTTCTCCCTTATCTCAAATCACCTTCCAAATAATCCTCAAACCACAACCTCAAGTTCCTTCGTCTTTCCCACGCTCCGTTTCTGACCGGTTCCTTATCCGCACGAGTCGGGTCCCATTCACCGATTCGACTCACTCCAATTCGACTCACTTGGACACTAACACATCCTGGACACAAGACATTAAACTTAAAGTTGCATTCGTGGGTCCATTTTTGCTTCGGCATGCGGTGAATAATGGGGACTGTGAAGCCGTCAAGAGTATGGTCAAAATTCAGAGGACGGTATTGACCAACTTGTCAACTCGGGAAGCCGAGTCGCTCCACCGAGTTGCAAGTCGGTTAGATAACTCGGTGGAAATGGTTAGTTTATTACTAGAGGCCGGATTGAAAGTGGAGTCAACAAATTTAAATTTACATGACGTGGAAAAATCTAAATGGATAGAAAAAGGATGGACAGAATTACATGTGGCAGTGTCGTTTGATCGGACAGATGAGGTTTCAAGATTGATTAAATTAGGAAAACGTGGGTCGTTGGATTGTAAAGATAGAGAAGGAAGGACACCGTTATATCTGGCCGCAAGTAAAGGGTATGAGAAGTGTGTTAAGGTGTTGGCAGGTGCAGGGGCTAATGTGGACGCGAAGCGTAATGATGGTTGGACGGCATTGTATAGAGCAGCAGCGAAAGGTAACCGTCAGATGGTTAAAGTGTTGGTTGAGCTTGGAGCTAATCCTTCAATCATAGATCGTTCAGCTATTCATATTGCCCGTGATGAAGGACATGTAAGTAGAAGTAACAAGTAGTGACATTTGATAAAATTACCGCTACAGAAAGACATCCGACCAATAAAGTATCTGCATACATTAACTACATCGCCTAGTATAATCAATAACGCTTAAATAAAATACGAATAATTATCTTTTTATACAATGGTATTGAAATTAAATTTTGAATACAAATACCATATATAGTTATTAGTATATTGTGATCTAACTCAGAAATCTAATGCTCAGTGGTTGATATTTTAAAGTGAATGTAATAGAATAATAGGCTATTATTGAGTAATCATTATTGTAGTTTAAAGACATGGGGTCAAACTGTCATATGATTGCCAACCACCATTTTAGATCAATGTTTGATATAACTTGGGTTGTGTAACTTAATTTTTTAATAAAATTTTGGTAAAAATAGAACTACAAACATTAGAGTTACAAAATACATGAAATACTTGATTAAAATCTGAGCAACGTTCTTATATCAGTAGTTACACTATATATATATGCTATGTTTCGAGTTAGTGTTTGTATTTAAACTTGGTAAAACTTGACCGTTGAATATGCAGAAAGAGATCGTCGAAATCCTAGAACGAGGGGAAGAGGTATTAGATGCAGCACGACGTGGAGATCTTGTCCGCCTTGAATTTCTGTTAGAGACAGACGCAAGTGTGGATTTTAGAGATCAGTATGGTTTGACCGCTATGCACATTGCAGCCGTCAAAGGCCTCAACGATGTGGTGATGTTGCTAGTTGAGTTTGGTTGCGATCTAGAATGTACTGATACTGAAGGCAAGACACCACTGCATATGGCGGTGATTGGTGGCAACAAAGACACGGTGGAGGTGCTAATAATCAGAGGAGCAAGGATGGATGTCGAGTGTAATAGAGGAGCAACGCCTTTACACATTGCCCAAACAATGGGGTATGAAGCGATAACACAATTTCTCCTCGATCAAACTATTTCTTGATCTAATGATTTTGCTTTGATCCTCAACGAGCAATGTAAATCCTTCTTTAACATATTACTCCATATTTTTATACTGATACTGATAGGTGTAGTAATAGAAGGGAAGAAAAATACATAAATTCCACTAATAGTCGTCCATTTTTTTTATTTTTTTTTGTATAACGTAGGATAAAATTTAGCCTTTCATTAAACGAATGTTATTCATTTACTTCGAAAAATGATGCCGTATAAAAAAACATATACTTACATAATGCAATTGTGCACTCTTCTACTTCAAGTTTTTCTTATTTCTAGAAACAATGTAGAAAATGAGACAACTATAATACAGGTAGTTGTACACATTCAGTGGTGTCAAGGACTGGTTGGTTCTACATAAAGATCGATTTAGACCTTTTGTTTTGTAGGGAGAAAACTGCAACAACATCAAATAAATACTTATATTTAAGTGGTGACTTTTCTACGATAATTTAAAAAAGGAAGACACCTATTAAGAGAGATTTAAAAGCCAACTACCTGAAAGACAATGAGTTAATTGAAATACAAACATACTGAACTGAAACTATTGCAATCGCCAAATAGCATCCCGGCCCACTTAATTACCATGCTCCCTAAACTATAACTAAAATTGAATATCACAATAATGTCTCATTTAATAAGATTTTATTAATCCATCAACCCTTAGGTACCCCTATTAGAACTTATAACTAGAAATCGATGTTAATGTCCAGCCATGGATCTACCTTTCTTATTTTGCACTTTAACTTCAAATCTAGAAAAACTCATCCAACTCGATCTTTTTGTTGCAAAATGAGAGTGATTCTCGTTGCTAAATTCAATCCGACCCCTGAATTCCTTTCGTTGCGTTAAGAGTGAATTGTCAAATATATTATGACAAGGAATGAATGACATTAAGAGTTGAATTCGGTACCTAAAAATATAATAACGTGGTTTGCATTTGTTTTTTCAGGACTGGTGATATAATTAAGCACATGGTTTGAATAAAGAATATTTCCCAACTAATTGAGATAAACTTTCAAAATAATACACCTTCGAGATTCGTTCTTGTCTAGTATGCTTATAATTAACCACAATCCTCTTAAACTAGCAGCCACCATCTCTAATTTTAAATTAGTAGCCACAGCCACTAGATATAGAGATTGCTACGAATTTGTTCTTTGTCTGGTATACTAATCCCTATCCATATCCCATGTATACATACTTATCCCTACGAATCATGGCCCCTCCTCGTGTATCATAACTTACTTGGTTATTTTCGTCTTCAAATTTGTTTGTGCCATGATTGCTACAAGTCGATGGCATAGGTTCAATTGCTCTTCTCATCTTCAATGACCACACTCTCCTTTTATTTGTGAAGTTTAAGCACACTGCACATATATTGCATACAATCAAAGTTGTCAAGGCTCAATGCGCACAAATGGGTCCTCGTGACTGAGGTGTGAAAGACTCATTGTGCACAAATGTGTCCTCGATCAGGACTGAGTTGCAAGCCTCATGAATGCAGAGACATCATATAAAAAGAACGTTAATTCTGTATGTATTAATGTATTTATTGTACATAACTACTTCAATAAAACAATGTTCTCTTCCATTCTTCAAACATCTAACACATGTCAATTCCAAACTCAAAGGCTAAAGAGTCAATAGTCCATATATTTATATTTTACTTTGTACGTCATGATGTGCAATTTCATTTTGACTTTGTGTTAACGAATAAAGATGAATAAAAGTACAAGAGTAGTATAATCGCTGGCCAAGATGAAGAGGTCAGACTGTCATAGGCTGATCGAGAGTTTCTATAGCCCGGAATTAGTTTACAATGAGCAGATTTTTGCTTTAAATCGTATTCTGATGGCTAGGATAAAATTCCTAGGAGTTGGCTTGCCGGTAATTCGAAATGAGGATGACTCTCACGTAAAGGTGGAGGTCTAAGATTGAAATCTTACAAGGTGCAAACATTTTCTAGGAGTCACGTCGGTCTTAATAGAAGGAAATTTATCCGGTTTTATGTGGAGGAGCCGAGGAGGTACCTTGCATAACCTCATGGATTATTGGCCCACAAAAGGTGAAGTTGAACCACGATTAAAAAAAAGAGAGTAAATAGCCAATGCACACATTCAAAGAAGCCCATAACATGCATTGGGCACACCTCATAAGGGTCACAACTCACAAGTCACAACTCACACCCAAGGCACCGGGTCTAGGTGCATTGTTAACTGTTAAGTGTGTATTGACTCAAAAGCAGGCCTCTGTGCCTGAGTTGCCGGTGTGCTTTACACAACATATCAACTATGCATATAATACATATGTAACAATTTATATAAATTTCATAATATAATCATGAAAAGAAATCCCATAAAAAATCTTCAGGAAGTATTTCAAATATATGTAAAACCTTCTTTTTTTTGCAAAACTATACAATATATAAGAGGTTTTGCAATGTATGTCAAAATTCCAAACAATTGTAAAAAACAATAACCCCACCTCCATATCCTTCGCTATTCTTTTAACAGCTGATGAATAAATACCTTACACGGACAACTAATTTGACTGACATTTCATATATTAAGAGAAAGAAAAACTGTGAAATTTGTTTTCCTCTTTGAGCATCGGGGATAAACATTTCACCCGCTCTATAAATTAAGAGAAAGAAAACTAGATAATACATGAAACTAAATCAGAAAATTTGATTACCTTTCAGATTTGGGACGCCAGAAACCTTTCCTGCCAACGAGGAACCGTTTCTGATGTAAGGTAGTTGACCAATGAAGTGAACGCAGAATAGGTCTCACCTTGTTTAACATTTCTATGGCATCTTCAAGTATCACAGCCCCACCTGGCCTTAATACACGATCCATTTCGATTGCAACATCCACCAAGTCACACCTACAAGTTTATTGCAAAGTAAACATAAATTCGTCATGCTATAAATAAACATAACAAACAGTACACAATAAATTGTTGACACAAACACAATGGTAAACACGATTGGGGAGTCATAATTCACTTTCTTTATAAAAAATGAAGATGAAAATGAAAATTTGGAAGATAGTGAGTACAAAAATTATATACCTCTGCGTTAAGTTGCCAAAGAGGAAACTAGCATGCAAAAGATCGTAAGTTCTGGGATACGTATTAAGTGATTCGCACCAGTCATGGTAGATACCAATCAGCCCTCTGTCGAATATTAAAGGCAATGTATCGGGTCCATCAGCAGGCACGACATTCATCACCCATAGAGGTAGATCAGTCAAAGCAGCGGCTAACCTGTCAGAATTCCGCACATCTTTAGACGCAAAGACTAGAGAAACTAGAGATGGAAATTTAGACCCAAGTTTATGTTTTATCTCTACTGGGACTAAAGTAAAAAATAAAATTATAATGAAAGGGAAAATGTTACCTATAGTGTAACTTTTAATGCATAAAACCAACTTAATAATTTTATTCAGAACATTAGTGTATTATTAAAACAATATACTATCGCAACTATATTTGACACGCTAATTGTCAACATCAACGGTACCCAATCCCGCCATAAGCGGGTTATGAGGATTTGACACACTAATTGTAATTAAGCTATATTTGGGTTTTGGGCGAGAAGTTTTTTGGTCAACAAACCCATCTAGTCCCGTTTCGACCCACAACAAAAATTTTCACCGATCCACCCCTTTTACCACCTCTAGAAGAGATCCGTTAAATAAGAGCAGCAAATCAGTAAGAATAACTAACCCTCCATAACCAGCATTCATATCCATTACATTCCTCACACTTGACCAGTTTACACCCAGGCCTCCTCGGTAGACACTTGCAACAAGTTCAGACCAGTGTTTGCTATCATCATGAAAGATTCGTTCAGCATCTGGTTCGGCTGAAAGACTTGAAGGTTTACTTGTGAGCCTTTGGGGCCAAGGTGTAGGCCATGTATATGTTAATGGAATTGCAGAAATACAGCCATCAAGGGGTGTATACCTGAAAGAAGATGAAGATGGCTATTATGATTATGATTATGATGACTATACTTTTACTCAAATAGCACCAACATGCTTTAATCTACCATGAAGTTTTTGACCGGGTATTTTCATCACATAGAGGTGGATGCTTTTCTTTACGTGATTCATAGCAGAAAGAAGAATGAGGCTTCTCGTATATAACTAGCCCTATTCCAGATGAATCAACACTTTTAGCGACTACCTTCCAGCAAATAGCTTCAGTAAGAGCTACCATGGCTGCAAGAAATAGACAAAACATCAATCAGCCAAAAAGATGACCAGTTTAAGGAGAAACGGATCAAGACTCAAGTAGAATTGCCAAAATGCACGGCTCGGGCAGATTGTGTAACAGGTTACTTATATCACAATGGACGACGACCAGGCAAGGTTGGCTAGTTGGATCTTTACACAAAGAACTAATAAAACACTGATAACCGAAATCTTCAAATAAAATGATTTTAGGAGGTTATATGCTTTAAAAAAAGACTCCGTGCAATACAACCTGTTTGACCAGATCCCCTTTAAACGATTTCTTTTTCAACCATTTGACATAAAACATAACTGAAAATGATCCATTCATCTTTAAATGGGTTGAAGCCACCTCCAATTTTAACAAGTCGGTTCTAGCTACCACAAGGGAAAAAGCCAAGTTTAAGTTAAACGCTATACACACCGTCCCAGACTTTCTTATCTCTTTCATCATCGCGGTAGACTGGTGTTGCCGACCATATAAAAACTCCCCCAGGCCTTAAAACCCTGTTTAACTCCAACAATGGCTTTCCACCTGAGAATTCATCCACAAAAAATTACAGTCTAAAACTCATTACATAAGAAAATAATTATTTTTGGAGCAATATAGAAAAACGATTATGATAAAACCATTACCATCTGCATCCCAGTGAACCCTGCATCGTGCACAGTGAATCAAATCGAAAGCGTTATCTGGAAATGTTAGCCTTTGTGTGCCAATTACTGAGAGAGTGGCAGGAATTCCTCGCTCTAGAGCAAACTGTATTTGAGCTTCATGTTCATCTTTTGGAGCAAATGACATGGTTATAACATCTTTGTCAAGCAAATAGCCACCAAAGCTAGCAACTCCACAACCAACATCAAGAATCACCCTTGTGCGTTTCCCCCAACTGATTTTTGGTAGATTCTAGAAGAAAAGAAGAAACATAAATACAAGAAGGGGTGAAATCGTAATATAACTACATCGTTATTAAGGATTCAACAACCGAATTTGGCAATAAAACAACAAACATCTGTAAATACTAATGTGTATTTGATGCATTGGCCGATCACTATTGCATAAAATAACACATCATACATGCGGAGATGGTGACCAGAAGCACGTCTAGCATAAAATAGCACAGCATATAAATTATATCTATGACCAGCAGCATGTCTACCATAAAAAAGAAATTGTGTATGGTAAACAAGAAAACTCTGCAGCTTAAAGTGAAATACACGAAATTTAAAATTTTAAACTAAGAGAAGCAGCCTGCCAATGAATAACAGTTATATTAATCTGTGATTGCTCGACACCATAACACAAATAATAGAAATCTAGCTGCCTATGCCAAAACTATTTGGTCCAAAGTCCAAACATGTAAACTTCCAGAATAAGTCTATCCATTGGACAATTGGAACATGTAGGTGCAAGCTTATCAGTTATCACCACCTTCTGACACCAACAAAGACAGACTCCAGAGTCGGGATTCATGAGGCATGGGTTTCCTTGATAAGTCAACCTTCTTCTTTTTACATTATGTGCACAAGGCATACAAAATTGTCAAAGAGCTTTACATTTCAGAATTATGAGTAATATTTATAGAAGATATCAATAAACTCTATATGGAGATGTATCCTCTCTTCCATATGACACCAGATAAACTTTTTTGGCTTGCAATCATCTAACACTCAGAAACTATAATGGTCCAACCAGTAAAGCATATATGCATAAACTACAGATATAGGCTCACTTTGCTTCCCAAAAGAAATAATGGTAACTTGATAGTAACAAATATCACCTTTTCTATGTATTGAATGTAATGATTAACTCCCTCCTTAAACTGGGTACCTCCTCCGGGAAAAAGAAGATAATCACCAGATCTTTTAACCCAGTTTTGTTCCTTCTTGTATTCCACAAGCTTAAGATGTGGGACATTGTTAAACCATATCTGTAAACCACAGAAGGCCCATATAAGCATATGATAAAAATATCCTTTTTGTGTTATATAAACATTTTTAATATCAAGAATATAATCAAAGGAAAACATAAAACCTAGGCAAACATTTACCCATCAAGTGAACACATTTAGCAAACAACCCTTTTACTGCTAAACAAGACAGTAGAAAACGGGGGAATTGCATATATCATTATATCGCCCCCTCAAAACTTAGAAAAACTGCATATATAACCAAAAAAATACAAACTTTCAATGAGTATGTACACAATTTATCCAAGGTTTCACATGGATATATGCATTATGCAATTGCCCGTCAATAATATATATGATCCTAGCTAAAAGGTTGTGGGATCTAGTTTCATGGTGGACAATGTGTGGATTTTATGTGAATATGTGGTTAAATGCTTTCCTAAAAAAAAAAAAATGATCCCCGATAAAAGTCACAACCTAAACATTGTATAAGATCATGTAATATCGATTTCTACATGACATGAGCAACTTCAACTTGGAAAATGTGCAACTAGAAGCAAAATTTTTCTTTACTCATACATAAGTAACCCATAACTTCAAATAATAATCAAATATAGTTAAATAAGGGAGTGTGGTATGAAAAAGTATGGGAATGATGTGGCATAAGGAGATTGGTTGAAGAGTGTGGTATGGATAGCAGTGCAACTACCCATTGCCAACCCCCTAGGATTATATATAGAAACTAATAAACAATTCTGGTTTCTGTTAAGAAAATAATATGTGTGAATAATTATGTGTCGTCTTAATATTTATCTGTTATTAACTATGAACTTATGTCTTTGTCTCAGATTTTGAACATTCCTTGTTTTGAAAAATAAATTAAAATGACACTTATATTTATTTATATATTCCGATTCAAAATTATTCCATATTGAATAAACAATTTATATTTGAAAGAATATTAATGCATTATTTATGATCGAACAAATTTTTTTGTGTGAATAATTTCCCTTAAATGTTTAAAAACTTTTTAAAAAACTGGAAGTATATAAAAAGCATAAAAATTACCTTCTCATGTGTACCCTTTAGCAAATCCATGTGATCCTCAACCATTTCACTTCCTGCAATTTAATCATTCTTGCTCCTTTAGAAAAACGCAGCTATAATTAACTTAAATAACTAAACAAGTGTATTTATTTGTATTAATTTGAGTCTTAATGATGTATAACTATTTTTTAAACTATATCATATCAAACATCTTTCTTAATTTGTACATGCAGCAGCATTTTACAGATCGACTCATAATCAAAATAACAAATTTATTACGTACCATTAATTAAAATCTAGCTATAAATTAAAATTTGGCCCAAAATTGTCATGCATGTTGTCTTATAATCGATCTATAATTAATTCTATCAAAAGTTAATCTCTTACAGACTAAAACGAATAATTGCTTAATTATGGGAGGGAGGACGTGTTCTTGGCATTGAATAATCCGAATAGAGCACACCAAGATGTTCGTTTTGAGACGAACCTTCCTTATAAACCCCATCGATCTTCGTATTATTGTCATGTGCATTTCTCGTGGACAATCCTTTGAATTCAGTGCTCACTCGAGCTTTTTCTACTGTCTTGCCACCTCCATTCTTTTCTAAAACCTGCTTAAAAGTTTAACAAACATACATTAATTAGTCTTTTTTTCCCCCACTCGTTGTACGTAATGACTGATAACACGAACATGAACATGAAACAACGACACTAAACTCATACTAAATCGCTTAATTAGTTTGAGAGATCGGGAAAGTAATTACGTACGTACCTGGAGAGAAATGGAGAAATGAAGTAGTGGTTTTGTGGAAGAAGGTTTAACATTTGCATGAAGAAGAAGACGGGCATTTGAAGAATGCATGCAAATAAGTAGCTGGGAAAAAAAGAAAATTAGTGTAACAAGAGAGCCAATTGAAACCATATTTGATCCCTAGCTGCTAATCTTCTCAAGCGTGTAAAACTAGTTAATAAATAGAGAAAGAATCAGTTTATATAGAAGCAGTGGCAAAATTGGCCTATTCACAGTTGAATATTGAGTTTAAATAAAGTAGTGATAGGCTTAATTGGGGTGATCTAAAGCGGGCCTACAACTATATATAGAAAAATATATGACAAGATTATATATTGAAAATAGTAATTAGAGAGAAAAATACTTAAATATTCTCGTACATTTTAACTCTTACTTTTGGTTTGGACTTTAAAATCTAGCTAGTTTGGTAAATAAGACATTAACTGACGGTGAAAAAATAAAATTAATAGATTTTTATGAAAACATATATTTATTTACTAACCATCAATTTGTTGTCACGATTGTTGATTTCACAAACACGTACTATGTTTTGGGGATATATTTAGGGATCTCAGTACGTTTAGCATAAAGTAATCTGATTTTCTAAATAAATAAAATAAGGTTTAATTCGATGAAGATCTCGATCTGTCCATGATTCTTTAAGCAAAATAATACAAGCTAGGGTTGAAGATACAAACACATGCAAAATGAAGGATTTTGATGAGACTTGTGAACTCCAAAGTACCAAATATTCACAAGATCAAGAAAGGTGTTGTGCCCACCTTGTCCCCCAATTTACTTCATATTTCACTTTCAAATTAAGTTGGTCCCTTTTTATTTAAAGATTAATTAGTTGATACTTAAGAATGATCACATGAGATCATAAACATTGTCACAAAATCTAATCATCATCAAGATAATATCTCTTATGATAGTCTAACAATTTATTACATCATAATCCAAAGTTTTAAAATAGAAATTAAAGCAAATGTTAACCACATGAACGCCAATTGGACATTTTGATGGATGGATTGAGAGTGAAAGGAGGTAGTTTCGTGTCACAAACAACCAATAATTATAATAAAGAAGTAGGCGGGTCGTATGAAATATGTATGTGGATCATTTCGAAAATGAAGGACCAACAACACAAAGGTAGGGGATGAATATCCAAATTATTGTACTTAGAGTATGAATATTTGGTAGGTACTCACAAGTGCAAACCAAGTTGTACCATCCTCAATCGAACCACCTAAAGGTAAATAACTAAGGAGTAACATACATCAAAAAACCAATGGGCTAAAACCCCAGCGGTATCCCAAGTCCCCCCATGAAGGGGTTTGTTCCCAGGGACGGATCTACATAGTCCCTTATGGGTTCGTCCGAACCCAGTAAACTTGTAAAAATTAGCGATTTTTAATGGTAATTTTAATAGCGATTTTTTAGCGAACCGAACATCTTAAAATAGCGAACCCTGTAAAAAAAAATTCTGGATCCGTCACTGGCAATGACCCGTAGTGTCATTTGGATTTTATGCAGCATTGTTTGTCGCCTCTTTACCTCTCTTTTTTTTTGTAGCGGGATCTTAGGACATGAACAAAATAATCAACTGATCAATGATCATCTCGCGCGTATGAGTTTGTTTGATTTTTGACCCCGCTTCTTCAAACTGCTGAATAGGTCTTTAAATGACATCATGCATGATCACTTAATTACTTTACGAACTCATCTAATATGTTGAAAAAGATGCACAAATTCCTTTCGAAATTAAGTATATAGTATATGCACAAAGTCAAGCCTATAATTATTCGGTAAAACAAAATACTCATGACAGAAGCCACCATTATCTTGACAAAAAGACAATTAAACCAATATAAGAAAGGATTACCTAGTACAATGTGTTGGTGGTTTGGTTATGTATAGTACTATGTAAATTTGTTGGTTTGTTTTAATTAACTTGTGCAGTTGAGCTAATTCACCAAAGGTCAAAGTTGATGATATAAACCATTATACATTTGTTGGTTTCATGACATTATTGGTCTATTTATCATTCTTGTTAAATTAAATATATCTACATAATGTATAGATACAAGTTCAGTTAATTACTTTATTTTTGACAGGTAGTTTAGTTAACTAATTAATTAATTAAGTGTCTTATACTTATAACATACGTACGAATCTTGAGACAGTGAAGGTTAATGTGTTTCCAAATTTGAATCTTGCTGTAAAATGATAAATAAACAAAAGTAACGGGCAGATGTATGTGGTAATGAAGAATCCGGTAATTAAGTTGCATCATAAGTTACATCAACTTTTTTTTCTTTCTCATTAGTTATTTGTTGGGTTTTATCTAAATTATGCCCTCGAGGCATATGTTAGTATACATTCAATACACGGTGACTTTTCAAAAAACTAAAAATATGCATTAGTGATTCAAATGAAAAAGTAAAATTTTAGATTGAATTAATGTATATCAAATACATTTTATGATATTTTAAGAAATAATGTGTTTATTGATTACTTACTAACATGTGCCTTGAGTTACAAGTTAGAAAAACTCTCATTTGTTAGTTTTGTGAAATACCCACAGGTATATGTGCTATATGGAAATATATGATGTATATAATGACACCCCTACCATATGAGAGATTGAAGATTATCCGTTTTCAAATTGAAAACTGTTGGTGTTTTATGATACGTGTGAATTACTCGTGAATGTCGGGAGGTCGTCTAATATACGTTGTCTTAATCAAGTCCGTGCTAGAGAGCCTTATTAATTAACAAACAGAAAACCATTTAAACCCTCGTGTGGAAGAAACTCTATCTTGTCAAGGCTCGAATCTAAAACTTTAGAGAGTCAAACTCTCCCCGGGCCCACCCTAATTGGTTAATTAAAGTGTTGTTGATAACCCATTAAAGTTTTGATACTTTTGAATACAATTTGAGTGTCTTTTAACCCGATTTGATACATATAATTGGTTTTCTATTTCATTATCTAACATATTTAGAAATACTCATTTAAATTACCCCGTGAGATAAAAAAAATAGTGCAAGTCAATACAATTTTTTTTATATATGACTTTTATTACGTAAGGAGTATAACATTTAATTAAAAATTAACGTTAAATATAGCGAGTGAAATGAAGTAAATTCTTATTATCATTAATGTCAAAAACAACTTCAACCAACACCAACCCCGTTATTAATCCTATTTTTTATATTTTTTTAACAAAGAAAGCACAACTATTTCCTTATATAAATCCTCCATTTTCTATCAACCTTCCCCACTCATAATTAAGCTCTAGTCTTCTCTCAATTAAACACACTACTCCTTTAATTTCTTGAACACACTTCTTCTCAAATTAATAAGCTCTTAATTGGTGTGACTCTTTCTTTAAAGGCACACTATTTACTCCATCAATGGGTTCATGTGGAGCTTTCTCAATGAATGTGAAGAAGAGGGACCTCATCGCGGCTGCATTGCCTGTACAAGACCACTGGTTACCGATGTCAAACCTAGACCTACTTCTCCCACCTTTAGATGTCGGAGTTTTCTTCTGTTACAAGCAATCTCTTCCTCTCGACGAGAGCATGAACGTAATCAAAAAATCACTAGCACAAGCACTAGCTCTATTTTACCCGTTTGCCGGAGAAGTTGTCCATAACATCCTCGGAGAGCCTGAGCTGCTGTGTAATAACCGAGGTGTCGATTTCATTCAAGCCTATGCTGATATGGAGCTTAAAAACATTGATCTTTACAATCCTGATGATTTTGTAGACAAAAAACTTGTTCCAGCTCAAAAACAAGGGGTTCTTACTGTTCAGGTATATATATATATATATACGCGTGTGAATTAAATATTTATATATTTTAGAATAAATATGCAGAAAATCATACGCTATATATATATATGAACGTATATATTATTCCTCTGCCAATTGAAAGTTTTGTACGGTGCGTATGTTTTTTGGTCCGTAAGTACGTATGGTGTTTCACGTACTTTTGCTAAGGAGTTTTATAAAACAAGTATACCCACTTTGCCATTTCATCAAAGGTCGGTGTTGAAAACGCCGGTTTAAGCTTACATGTGCTCAATTTTGTACAGATGTGTGTGTGAGTCGTCGGAGGCCGGTATAAGGGCCGATTTGAACCTTTTCCCGGCACTCTCTGCTCATAACCGAAGTATAAAAATAACTTCAAAAGGCCGCCACTTTCACAACCGTCGACCTTAACATATTTTCAAAAGGCCGGCACTTTCAAAGACAACTCTAAGATATCCGGCCACCCCATTAATTGTTTGCATATATCAGTAATTGGTTGCATGTAGCTTGCATTGTCAAAAACCAGTGGTCACATGCACAACCGACTCCATATTTATATAAGTACTTACTAATGAATGAGATTTTTGTAAAGCTTCAATAAACATAGATTAATTAGTCTAACAGGCCAGAATTAAACTAAGAAAAAATATCCATGCATGCATTCACCAGTTCTGGTTATCTTTCTCACAAACAGTCTAATGAGCATGCCACATCAGCTTTACATACATCCTTCACACAAACAACTTTTACCCACAACAATATATTCATCATTCTCACAAACACCCAATTAATATATACATACACACACAAACCTCATTCATCCCCATCCTTCCCCACAAACACCCAAAGATGGTATCCTTCACCTCATCACCACAACAATATCCTTCCCACAAAAATCCTCCATGTCACCATAAATCTTCCATGGACAACCTTGATGCGGATAGTCTAATTATCCATCACAATTTATGAGTATATAAATGGTTAATATAACCAGCATCAAGGTTGTCTAGTAGTCATGTGTAGTATCCTCATAAGAGGTCTTTAGTTTGAAACAGGGACGGCTCCAGCTTGGGGGCAGTGTGGGCAGCTGCCCCCACTCCAATTTCGGTACAATGTAATTTTTATTTTA
>JAOXNX010000031.1:25064184-25076146 GCA_028566075.1 Solidago caesia
TACCGGGGTTAGTTGTACCGGCCGACCGACCGGTACCGGTAGTACCGGCCGGTACGTACCGGTATTTAAAACATTGCATTTTTTTATTGAACTTACGGTTGTCAATTTAGTTGGCCGGGTCCGGGTTGACGGGCTGAAATTTTCCAACCCTAACCCGACCCATTAAAAGTATTATACCAGAAATCTCAATACTGACCCACGACCCACTAATCCTGACCCAACCCATGTGACCTGATTAATACATGGGTTGATTTCGATCAAGTGGGTTTAAGTTCAATCTATTGAATCTTATTTCTCCAAAAGTATATAGTTAAAAACACTTAACAACAAATACATATGCTTATAAAATAACCAAATTGTATAGAGTATAAACCAAAATATCAAAAGTTGTACCAAAATATGATCATAAGCATATGTCATGAGACGTGTATATACATATATATTAAAAAAAGTCATTAAAAATTATTCGGGTTTGCGGGTCAATTTCACAACCCATGAGACCAACCCGGGCCCTACCTAAAAAAATCAAGTTATTAGGTTGTCGAGTTGATGAGTTGGTAGATCGAGATTACAGAATTTTAACCCAGTTCTTTTAGGTCGGATTTCGTGTTTAATTGAATATTGACAGCTTAAGCCCCTAATTGTACTTTGATCTCTAGCTACTGCTAGAGCTTTGCCAAAAAGCCACAATTATTATATAAATAATAATAATAATAAAAAGTCTATACATTGTCTTATACTAAATTAAACTACAAAAAATCAAATGTTTAAAACTCATACATACGGCCCCTGTACTAAATAGATAAAAAAATATTTAATATTAATTTTATAACCACATTTAATAATCAGTTTAATTTTAATGATTATTTTAATCTTAATAATAAAATTCATTTAAAGTATGATTTATAAAATAACTTACGTTATTAGTAATTTACAAACATATAAAACATTATAAGTTGATTATTTATTATATACCAAAAAACATAAATTTGTCGATTGAGTTTTTATAAAGTCATGTTGTCTATAAATTTGTCGATTGAGTTTTTATAAAGTCATGTTTTCTTTCACTTTCTCCTATCATTCATCGATAATCAGCGTAGAAAAAAACACAAAATATCATTAAAAAATGGGAAGTGATATCCGTACCACACTTATTAATATATTTACCACATACGTGTTTTACTGTCATGTACAGTGTGTTATTAAAGTAGTACTTTATGGTAAATAAATCAAAAATTGTGGTACAAATATCATTTCCCTTAAAAAAAAAGCTTAGAAAATTAAAAAATTATAAGATATGTTTATCCCGCCTTGCGTGGTTATCTTGATAGTTTATTTGAATACACACACATATATATATATATATATACAGGTGAAAATTCTGATGTCATATAATAGAATTACGCGTTGATGTAAGTTATTATAGCATACAGTTACTACTTACTACTAATATAAATAAACACAAAGACTAGACTTCCATTCTTCACAGATACCCCCAAAAATTAAACCTTATACTGCTACTCCATTGACATTCTCTCTCTCACACTCTCTCTCTCTCTGTCTCACACGGACACATAAAATGGCACCTGCAGGACATTCGCCATGCGCATCATGCAAGCTACTACGAAGACGCTGTGCCAAAGATTGCATTTTCGCACCCTACTTCCCATCCGAGGAACCCCACAAGTTTGCCATTGTTCACAAGGTCTTCGGTGCTAGCAATGTTAGCAAGATGTTGCAGGTATATATTTAACTATATATACTAAAGGTCATAAATAACAAAGTTATTATAGGAACTTATGTAACTTAATTATGTGTGAAAGAAAAACAAATTAAAGCTAACAAATTCGCACACAAACTCTTGTTTTAGGAGCTTCCAGTTTATCAAAGGGCGGATGCAGTGAGCAGCCTAGTTTACGAAGCGAATGCTAGAACGAGAGACCCTGTGTATGGATGTGTAGGGGCGATTTCATACTTACAGAAGCAGGTTTCACAGTTGCAGATGCAACTAGCCATAGCTCAAGCAGAGATGTTATGCATCCAAATGAACAACCAAGAACCTCAAGCACCCGCACCAGCAGCATCTGCTAATGGTCTGCTCCCGGTTCACCCTATGTTATCAGATGATCTCATCTCAAGGGTTTCTACAGATGACATGTCATATTCATGTTTACATAACATCACCAATCATCATCAGTACTTCAACTTTGGTTCTAACAATGTGATTCAGTATGACAATCTAACGAGAGAATCTTCTTTTCTATGGACATGATGAATAATTAAACATCATATAAATTGTTTCAAATATAATATTAGATCTCCAATCTTGACTTTTTTTGTTCAAGTCATGCCTCAGATGCTTCTTGCCTTCAATTCGATCTTGTGTGTGTTGAAAGAGAATGAATAATACTCACTTTAGGTTTTGTCTTTATTAAAAATAGAGCAAGACAACAAAACAATTAATAGCAAGTACTTAAGAGCAGGTAAATGTTTGAAAACATGGGGAGGTTTAATGGAGTCAACTCTTGCATGTGCCACCATTAAAAACTATAAAAATAAACAAATAAGCAATACAATAGCGAAGCATCAATTTTCGGAATCCAACACGTTACTTACTAGTCAATGTGCATCTTCTTTTGTAACGAAGACTACGTAACAGGATTAAGAATCGAGATCCTCTCATGTTGAAGCCAATGGATAATCATTATTATATAAACTAATCTGAATATATGAATATGTGTATTTTGACATTCAGAATGCTAAACTATTAATATACTATGTGTACATTGGCACATATAACACATAACAGAAGTTCATATCTCTATTAAGAGAATATGTTTAAAGGTAACAGTGAACTGAGCCATGATCTCTTAACGGGTCAGTGTCTGTAATCTGTATGAAATAGACAAGATCTGTTGGAATATATAATTAGTTTAAGACTTGAAGGGTATAAAGTGTAAATGACGGAAAGGAAACGTTGTGTCTATTCAGAAGAAGGGCCAACGGTTTGGGCCTCTCACAGCCAACCGATGTGACTATTCGAAGAAGACACGCAAGTTCGTGAAGCATCATGATGGTTGGTGATCGAATAACCGCCATCTTAGACAAGTATAAATAGGAATGTTATTTCAGTTTCATAAAAATCAATTCATTATACGATTGTATAAATTTGATTCAATAATAATTGTGTGATTCAATTATATAACTTATTCTTCAATTACAATCATACCTGGGCAACAAGATCTGCTAATTAGAACCAACTAGCATGTTCTCATATCAGAAAGATAAAATTTATAAATAAAAAAAAGGACTAAATTAACTAGGCATGTTTACTTGGATTGTATGCTAAATGCCAATCAAAGAAACCTCAAACAACAGGTAACTTGAGAACTTTGTTTATCATGATATAATTTTAGATTCTGAGGCATAATACTTCATGCATTGAACACTTGTACTTACTGCATGCATAATAGTATGCATGTACAAGGTTTTCGCTATGTTTGCAACGTGATCAAGAAAGCTAGTTCACGTGGAGTCAACAATTGCAAGGAAGCATCCAAATTAGTAATAAAACACTCAAGCCCAAACCCACCTCATACCTCCAAAAGAGGCAAAGCCTCTCACCTACCCCTTGGACCAGTAGACCAAAAACTCATTAGCGTAGATCTTACAGATACAATACAGTCAATACTATTTTCTACTTAATGTAACAGAGCATGTGCGTTTACGGATCGTAATCACACGTGGAATGTTAGTTGCAATAAACATAAAACCATGAAAAGGTACTTGCAGAGTTCAGGTTGCCTAAATTCGTAGTCATTAGGACGAATTCAGTTGGGGTGGCAATTCTTTGACCCATTAACTTATGCATGGGTCTGTTTGGGCTATATATTATCTAAAACAGCTCAAACAAAAATGAGTCAAATGGGTCGGAATTTGCCCAAAGGGAATTTCACAAATCGTTATATATATATTTAAAATATTAATAATATATATCTTTTAATATAAATAAACTCATAAATCGTTTTATAACTGTATTTAACATTTATATTTTTATAACAAAATAGTCAAACATGTCCATGGGCCAACCCTATTCTTACAAATAACGCTGAGCCTATTTTGCCTCGTTATTCAACCCGCCTATTTTGTCATCTCTAGATAATGTATATATGTAGAAGGCTTCACTTAAAATAACAAAAGAGAAAAACTAAGAAAAGCGAATTAACTAGAAAATTGTCATTTCTAACTATGTTTACTGTTGTTTGTAACAGCCGATTCCAAAACTCAAATAGTTATTAGACAACAATTCATGGCACATGTACACGTGATACATGTCAAATTAGTTTGAAAAATAATAAAGAATGAACACACATACGTGCATCAATAATAGAGTTAATCAATGCATGCTACGGAAGATGACACATTCATCACAGACCAAATATAGAGTCCGTGACAATGTTTCTATTACAAAGAAAAAAAAAAGTCAGTTCTATAAACGATGATACTAAGGTAACAACAAAATAATGTGAAAACACAAAAATAGAACATAGCGAGAAAAAGTGAATTGGAACAACTATTGACGACAAGGAAGAAGATTAGTCAAAATGATAGAAAATAAAAATAAAAGAACGAGGGAAAAAGAAGTGGTTCACTTTGAAGAATAATAAAATTAAAAACTTGTAATCACCCATAATTTTGACTATGGAGGGCTCGAGGGGGGATGCTTCCAAATGTGGGTTGGTTAATGTTTCAGAAGACATTACCCTAATTTGAGTTTGGTTTCTTCTGCAAAGTGAAAACATACCCAAAAAGTGTTTTGGTTCACATTTCGTGTGGCAAAAAAGGTGGTGCCAAAGTCTATTATTCTTCTTCTTATTTCTTCTTTCAAGAAAGATCTGTCATAATGTAAACTTATGATCATAGCACATGCAATGTGATTAATTATTATTAATCTAATCTAATCACCCATCATTATCCAAGTAATCCAACCTAAAATTTATTATGAAAAATATCATCCAGTATGATAACAGAAAATCCTAAGGGTAACTTCTAGACTCGTTCATCTTAGGGAATTGATATTCGTACCATTTCTTTTGATGGATGTACCACAAATGTGCATTACTGGCTTGTACAGTCAGCTATACACCTTGTACATTGTGGTACATTAATAAAAAATTGTGGTACGAATATCACTTCCCTTCATCTTAATGCTTCACTTCAATTGTCAGTTTCTGCTACTTGTTTTCTTAAAAAAGGCACTTACTCTAATCTACTTTAAAATAGCGTGAAACTTGAGAGTTTTAGAATTGAATAATTACTTTAAAAATACGACATACTATCTACTTATACAACCTAATGACTATACTAATGAGGATTAATAGACTTTTTTGAATTTTTTTTTTTTTTTCAAGGGTAAAGGTTATATTTACTAAACTTACTTTTACAATAACTAACTACAGAAAATAGAAACAATACATAGATGATATGTTTGCACACTGCATAGCTCAGAAGTGACCATTATCTTGGTAAAAACTATCAAAAGAGTGAAAATTTTCCGGTAACAATTATTTCTGTGACATATTTAGATATAAATGTATGACATCCAGGAACATATCAATAGCAAGATACATGTAAGAGAACTATAAACTATTGTAAGACACATTTTAAAAAGAGCTATAAAGCAACATAATCTACACACCTTCAACATTCAACCGAAGAAAAGGAGATTCCACAAGTTCCTGGCAATCACCATTGATGCCACAA
This sequence comes from Solidago caesia, assembly GCA_028566075.1. Classification (NCBI taxonomy): domain Eukaryota; kingdom Viridiplantae; phylum Streptophyta; class Magnoliopsida; order Asterales; family Asteraceae; genus Solidago; species Solidago caesia. Next base: position 25,069,948 of record JAOXNX010000031.1, read on the forward strand.
GCTTGGATGATGAATTTGAGGCTTGAAACACCATCTGGAACCAAAAGCTCAGACAAATAATAAGCTTTCACCAATGCTACCCCAACATACTTTGATGCTTGTGCTGATTCATTTGGTTCATTTTCAACATAAATGTTGTACTTATAAAATACAGAAGAGACACCACGATTCAATGTCCAAAGAATTTTAAGAGAAAGGGTTTTGTTTCCCTGAGAATCAGATCTCCAGTGGACGTTTTGGCTTTCAAGATGCCACTCTGAGGCTCGTGGGAAAACTATGTTATCAGTAGAAGATTTAATTGACATATGACCGAGAACTGCATAATATGCTGATGAATCACGAACTGAGGGAGACTTTAGCCTCATTACTGTAGGATTTGAATTGTAGCAAACAGCGTGAATTTCAGTTAACGTGGATCCTTCCAATGTGACGCTACTCTCTTGAATGACCCATTCTGGTGCTGTTTGATGCTTTTTGACATGACGTGGCATAATGACAGTGTTAAAGTTGCTTGAGAACCGTCCCATGGTAAGCAAGGTGTCCCCCCAAGATGCAAGAAGAACTACGGTTTTCTTTTCAGTCTCCGTGCTGTTTATGAAATGAAGACAAAGACCAATCACAGAATTCCCGTCTGATTTCACCTTTACAAAAAATGTATGTAATAATTAGCTGTTAAAGATTGTGGCAGTAGACAAAAGCATGACAATGCTCAGTTATTTTAGAGTTATGCTTTGCAGTTTCTTGCCAACAAATTACTTTGTAATTTCTTGACGTGGCTAAGTGGGTGGGTCGGGCAGGGTGAGTGAGTGAGTAACAGGTCAAATTGGGTCATTTTTTCTTACGTCTAAATCAGGTAGGGTTGACCCGAAAAGATTTTCTTTAGTCCATTTTGTGAATAATTAATATGTTAATAATGACTATGTATATAATGTCATTAACTCGTTACAATAATAATCTAATCTAAGAATAAGAACAACTCTAGCATCTTTCAAACCACTCTCTTTTTTGCTAAATTTTTTTTAATTGATTTATTTAAGATGAAAACCCAACCCAAATCGACCCAATTATATTATACATATATATATATATGGGTTGAAATTGCCACCTTTAGCATTTTCAAACTAAACTAAACCTTTAAGCGGTTCAATCCGTATTTCCATATCTGGATAAGCTACATAAATATAACTAGTTATCACATGTACTGAACCATTCAAAACAAATTCAGCCCAAAAAATGATGTCTTACCGAGTATGTAAAGTGGAGTGGTGAATTCCCCAAACGAAGTTCTCCCTGAAAGATTCTTCTTGTCAAATAAGCATTATCTTCAAGGACTCCTTTAAATGTGATATTCCCTCCTCCACTATATGATGCTTCTTTAAAACTAAAAATTCCAGAGTATAGATTGTATATAAAAAGTGCAATCTGTCACACAAAATCTCAGTAAACAAGGAAGATTCAGTACTTACTCGACAAATGCTTGAATTGTTTCGGTTGCAGCATCTCCAGATAACTCAAGACATGGCTATCAAACACAGTCAGATACTCAGATGTAAGTTAAGGAAGACAGGCCATGATGAGAAAGTATCTTTCTGCTCAAGACATTTGAAACAACTAGAGGTGGCAATTTTGACAAATTACTTGTGAATGTGTCTGGGTTATATTGAACAGATCGAAAGGACTAAACCAAAAAAATCAGCTAAAGGGGGAACATGTCAAATAGGTTGAACATGTCAAACAGCTTGAAAGTCGCTCAAAGTCGTTATTTTTATGCACACAACCTCCTAAATTGTATCTAAAATATTTAGAAAAACATTGTAATCATAATTAACGTGTCAAATATATGAAAATAATTAAAAAATGAACAAAGAAGAGTTTGCTGGTCAATCCGAATAGCACTAAATTTTGACCTTAATTGACCCCTACTTAACCAGCCTGACCCGCCCATCTTGCCACCTTTAGAGACACCAAACAAGTAGTGTGAACCTATAGAGATCAAACTTAAACTAAACTTACCATCTTTGTTTTTTTTTAAAACCAAATGTCAGAAAGAGTGAATGCACATTCTCTTAGAATCACACTTAATGGTTTCATATAAAGATAAAAAGCAACCACGGTGGCAACTTTGATGGTCTCCACAGATAACATGAATCTTAGATGAAGAAATGAGAAAAGAATACCCAACTATCATAGCATAAAATGTAAAGATCGCAAAAGGAATTATAAACATATGCTACCTGAAAGGTTTGATTTGAAATATTGTTCCAAGGTGCATCTGATACAAGTCTTCCATCAACAGATAGATGGTAACCATGGCCCTAGAAAAATATATGTGAGCTTCAAAACTAAAAAGTTTGGTGAAAGGTTTAAGGTTGTAGTTGATGATCAGCAACTGCTTACATGCTGGATGGATATTCATTTGCTTTTGTTTTGTGAAAAGGCAATTAAAAAAACAATAAACTTATTATATACCTGATCAAAGTTTGAGTAGAATGGAAGAACTCTAGGATAACTTTGTGATATTCCCCATGATTTCTCAACAAGACTCCACCACCTAACAACATATTATTTATGAGTAACTACGTACAGAAGTGCAAACTCTTATAACTTAAGAGTCCTGTAGGATAAGCATAACGGTTTCATACAGGAATTTTAATTAATAAAATGCCTTGTAAAAAAAAAGACAGAGCTAAACTTGAGCAATAGCAGAGTACACTACCGATTCTGTGCGGTCTGAAAATCAGGGGGTTGCTTAGTCTCGTAAACCCATCCAGGAGCAAATATGGCGGCTGACACATCATCTTTCTTTAATACATCAAGTGCCACATTTGTCTACAGTTCAAAAGATAATGATAGTTTTATTTTGTATATGGTTTCAAACTCTTCATCTTATAAGGTTTACCTCGACACCTGTAAAGAGTGATAGATGTCTGGCACTTCAAACAAAATGAGAAATGGTGTTGGTGGTCTTAATGTCATTTCACTTTGGTTAATAGAGGTTTACTCGCGACAAAAAAAAGGCAAAAAGTTTTTGTATGTCGGTTAAGCTCTAATAAGAGTTAGGAGATGCGGAGTTCACACTCTTATGAGATAACTTGATTGACATGACAAATGGCAGGGTTCAAGGGGTAAGGTCCCTGTGGGCCACAAAACCTCATGGATGGTAGTAAATTTTCAACCATTTTCCCGCCAATTGGTTTTTCCACCAAAACAAACCGCTGACACCCAACCCTTTTAACAGTTTTTTGCGCCAGATTTCTTTTCTTTCTGTTTTTATAAATAGGATTCATCTTGTCATAAAACATAACTAACATACAATAACCTGTTTGTTTTTCTCTAGCTTCTAGCCTAAAACCCGAGTGTGACATTGAATTACTGATTACAGACTTTACAGACTTTGCACCGATGCAAATGTTGATTGTAATACTATTTTCTGATAGTAATTTTAACACGATTCAAAGTTCATCCAAGTTATTCTTGATTAGTACATACCCTTCAGAAGTTTTTCCAACAAATTGGATGTGCAATCTAACGACGGTATGTTTATCTAATGACCGTTTTGCAGCCTAACAACTAAGCTATATTTGATGCTTACTTTTTAACTGCAAGACTCACCCACGCATCAACACTTTTCATACTTTGCCCCATCTGGGACGTGAAACTACAACCTCTTGGTTGTTGAGTCACTTTAATACCGCTAGGCAAAAGACCTTTCCGGGAAATATTTTTGCTGTTCTATGCAGTTACAAGAAAATCTTCAGAAGTACAAGTTTTGAAGATTAAATAACCACATACCGTCCATTGTCCATCACCATAAGTGCCTCTACCAAAAACATCAATTCCCATGTACACATCAAACTTTCTATTCCCAGCAACAGCAGCCGATAACCTTGGATAATCTTCCTACAACGTAGACATAAAATCCAATAAGATAAGAGCGGACAGTCATGAGTCATGACACCCAATCAAAGAAAAGGAAAATAATTACAAAGTACCTTCCAGGAATAGTTCATGAAAATGCCATCACATATATCAAAAAAGGGCTTGTTACGGTCATTTAATTGATCTTGCCAACTGAGGTGACCCTCAATTGTTATGCTGTCATACCTACAAAATAATACCAAAAAGTATATGGGAACATATAGCACATCTAGAGGAAACAAAAAGACGTCAAAATACACAATTTAGGAAAAACATAGTTTTTGAAACACCTACCAGATAATTACAGATCCGGGCATTGAAGAATGCATAACCTGGGTTAAATGGCTGACAAATTTCTTTAGAATAGGAATCTTTTCGATGTCCAAACTGACCTCCATATTTATCTGTCAAAACAGGCAAAACAAAAGCCATGGTCTAGTTAAGTCACCATTAAAAATGGGTACAGGAGGTTTTCCCTCTTTGGGTTACGCGGGGAGGGCTAGTCTTTTTGACTCAGATGTAGCCTAACCGGGTTTTTTTTGCCCAATAATTCATCTTATACAAAGAAAAGTTATTAAGCCTAAAGTTAAACCAAGAAAAACCTTACTAATAAAAAAGTTATAACTTTACAGATAGGAAGAAGAAGATTTTCACATGCTAATTTCTTTAGCATACATTTATGTCCTATCATATATCTCAATTATAGGTGTGTTCTAAACTATCTCAATTATAGGTGTGTTCTAAACGTTAAACATTACTCTTCATATTTATTTTTTCTCCTTATAATCAAACTTGCATTTCTAAAAGAATGGTGTCTAGCTAATTAGATTCTGTCCTTTTCACCCTAAATTGATACAGATCGAGCCTAAATGTTTTCAAGCATACTCATGTGGCGTAAAAAACTAAAGTGTTAAGAGACACAAATTATATAGAGTAACAAACCAAAACTAATAGCGAATGACATTAAATACGCCTCTGAGAAACAGAAACAAGATGTATCATAATAGAGTACCCGGCCCAAACAAAGTAAGAAACAAATAGTTACTCGTTAATCAGACTCTAATCAGGAAGGCACATGATTAATAAATAAGATTACCAGCCACCCATCAAAGCCCAACGCAACAGCAAGTTCAGACAAACGCTCAGCATACATCTCAGCAATTGTAGTTGTTTCCAGAAACTGCTCTGCAATCAATTTTCCTTCATCCCACTCTACTATAAAAGTTCCCAACACCTAAAAATTCCGTAAACAGTTAAACACAATTACGACCCAGCGAAAATAATATCACATTCTACAATTCATCAGCAAGATCACAACAATAAGCTACATCCAAAATAAGTAGATCTCATGTGCTAAATATTCAAAAATCCCGCGATAACTTTATTTCATGTAATTCCTCCATGCTTTCTCATTGATTAACCTCAAAATTTTATTAACTTCAAATTTTTTGATTATAATCTAAACCCTATGTAACTTCATATCATATCTATTATCTATAAATGACCAATTAACTACATAATTATGATTAATCTTCCTAAAAATTAGCTTAAAAATCCTTCCACTAATTCACTAAATATCTTTCCTATCCAAATGTTATCATCGTCTTATTGTTAGAAGGATATTTAGGCTAATGAATTAGAGGATATATCATTATCCAACTTTAAAACAGTGATAAAGTGCACAAAAATGTATCCGACTTATCAATGCATCGCTATTGTGTGTTATATCATACTTCCAACTTAATGTATGTATCTCACCTCTGAAATCGATGACCTGCTGGTGTTGGTTATGTGGATACTATGCACCACTTATAGAAGGAGCTCATACTTGTACCATCATTTTTTTTATTAATTTACCAAACAGTACAATTGATATAACATGCGGTACAAATATATAATGCATAATAATGGTAGATTTATCAAAAGATATGGTACGATTATCAATTTCCCTTATAGAATGACATAACGTGACGGTTTATGTGGTTGCCACGTCAACAGTCTTTTTATAAAATAAAAACTAAATAAATTCATATTAACCTACTCTAGTTTTATACTCTTCCGATAAACACCAATAATATAAATTATTTAAAACCTTAAAACTTTTTTATACACACAGAAGAAGAAGGTTGGAAAGTACGCCCCCCCCACGTGCTAGGCTATTTCCACCACATAAAAGGCTATTTCCACCACAATTTTTTTTTTTTTTTTTTTTTGTTCTATCAACTTATACATAAAGATGCATTAATTTTTTTTAATTTTTTTTTTGTTATATCAAATCCTG
>JAOXNX010000031.1:25116819-25128468 GCA_028566075.1 Solidago caesia
TCTGCCTACATCTTAACCTTCCCCATACACCGTCGAGGTATTGGGGCTCAAAACCCGCAGAAGGCAGCACTGAGCAGTTTCTTTCTTTCTTTTTGACATTTGGAGTGAAAATGAAACAAGTGACGTGATCAAGGAGACGTGGTATGGAATCTTCTTGTGGGATTGTGTAATTTTTGTTCTATTTCTACTTAAGATCCAACTTTTATTCGGGGTGCTACTATTTCCACCTCTTTTTTTTCTAGATACACCTTCAATGTATAATAAACAATGCATACCGTACAACTGTTTATTGCACAAAAAGAGGTGTAAATAGGACAAAAAGAGGTGAAAATAGATACTCACTTTTATTTGGTCGGATACTTGACTTTTATGTTGTTGCAGACTTGCAGTTGCCTCTACCACTAATATAATCTAATCATCATCTACAATATTACCACTAATATAATCTAATCATCATCTATAATATTTAAGTAATTAATGGGTCAGCTAGAAATCCACAGACAACATTCTGGAACTTCCAAACCAAAGAAAAGCCAGTAATTCTAGAAACTTAAGTGTACCCTTTATCTTATTTTTATTATTGAGGGTTGATAATATACGCTACTAAAACTAAATGAGTATAATATATAAAACACATTGTACAAGTATATACAAGCAAGATTGGTGGTGTATAGCTAAATTTTACTGGTGTACGTATCCGGAGATTTTGCTAACCGTAACCCTTAAGACTATGGCTAAGTTACCGTTCATCTAGCATGAACGTTAATTAATCACTAATTGAACACTAAAATGTTCGTATTATTATCACCTTCCTTGCTTGGGATGACCCCACCCCCCCATAGACATTCTTTTGTTCTCTCTCTCACTTTGGCAGAAGGTCATCCTGAAAGTAGTTTCTTGGATAGGGGTAAGACTGTTTACATATCACCTCCCCCATACCTCGTATATGTCGAGATTGGGCTTGATTGTTGTTGTTATTGTATTCTTCACCTATTCAATCAAATTTAGCATTTCCAGTTTTACCTCTTAGAAAACCATGATAAATAATTGAAACATCTATATACTAGAACTAGAATATCAAAGTTTTACGGTTTTACCTAATACTTTGGATTTCCATTATTTCAAATTGAAGCATAAATACCGACCCTAGTAGAAAACAAACGCGTCGTAGAACAACTACCGTTTATACTTCGGGTACAATTTCATAATGTAGAAGTTTTCTATTGCCGTTTTTAACTTGTTACGCTTGAAAACCTCACAATTATAATAATTAAATTCATAACACATTAAAAAAAAAATGTATGAAGAGTATATGTCCATATAAATAAACTATGGGTATGTTTGGCAAAAACTTTTCAAGAGTTTTTTGGAAACTTTAGCTTTTAATTTTGAACAATAAGCTCCTATTATGTTAAAAGCTTTGTTTGGATGCAACTAGCTTGAGTTTTTATTTCAAAGAAAAAGCTCCAAAATGAACGTTACTTGAAATAGCGTTTCGGGAGCTTTTAGTTTGGATGGAGCTTTTAATTTTTAAAATTACACAAATAACTTTTTCATAATTTTTGGTTGAAGCTTTTAATACCCAGTTTAGTCATTTTATACTTTTAAGTTACAGCTACAACTAGCATACCAAATACTTCTAAAAATAAAAGCTCTATCTAACAGTTTTGCTTAAAAGCTACAGCTTACAGCTCCAACTAAAAGCTCTAACTAAAAGCTACAGCTATCAACTACAACTACTTTTGCTAAACATACCCTATGTAATGATTGCATCTATATTATAATTTCATCTCAAAAAGATTTGCGTAAACTCTAATATTCCATGTAAATTATTAACAAAAAAGGTTCACTTTTATGCTAACAATAAAATAATTTTAAGCATCCGAAATCAACGGGAATCCAACAAAATCGTGAAAGTCATTTTGCTTTGTTTTATTTTATACGAGAAATGAGAAACGTGAAAATATATTGTATTTTAGAAAGAGACCATGATGTGAAAAAGTCAGGATTAATTCGGTGTTAGAACAACAAATATTTAAGTTGGTTAGTTTTGTTCCAATTGACAACGATAGTTTCATTATGACCTCGGTAGGTCGTCCATCCATTCCATTCCTTGTTAAAGTTATTTTTTGTTTATCAAAATACCAACAAATTTTATCTTTATTTGACAACTAAAGTTTATCTAATGCTTTTTGATAATTATTTTTTGGTTCGATTTTATCTTAGAGGATAAGAGTTTAAAGGTTTTGACGATTGATGCTTGGAGTTGTATTATCATCTTTTCTCTATTTCAACGAAATATGATTAAAATATTCGACACAGAGTCAGTTGGAGGTGGAAAGCTGGCTTTGGCCTTTAGATAATCATATGATCGAGTTTCATGTAACTAAGTTGAGTTGGATGACAAATTCTATATTTGGTTAACTTAATTTAGATAATCATATTTATTTTCTTGTAATTGTTATCGTATTCTCCGTGTAACAGTCCAAGTTATTTATATATAACTTTTTGCCCTTAGAAAAATAGAAAGATTACCTAATGCTTCGACCCAAACTTACAATTAGTATTGTAAAGCAAATCCTCATTCCTTAAAACGGTTTAATAACGTAAAAAGTAATTTAAGACATAATATATAGTTCATAGTTTTGTTTTAATATATCATGAATTCATGATATAAACATATTGAGAGAGAAAACAACTAATTACCACTAAACAATTAAAGACATTGACATGAAAAAGTTTGAAAATTATATAGGATATTTTTTTAGTTGGACGACCAGTTTTAAAAATTTAGATAGACATTTCTATTAATAAAAGTTAAGATACAACGACATGGAAGAAAATAATAAATAAAAACTACTTTTTGCTTGAAATCTAAACAACTTGGATAATAATAATAATAATAACAACTAGGTGGTTCGAGCCGCTCGATAGGCGGCTACAGTGCTACACTATTCGCCGCCATCACCACCACCACCCGTCGCCGCTACAACCACACCGTTGCCACCACCATCACCGCCGCATCACGCGGACATTCGTTTAGTGACATTTAAAATCCATTTATTCTTTCTCAAGTTTAGCTTCATAGGAAACCTCAAAATGGCCCTATATATATATATATATATATATATATTAAATATACCACCCATATCCTAATTGTATTTATTTAATATCTTTTAGTGTCATTAACAAAACATATGTCATTACCTGTCTATTTTTTTTTTAATTTCTTTTCAATAGATGGATAATTTCAAAATCATCATATAAAATGTAGAAATGATTTTGAAAACTTTCATCTCTTCACTTGATACTTGTCATGTGTATAATCTAGTTGGGTTATAGTTTTATTAGTAAGTTAATTTAAAAATATATATTACTCTTTAAAAAAAAAAAAAAAACTCCATTTCTTTAAATAAAATTAAAAAATAAATCTTATCAGGCTGTAGTTAGTCATGCCCAAAAACCGGGTTTTATCCAAACTGAACCCGAACCGGTTTTTGGTCAACGGGATCAAAACCGGGTTTCACCATATACGAACCGGTTTCAAACAGGTTTTTGGTCAACGTGGACTAGTTTTCTAACGGATTTTCCTCCTTTTTTTGGCCAAAAACCGAACTCGACCCGATTTGAACCCGGTCTCTACCCAGTCCAAAAACCTGAAATCCAAACCGGTTTCAAACCGCCGGGTTTTCCAAAACTCGAACCGGTTTTGGTCAAACCCGAGTTTGGGTTTGACCGGGTAAAAAACCGATTTTTTGAACCCGGTTTTTCAAAAACCGGTTTTTTTGGGTATGTGAAGGCTGTACTGGACTATTACGAGTCCGGCTTAAAACCTATGGGCCTGATTTAATGGGCTTATATCAGAAAATTACTATTTTCTTTATTAACAAAAAATATTTCGTTGTCACGTGTAAAACTCTAGATAAGTGGGTCCCATCCCAATAATCCACTTGGCATCTTTCGCCACACGTAAACATTAACGAAAAATAAAAATTAAAATAACTTAATTATTAAAAAAAAGAAATATACTCGATAAGGCTAAGGCCATTATTGCCGTGAAAAAAGTGTGTTAACTCCGGAAACAACCACAGCTCCGCCGTTGACCCCCGCCATAAAAATTATATCCACCTTCAAAACTTAAATCACACTTTCTTCACACACATATAATTACATTACATATATATACATCAATGATGGGATTTGAGAATCAGGGCTTTGAAGAAGCCCAACTATACACATCTCGTGAAGAAATGGAATCACTCGTTCTTAACGACGAGGACGATAGTAACAATAATAAAAATCACGATAATAACAGTCCGTTATCCGGATCTAACGGCAATACTAACGGAGACGATAATTCAAGTCATCATCCGTTATCCTCACCGTTACCGTTTGCTGAAATACCTACTTCCGATTATAACGATAACGATCCGTTATTATCTCCATCAAACCCTAACTCTTTCAATTCCTTCCTTGAACCACCGTCTTACGCCGATGCAGTTTTCCGATCGTTTGACGGCAACCACGGGAAGCAAGTTAACGGTTACGGCGGGGTGTCCACGTCATCTAGCTCGGAAAATTCGGAGTATTTGAAAATTTCGGTTACGGATCCGCAAAAGGAGCAGGATCTGAATAATTCGCTTGTTCCTGGAGGTAATAATTTTGTTACTTATTTGATTACTACTTGGACGAATTTACCGGAATTTAATGGAACTGAATTTAGTGTTCGGAGACGGTTTAAAGACGTCGTGACGTTATCCGACCGGTTATCGGATTCGTATAGAGGTTATTTTATACCGTTAAGGCCCGATAAGAGTGTTGTTGAGAGTCAGGTTATGCAGAAACAGGAATTTGTTGAGCAGAGGAGAATGGCTTTAGAAAAGTATTTAAGGAAGTTAGCTTTGCATCCTGTGATCAGGAGAAGTGAGGAGTTGAGGGTGTTTTTGCAGGTGCAAGGGAAATTGCCGTTAACGAAGACGACTGATGTGGCTTCCAGGATGCTTGATGGAGCGGTGAAGCTGCCGAAACAGTTGTTTGGGGAGTCTGTTGTGAGTGCGGCTGTTGATCCTAGTGATGTGTCGCAGCCTGCAAAAGGTGGGAGGGATTTGTTGAGGTTGTTTAAGGAGTTGAGGCAGTCAGTTACGAATGATTGGGGTGGGACAAAGCCGCCGGTTGTGGAAGAGGATAAGGAGTTTTTGGAGAAGAGGAAGAAGTTGCAGGATTTTGAGACGGAGTTGAGTAATGTATCTCAGCAGGTTTGTTGTTTGTCCCTTTAATGTTATGAAGTTAGTGGGTTATTCATCTAACATCTTGACTTTCATGTAACTGATTCTCGGCTGATCATTTGATTGTTCAATATCTGCAATGTGCTAATGAAATGTTTGAGTGACTGACACAATTTTTAAAATGTAATCCATGTAAAAAATTTACTTGCAAGATATTCAATTTCAAAAGTTTAGGTGTAAAAGTGAGTACTTCGGAATAGATTCTCACAGACTGCTTTTGATATCACATATGCAGTATGGCATCTACTCAAGAGTACTAGCAAGTAATTTGTTCATATATATAGATATAGATATAGATCAGAGAGAAAATTGTTCATTTCTGGCTCACATTCTAGATATTCCATTACAATGATGCAATATAGAATCTTGTAAAATACAGGATGCGCAAACGTAAAATTACATTTTTAAAAGCAATTGCCATGTTAAGGAAGAAAGTCAATATTATGATAAATATTTAGTTGCCATTAAGTTAATTATCTGAAAATGTATATTGTTATAATCTCTGGTGAAATTCGGGCACATTACATGTATATCTTTCATTTAATACTTTCCATTTTCGTTTTTGCTTATTTTTTGAGTTTTTAGTTCACGACACGAAAGCTTTCGCTGTATCATAATAAATTCATTGGTAGTAAGTAAGCAATAGGTGGTCAAGGCTTATACCTTGGTCAACCGTTAATGTACTTATACCTTTGATATGATTTTTATTTACTTACCAGATTTTTTGTAATAAAGACGCGATACCATTTACTACTGTGTTTGCCGGATATTATTTGTTATATTTATAGTAGTTTGAGTTGGAAACATGTGATATGATCGTAATCGTGTTTCAGTATTGAGGTAAAGACATTTTCTTGTGGCACTGCAGGCTGAATCTCTTGTTAAAGCTCAGCAAGACATTGGAGAGACACTAGGCCAATTAGGACTAGCATTTGTCAAACTAACAAAGTTCGAGTCTGAGGAAGCTATGTTTAATTCTCAAAAATTGAGAGCTGCAGACATGAAAAATGTGGCTACTTCTGCTGTTAAAGCCAGCAGGTTGTATCGGGAGTTGAATGCACAGACTGTCAGACATTTGGTATATGCTATATACTTCACTCAGCTTATCACATCTTTTATAGCAGTAATACTTAAGGGGTGATGTGGGTTTTGATCATGATTATGTGATATACTGATATTAAATAGCTAGAATATAATGAGTTGTAGAAGATAGTGTTTTGATGTGCTTATGGTGCTTGCAGCAATTATAATCGAATAATCATTTGTGTTCATATTTATGGATTTATGAATCAAGTGACTGAACTTAAAGTTTTTGTGAAAAATGGGAGAATTTTTATTTGAGGAATGTGAGAAAAAGTTTACCAAGTTAGGTTAAATGAAGGATAATAGGTAGAAATAGACACCCTTCAATATTCAATTATGTTGCAATTGGTATAAAACTGATTATTCAAAATTGATTATTTGACCATTAAATAATCAGATAATCAGAGGCAGAATATGTTTATCGTAACATTAATTATGATTATTGCAATTTCAGTTCACAATAATCAGGTCCAAAACGCAAATCCAGCTGCCCTTTTAATATGCTCTTTTCAGCCTCGGTCCTCAGACAAATTCGAACATTGTACTTATTGTTTCACTTACTGCAGGATAAGCTACATGAATACCTTGGAGTGATGTTAGCCGTGAATAATGCATATGCAGATCGGTCAAATGCTTTGCTTACTGTACAAACTCTTCTATCAGAACTGTCAAATTTAAATGCTAGGATTGAAAAGCTTGAAGCAGCTGCATCCAAGATATTTGGTGGTGACAGGTCTAGAGTTAGGAAAATTGAGGAGTTGAAAGAAACCATGAGAGTTACTGATGAAGCTAAAAACTGCGCGGTTAGAGAATATGAACGTATAAAGGTACTTGTCTTTATAGTCTCAAAATCTAAGCGTCAAGATCCATCCTGTATTTTTTTCTTATATGCGTGTTGTGATCTGTGAGCGTGTTACCATCCATAGGGATTTTATGTTTACAATGGAGCGCCTAACCTTAATGATCTTGTTCATTGAGAAATGTTTACTAATGACTGCTTATGCAGGAGAATAATAAGAATGAGCTCGACAGACTGGACAAAGAAAGACATGATGATTTTTTTGGCATGTTGAAAGGATTCGTTGTTAACCAGGTACTAAGTTCCATCTTCAATAAGAAATATTAGCATCAGAATTTTCCGAAAATATAATAAAAATTGTAGGTTGAAATAGTATTTGCTTAGTTACCTTCTTCCCGACAGAAACTGAAACAACTTGATTTCATCCAAGAACCACCAACCTTTGTCCATTGGTCCATCCTAGCACGATTGCTGTAGACAACTGAGTTTCATTTCTCTTTTTCAGAACCCCAGTAGTTGTATTCCTCCCAGTCATACCCTTGTCAGCAAACCGTTGTTCCAAAGTGATGCGATAATTTATTTTTTTTTATCACAGAGATAGCAATCTATTGTAGCCAGCTTTTGATGTATTTTACCAATTTTGTATGCTTATTTATAGCTATATTTTAAATAGCTGTTTAACTGTTTTCATTGAAAATTACCCGGGACAACCCAACTTGACATGTGTTTATGAACATGTTGTAATGCCATCTTTATACCTGAAACTCTGAAAGGAGTAAAAAGGATGCTGTGATGTTTTGGTCACGATTACAACTTATTTGACACCAGTACATTGTGTTCATAATTGCAGGCAGGATATGCAGAGAAGATGGCAAGTGTGTGGGAAACAGTGGCGAATGAAACAAGTGGATATGCAAAAAGCTCTTTAGGGTGAACTAGGTTTTGTGAGCTATGTTATGGGTTAATTTTCCTAATAACATCCCCGTGTACCTTTTTATGTACAATTTAAGACTCAAGATAAATTATCTTAGAAACGTTTTTACAAAATGCCCATCTTTTTTACCAACCCCATTTTATTTTAACTTAGCCGACAGATTGAAGTTTATGACGTCAATAACTCATAATTGTGTCGTCCATTTGATTTTTTATTTTTATTTTTAATGTCTTGGCTTTCAACTTTGGGTTCCAAGTGCAGCTGTGCACTTTTAGTTTAGGATTGGGGCGAATCAACTTATAGTCCATTGTTTGTGAACTGGAAGTGGTGTGGATCTGCAACGGTTGTCTTTTGGTTCAAATGATAAATTATAGGCAACATGCAAGTCCACAGCTCTGTAATTTGATATTTTTAAAACTCACAATTTTGATTTGCTGTATTCCCTTTCAACATTTGGTCCCAAAATGCTGCAGTGCACTTATAGCCTTAAATACTTGTATATACTTTTATATATATGTTATGATCTGGTGAATCGACTTAAAGCTACATAGTGATTCCTAGTGATTCGTAATGACGAAGCTGTGTTAAGATGTTTTTAATGACAAATTGCACATTTAATAGTAGATACTGCAACCTATGGTTCTTTTGGCTGGAAAAGGAGAGAATACCCAGTTTGATGTTAACATTATACAGTAACCATTTACATGGTGAATTCCGAATCATGATGTATGTGAAAGTTCACAGGTGTTTTTTAATCTCTAGTTTCCGCCATTTTATCAGATGTTTTAAATCACGAAACAAATGTCGTAAACACCCACAAACAGTATCTCAACCAGCATGGCAAGCTGGTATATTCCATTGAGCTATGGAGTCAAAAGAGTACAGGAGATTCAGTTAACAAACTAATTCTCTAGAACTTGAAATAATACATGACTATGTTTTTTCCAACGGGATATCTCTACATCGATCAAGCTCCTCCTGGGCCTGTTTCATCCTCAACTGATAAATTACTAAAATGTTTGATAATCTATGTGACAAGTGCAGCAGAACATGATGCATTAGCCAAACCACACAATGGGAGATACACGTCCAAATTGGTCACGAAGAATATCTAGACACATGAGAAATTGAAGTCCATGCAAATCATCAACAACGAAAATATTAAAATAATGTATTCCAAATTATGAAATAGCTTTCAGAAGCGAGTTTTAATGATACAATTGATATTTCAAACAATCAAAGTTACAATTTTTTTCCCGCAGATAAACATCATTCTTGCTGAGTTGCAGAAAATCAGAGAGAAAACACCAACACTCGACAAATAATGCAAGATTTTGCACAAACAATGCGAGTAATACGACAATTTGATAACCATAAGATTTTGCACAAACAACGCATAGATATTCATATTCTGTACAATCAGATTCATTCATATATGCATATCGCAAGAATGATAACCATAAGCAAGTTCTATTGTTTCAAACATACATCTCTTTCGTCTTGCTTAAACTACTGAATACTTAAATGCAGAAATAATAAAATACAGAAAGCAAACACAACAATAGTAACCAAAACCATTGAATTAAACTATCAAACCACATTCTTCATTGCAATAGTATTGTACATTGAAATCAACTAATCTAGGTCAGATAAACCCTAACAATTTCTGTAACAAAAATATCTGATCCAATTAAATAAATCGTCTATCTAGCCAATCAATACTACAATCCGAACTAACAAAACATACAATCTATTAACTATCAAGCTTCACCTCGATTGCTAAACACGCGCCACCGGCGGAGAAGCAGCGGCGCCAGCAGAAGTTGCTCCGCCGAGGAAGGAAAGCAAACCGGCATTACTTTGATCCTGATCATCCAAAAACAAATCCTCTGGAACTCTAAACGCTCCATGAGCACAAATAATTGCTAATCCAACTAAAACAGCAGAAATCACTAGCGATCCAATACTCGTAAGGAAAACAACGATTACAGTGAAAACGATCAAAAGCCCTAGGGTTTCGCGATCCGAAAACGTACGGCCGAAGATAACGAGCGGCTGATCGGAGGTACGGAACATGTAAAGGAAGATCCAGGCAGCGAGGAGAGAGAGAAGGATGATAAGAGAGAAAGGATGAGTGAGGAGAGAGAAGGCGAGAATCACGGTGAGTAGAGCAGCGTAGTTGATTTTGAAGTAAGATAAGTTTTTACGGATGCGTGACGTGGCATCGGATAAGGATTCCGGCCGGGAGAAGGCGGAGCGGTCAACGAGTTCGGTCCATGGACGGCGGTCGGCGAAGGAGTCGCGGATGGAGGTGGAGAGGCGTGAAATGAAGGAACGAAGTGCCGGAGTGGCGAATGACGGTGGTTGAGTGGTGGTGGTTGTGGAATTAGGGTTTGAGATTGGGAGGGAGGATTGCTGTGGAGATGCCATTGTGTTGTAACGGAATGAGAAATCAGTTGACGCCGGTGAGAATTGTGTGAGTTGTGACTTGTGAGTCGTTATCATATATTATATACGACCTACAAAATTACCCCATGAACTTCTATACGGTATGAGATATTAGCCCTTCGATTTATTGATATATCCGAAGTTAATCCCATAATTTATTAGATGATGATAGGTTATTAAACTCGTAAACGCATGAGGTTTTTTATTTCAGGTTATCTAAACCCGATGGAAAAATTTGAAACCCAATATCATTGGGTCAGGGATCAATCCGGTTATTCAGGTCTGGTAACGGATTTGGAGCTACTAAAACAAATATATGTGGCCATGTGGGTGCATGTTTGGAATTTAGATAAAGCAGTCCAATTACCCGATAACAAGCCCGGAATTACCCATACCAAAACCACATTGTAATATAATAACGTTATATAAATCTCCCTATTATACTAAAGGAGTAATAAGGCTGATGTCAAATTCTCCAACGTGGCAGTCAATAAAGCAAGCCACATCATAAAGGTCACACAGTCGCTTATGTCACTGTGTGTTAAACGGAGTTAACGGCGTTATGTCAGTGGGAATAAAACTCACATGTATAATAATAAATAGGGCTAATTGTACGGAAAGTATCTCAACTATCCACAAAAAACTTTTGTGAGGTCCAAACAAAAAAAGTGCTATTTTGGGGAAGAAACCCAGCTAAAAACACTTTAGTGGGCCCGCGACCTGATAGTGCTTATGTGGATGACATGTAACCAGTTGCATCCAGCCCGGTTTAACACCTCAGCTGCCATGTCACCTTCTTCCCCAAAAAAAACCCCCACCTTTTATTCTCTCATTTCCGCCATCATCATCATCTTACAAGTTTTGAACTTTATGTTACAGATCTGATCTTTTTAGCATAAATTTTCATACCCACTTTTTAATTTCAGTATATATAATATATATATATATATACACACACATATACATATACATACATATGAAATTATAATCCTTTTACATCAAAGGTCTGTCACTTCTACAGATCTAATACCCATATATACACATATATACCCAACAAAAGAAATACCCATCTCCTGATCCTTCCTATGGTCACCGGCGGC
>JAOXNX010000031.1:25142693-25155798 GCA_028566075.1 Solidago caesia
CTATTTTGTGATAATTCAAAAAAACTTGGCTAATTTGGTATAATCTTAGCCAAATTTGGCTACTCATGTTATTTTCTATATATATATAAAGATATGGATTAGTTCAAATAAAACAAAACTTTAACGTAAAACAATTAGATATGCCCCGTTAAATCCATCACATGAAGACATTTTGGGCATTTCACTCATTTTAACTTCTTTTTTTCATCCAAAAATTCATTTTTTTTTTATCAAGATTTCTTTTTTCTTCTCTCACTTTATTCAAATCAAACCATATACAGAATGGAAATGATATATCTTTCTAAAAAATAGCCTAATATCCTTTTAAAAACTTGATTATCCATGAATTATCTTTTCTAATTTCATCATCTGATTTTACCAAGTGTTATGGTCAAGTTGTTAGGAGAATTATTAGGTAAATTTTTTGAAGAATATACCAGTTTCTATCTAGAATATGACAAATCACATAAAAGATATGTGATATTTACTCCAAAAGTTATTAACTTTACCTACTAAAGTAGTTGATATTCTGACCTTTTCTTATTAAATATCCTTACCAATCAAACACCATTGCCTTTGGTACAAATTTCTTGTCATCAATATATATACATATATACATATAGGGATCAGTTCAATAAAACAAACTTTAACATAAAATAAATAAGACACATACGATGTTGACACGTGTACATGCATTATTAATTAAGAATTTTAATTCACAAGGGTATCCATGTAATTTCAAACCCCACATGCCCTATAATATAGGTTCCTTTTATTATTTGTAAATTAACTCAAACTTAATACCCTTTTTTCTCTCTTTTCTTCTATTCTAAAACCTAACCTTCAAAGAAACTATTTTCCCCACTGCAATAGATTCCATCGACAATGGATTGATGTTGATGAAGTCTCATAATTGAAGAAAGCATATCTACAATTTTCGTTCATAAATACCACCAGTTACAAATTTCCTAAACCTACCACATATATTTTTTTCCCAATACAAAAGTTCAGCCCTCGTTCAACCCCACACATGCAACAAGTTTTGTTATAAGCCATATATAGCCTTAAGCCTCTATTATTACGATGATAACCCACAAAATCCTTTTTATTTCCCGAAACAAAAGGGTTCTTTTTTGTTTGTTCGACCGACCGCAAGACCCAACAAAAATAAAACCTCTACATAATCATAGCAGCAGTGGAAGAGAAAGAAAGAGTGATGAGTAAGTGGCGGAGGATCTTGCAAGTCATTAAGGGACTTCCACGTAGATTGCATGCTGACAAGTGTAGCGGTATGTTGTGGGAAAATTAAAATTGACAATTTTTTTTATATATAATTTAAATTAACCTAATAAACATATGTGCATTAATAAAAGAATTTTGATTTTTATTATATAAATAACATAATTTATTATTAAAACAATTCAGTTGAATAAATATTATATATGGATTGTGATTGTTTAATAAATAAAGATATGTACAAATATTATCTAAATTAGGAATTTATATATAGTGAATATATCTAAATATCTAATAAGAAAATTTGTTATCAAAAAATTTGGTGGAGGATTTAATGGGAAGGGACACGTGTCAATCAATCGCAAAACCATGTGTCGCTACAAAAATACCTCAATCATGTTTTAGTATATTGGTAGATATACATTCACATCTTTCTTTCTTTATCTATCTATCTTTCTTTCTTATTTTCTCCATTTCTTTCTTACTTTATATCTTTCTTTATCTATCTTACTTTATCTGTACTTTCACATCTTTTATATACATATTTATAAAAAATGTGTCCCAATAACCCCAATAACCCCGGTTTTTTTTATCCACTCCCGAATCAACCCGATATCAATGATCCAAACTTGCTAAACAACCCGCTATTTTATCCAATGGTTAATAAAAAAATCCACACTCGCCGGTTCTTTCGGCAAGCCCGACTACACGGATTCGTTTGAGAGGCTCGGTCACATGTTGGAGGGGCTTATGGACATCAGCAGGACACAAGCGGATATGGGGGGAAAAATTGGAGCTAGGTGAAAAGAAGCTAAAAATAAACGTGAAGACCTTTTAATTTTAACCACCGATTACAGCCATCTCCAAAGAATTGAGAGAGAAATGATGGAAATTTTGAAACAAGAAATCAAAGAAAAATATGGTTATTCTTAGTTTTTAGGATTTATGTTTTAGGATTTAAGTTATTTTTAATTTTTTAAGACTTTTTATGTTTAAGGTAAAATATTTTTTTTTCTTTTTCAGTTGTATTTTTTTTTTAATGTAATGGATTTTTTTTTATTTAGTTTATATAATTCCTAAATTTAGTATATAAGTTTATTTATAATTAAAGTTTGAAAAAAAAAATGAAATGCCACATGTCATAAATCCCCCTCCCATCTAAGTTGCCTCACTCCCCCATTTTTGGATGACATCTTGGGGTGTGATTGGGCGCCACATGGCGCAAAACGCTCCTCCCCCAAGATGCCTCACTCCCTTTAGTGTAAGGGACTTCTACGTAGATTGCATGCTCACAAGTGTGGCGGTATGTTGTGGGAAAATTTGTAACAAGCTTTCATGGTTCCTTTGTTGTGTAAAAAAAAAAGAGGTGATGTATCATTATAGTGAGACATTGTGTCAATATACACATATCTATACTCCTTAATAAAGGAGCAACCCCTCCCCCTTTTCTCAAAAAAGCCTACTGAACTTCCCAAACTACCCCTATCATTTATTAACTAATTTAAATATCTCCACCTAATATTCCTATAATACCCTTAATGAAATTATTTACATATACATCTCTCAACCCTTAAAATAACTATTATTTACAACATACATCTCTCAACCTTTAAAATAACTACACTATCCCATTTTACTTCAATTATTTTTACATTAATAACCACACCGCTACCGCTACCACCGCTACCGCTACCACCGCCACCGCCGCCGCCGCCGCCACCACCCATCGCCGTCATTACCACACCGTTGCCGCTACCACCACCACTGCTACCACCATCGCCGTCGCATCATGCGGGCTTCTGTCTAGTATATAAAGATATATATTAAATAAAATGCCCAACTCTCCCCAAATAATCTAAAAAGAAATCCTTCTACGTTTATTCACCTCAATTAAGTTCTAATAGTTAGTTTAAGACTATACAAAAAGAAATCAGACAAAATGATGTCAATTATACACGTTACTATAATAAAAGGAATATATAAGAAAAAGGGTGTCCATCCCATTTCTAATGCGTGATATTCCATTAAACATCACCTTTTACATGAATGGAATCGAACAAATTCTATATTTGAAAAGCATACGTAACTAATTGGCAATTAGTGCCTATTCAGGAATTTAAATATCGTTTCCTATCACCATTAGCACTAGACATGAATATATGTGAATCACTGAATCACCTATTGTCAAATCTCAACAATGACTAATTAATACTAATGGGTAAAAGGCTACTTGTCTTGCAACTAATACGATTTTATGGATTGATATAATCTCAAACATATATGCATTTTTCGAGATAGCCATGTTTGATGACTAAGAATAAACTAAGAATAATAAATGGACAATCACTAACTAAACTTACTAGTCCACTAATTTATTCATTTTACAATTTGACTAATTTGAAAGGTATATCAACTTTGAACAATATTAATCCAACTTTATATTCACTAATATCTGGTGTTAATATAAGTAGAATTTACATATTGGCTATATATGTATTGCCCGATTATTATTTTTTTTATATAAAAAAATGAAATTTGAACATGATAAGGGTTATGGCAGTCATGACTCATCACCCTTTACAACCAGGGATGATATCAGGAAAAAATCCAAGAGGGAATAAAATTAAAAAATCCATGAAATAAAAATTATAAGAGGAAGACAAAATTTAAAAATCCAAAAAAAAAATAAAAAAATCCATTAAAAAATTTAAAAATTCATTTCAAAATTTAAATTTTTTTTGGGTTTTTCCCCCCCCCCCCCCCCCCCCTCCTCCTTTTGGTACCGCCCTGCTTACAACAACAATTAAATTTTGCTACCTCATTTCAACCATCATACATTCATACTCTCATTTTCATTTTTTTTTTAATAGTTTTCATGACTCACTATATCTCACTATATTTTCTCTCATCAAAACCCTTTTTCCTCCAATAAGATTCATTCTCTCTCTTCTGTTAGACACTCACAACCTCGGCATCATATGCGGTATAACATGACGACACTTCTCATGCCTCACTCATGCCGTGTAGGTGGCGGCGGTGTGTGCTAGTGGTATGGGTGATGCCACATCCATACCGTGCCCGCTACCACCATCCTTAAAAAAAATGAATTATAAACTTTGGCATGTTATTTAAATCTTTGATTACCTTTCGAGCTCCTTATTACAATTATATTAGTTTATTTAACTGTAAGTTAATATATATAATTTCCCTTGTTTAAAAGTTTGAAAAGTTTATTTCTACAATGACTTTATGTGGGTTGAAGACTTTATGTGGATTTATTTAGTTTGTTCTATATATAAAAGAAAAAAAAGTTTGTAAAAGATTAAATGTTTTTTTAATGTGTTTTATTTAGATGTGATATTTCAATTTTAGTCAACTAGCTACCTGTCTAAAGAAAATATAAACAATTTTTTAGTAAAAAAGAAAAAGAGAAGTAAGTGACAGTACAGTAGTAGAGTAGGAATTTTGAGGATTATAACTAATTGTGTATTAAAAAGTCATAAATCCTGCTTCTGTTTCTCAACACGAATCTATCCATCGATCTTTCATTTGATCACATGGCGGAATCAGCAGCTGTCTCACACACTCTTCATAATTGTAATCCTCTTTCTTTTCTTTTTTTCTATTTATATATCTATATCTATATCTGTATATTTATATATGTCATATGATTACGTGAATGTGCTTGTATATGTATCTTGTGATCCGTGGTTTATTTTCTGTTGATTTCGTATATATCTCGTATATATCGCCTTGTAAACGACAGTAGTAATGTACGATCCAACGTTTTGGTTACCCGAATTTTGATCCAGTGACCTGTTTATATATGTATGTATGTATGTATGTATTGTTGCTTTAGCTTAATGCTGGTATAGGTTATGTCAATATTTATGGCGTAATTGTATTAGATCTGTAATTTGTGCCTATGATTTAGCTTTATATATGATCTAGTAATAATTTGATGTGAGAATTTGAAATGATCATTTTGAAATAGCTTTTTTGAATGAGTGGCTTCTCGACCCGGTTCTTTTGTATTAACCATTAAATAATTTAGTTTAAACAAATTTAATGTATTATTTTAAGTTTTAGTGTATCAATGTTCAAATAACTATTTGGTGCAAATTTAGGCGCTATATATTGGAGATGAATTTTTGCACCAAAATGATGCCAAGTTTTGGTATATGACTTCGAGATGCTCTTATATTTCTAACGTTACACAAGATATGTTTTTGGCATGCTTAAGTTGGCATATGATGATCTTGTTTAGTTATTCATATGTTTTTGAATTCACATTCTGCAGCGGTAAGACCTGGTGTAGTTTCTACGCATAATGCCAAATGGCTCACATCAACCAAATCTTTTGTCTGGGCATCTGGTAAGGAGCTTGTTTATACTCCAACGAAGAGAGCAGGAATTCTTGTATCATGTCTGAAGACAGCCGGTCCTGTTGTTAATGATAAGTCTAACAGTGAGTGCTTCTTTTTATACCAGTATTAACCAAAGCAAGAACTTCTTATCCTATGTGAAACACGACTGTTTTATGTTTTTGATTTTATGTATCTGATTTCTTCCTCACTTATGCCACAAATTTTATTTGTTTTATTTTCCCATCAAATGGATTTTATATAGATAAACTAGTTGAACTGAATTTGTTGCATAGGCTCCTAACATCGACCTTCTTTCCATTCTGAGTTTCTTAGTAGGATATCTATGATTATTGTGTCTTTTCCATTTTGAAGGCTTAACAAAGAAAAGTACTTCTCGAGGTGCAACTTTCCTTAGTGGTTTTGAGGTGACTGACTTCAAACTCAAAGTCATAAATCATTCTTTCGTATTTCTATTTTCATTCTTTTATTTTGGTTTTCATGTTTACAATGATGACCACCACTTTCATTCTTACTGTTATAAAATTAGGAACTTGTTGTGGGAGTCTGCGATGAGACACAGATTGTTGAGCTTAAAATTAAGGTACACTTATAGGTGCCTGTGATGCTCCTTGCTATTCTTAAAAGTTCTTCATTGTTATTTCACCAGGTAGTGAGGTTCAATGGAAACTATATCCCAATTACAGGTCATATACTAATATCGCAGAAAATCAAACGTTAAATACTTGTAGATAATCTAATGTGCTCTTTATTCTTATCGGGGTTAAGAAAAAAACATAGATGTGACCAATATACATATCTCGTTCCTTTTTTTAATCCATTTATTGTTAAATTTGTTATCTGAGGTGCAATTCATCTAAAAACATGTTTCATTTTTAAAAGATTGGGGACATTGAAATGCATCTTAAGAGGAACATTAAATCAGCAGAATCTCCTGTGGCTATAGTTTCTCCTACAGAGCCACCACCAATTCCTAGTAAACCAATGATTGAATCTGTCCCAGCTGCCCCACCTGCTGTCTCAACGTCTTCTGTAAACGCAAAAGATAGTCCATTTTTAAATGCAGCTGTTAAGAAATCAAGAAAATTAGCAGCACTTGAAGCTTCTGGAGCTACTGGATATGTTCTAGTATCATGTCCCACGGTATGAGCCTGAACTATAACTCTTTAGATATTATTAAAGGCCAATAGGTTATGATAGTCCGTCCAATTCAGGTTGTATTTTACTTGTAATGATAATGGGTCAAAAGTCGTTTAAAATGAATATAACCTTTTAAATCATCTTATATAAGATATCTATATCTATATTTTATTACTTACTATATATTTTCCTGACCATATTAGTACATTAGTTATTTTATTTTTTCTCAAGAAATAATGATGTCAGGTCAACCAAACCTGTTTCGACCAACACTTAAACGATACACGCTTTGAACCTGAACCCATTTTGACCTGTTACGGTCGCTACCATACCTCTAATGTGTACACATCGATAGCTAAGTATGTCAGCTCAAACTTTTGCAACAATTTTCCTATTCTACATTTTTCATTTCTTCTGATTTACCAGGTCGGGTCATTTTGTAAAGGTAGGACACTCAAAGGGAAGAAGCAGCCACCTGTCTGTGAAGAGGTAACAAAACACCCAGTTCACCGGTTTACTCCAAATTATATTTTTTTTGTTTGACTTTTTCTTAATATAGATATATCTACGAAAGGAAGATCACTAACGCTGACGGCTTAATCAATTATCATGTATTCAGGGAACTATATCAAGTTTTAATTATGCCGAATACTTTGTATATACATTGGATATGAATATGATTTTACTGAACATGTATACATAAATAGGGGAGCGTCATCAAAGAAGGACAAACAGTATGCTACTTGGACCAATTGGGCACTGAACTTCCTGTGAAGGTAATATGAGATACTCCACATTTCCTGCTTTTTAGGAGCAGGCTCTTTTTCATGATCTAATCACTCCCTTTCTGTCTTTCTTCATAATAGTCGGATGTAGATGGAGAAGTCATAAAAATCCTCCTCAATGATGGAGGTATGATTATGGTTTTATCTATTATTTTTTTTATGACACCGTTCTTCATACAATTTTGCTCTTTTACAAAAATCAATTGCATAGAAAATCAGTTTTCTTGTTTTATGAATTTACACAAATCTAAAAGACTTGTGGCTTGGTTGCAAAATTGCTCATGTTGTACAAAACTAACGAATATAAATGTGATTCTGTAGAGGCTGTTGGTTATGGAGATCCCCTTATCGCAGTCTTGCCCTCCTTTCATGATACTGTCCTTTGAGTAGTTGGTGTCAAGACTTGCAACCTCAACATTTTCTACCATGCAGTGTCATCATATGATCATATCTATAATCCATGTAAACAACTTTTGGAGGCACCAATGTTGTAAATTCCATTCAACGCATTAGCGGTATATATATTGTCACTCATAGTATCATCTTATTTGTGGTAGATGGGCACCACATCTTAAACGAAATCAACGTTGAAGAGGTAAGTGGTGAATGCATATTGTTCGATCATTTAGTGTTCTGTTATTGGTACCTTGTTACTTGTTAGTGTATATGTCAAAGTGTGTATGATTGTAGGTTGTGTAACAGGTTAAGAGCTTTTGAAATCAACAGGGGTCATGTGTTGAGAGAAATGTTGTCTTTTATGCACAATGACAATGTGACTAAAACATGGTGAAGAGAAATAAAAACTGAACAGAAAACACCAATACTTCATCCTTGGGTAACACCCGAATAATAAACTAGTTTTATTAGGTGTCAAAGTGTTATATGTTAGTACTAAGATTTCAGAAGGTTAAAAGGCATGTTCGTACGGCATGCATTTTCCCGGAAATCTAGACTTGTCAGACTTTTCTCCGTATAAAAATATGTGTTTTGTGGTCGCATCAAAAGCATGGTAGAAACTGCAATGGCTCTGAAGCATGTATCATTAAAAAAAATTGGTGACTGACCGTCTGCCGATTCTATGACGAACATAGAGTGATAAATTAGGTGACCCTGGAGTTAGATTGTCATAACATTACTATTTGCATTAAAAACTGCTTTCCATGGCCAAAAGCTGGAAATAAAGGGTAAATGGGTAGGAACCCTCTGGTCCCATGTACCGTCTTGGTACCCAGAATGCATACCGCATAGAACTCATGCCCGGTAAGTCACCATCGCCTTTGATAAGTTTCGAACCTATGACATGTAGCCTTCATCTATGGGCCTATGTGATCACATGATGGCGGTACCACTCCATCTATTGATGGATTGGTAAAAACTGGAAATACATTTCAAATAAACAATCACAAAAGATATATTTTGCAGATCCTACACATTAACCCGAGACATGTTAACAACTGATTGTTGTTATCCAAAATGCAGATGCAAATGTACCGGTCTATCCGGTCTTTATGAACATGACATTAAGGGTTATATGAATAATTTTTCAAAGAACATACCATTAGCCACCTATCATTATCATCTGTAGACCCTAAAAGAAAAGACCAACCCTGGCTCGTGGTATGTTAGTAGCAACAAACACTCACAGCACGATCGCAGAGAAATGGCTCCTTTTCCCAATTGCTTTTAGTGGTGTAACCTCCCAAGGACTTCCCTCTTCATAACATTCAACCTGCCAAAATGTCAACAATAAACATATGTTAGAACATGAAAGGAACACTGCACTAGACAAAAATCTCTTGATTTAGTTACATACAATGTCCAAAAGTTCTCCCTTTTCCTTCACTCCACCAATTGCATACAGTTTTTCTCTCATCACAAAGGCTCCGAAGTTGCCTCTAGAGACGTTCATGGACTCGGCTTCCACCCAAGAACCCATTCGAGTATCAAAATATTCCACTGTTGAGACATACTTTTCTCCTTCAAATCCACCAAGAGTGTACCTATAAAGTGATTGACAAACTTTTAGATTAGGTATCCTGAAGAGTTGCATACCCTTTCCAAGGTGTCCAACTGACAGCCTCACTAATGTAGGAAAATATTTTTTCATCCCACAATAAATGCTTTATTTGACTTGATACATAGTCTAACAAAACTTTTGACCATGATATCCAGAATTCGCATCAAATAAGGATCAACTCAAATCATTTATACCCAACGGATCAAACCGGTTAGCTAAAATAATTCTGCTATAAAAGGAACGGGTCGAAAGTTATCTAAAGTGCATATTTAAAGTAATAGAACCTTCTAGATGATTCTCAAAATACTAAACAATTACTATTGAGAAAGCAAAAAGTTTGTAATCATATTTACTGCACGAAATACTTATTAAATGTAATTAAAAAAATGCTAACAAGTGTTTTGGGTCAGCAGAACCTGATCTGACCCATTTAAATTGATACCAAAAAATAAGCTGGGTTTACCCATTACACTTGTTAGCATTAACAAATGAATAAGAGAATTTTGTGGACAAAAGTCCAAAACAAATGGTAACTTCACTACGAATGGAAATATAGCATCTATTGCAGAATTAGGCATAAACTCATAATGGAAATTGTCATAGTTGTTTGGATGGAAAGAATACTAAATTATAGTGTAAGAGGAACTATGTCATACTACAATTGCAAAATAATGAAGTAAAGATTTGCTGTGTATGACCCTCATATTGCAGAACAAAGAGTATAAGACGGATAAGACTACTATGTAATGTAGATGTGGCAATTCCAGCACATTTTTTGGGTAAATAGGTTGATTAAAGTTACTTTTCTCTATCGGGTCAAATTGGAAATAAAGACAGATTTAACTATGGTAAAAACAGTTGAAAAGTCTCCAAAAGTGTATCCAATATATATATAACTTCCCAATGGATTTTGTGAGATTACCTCATGGAATTTATTTTTTTGTCGTAATCATATCTAACGCACGAATTAAGTTGGACCAAAAGACATTTGCAGGTCGGACGGAATAATTTCAAACCGGACTACACGATTACCCATTTTATGACCTCTAATATGATGTTTTGCTGATCACAGAGATCCGAGAAGCACATTTTAGACAAATGTATGAACTTACAGTTTCTCATTTAGTACAACTATTGAATGGCATTTTTTCCTAGTCTTCATGTTTGGAAGTTTGCACCATATTTCTTCACGAGGGTCAAGTCTTTCAACCGAACTGCATGACAATAAGGATTAGCATCCGGTTAATTATGGATGTATGATAAGAATACAAAACTCCCAGATTTCAAAGAATGTAAGCGTAAAGAGTAAGATAATAAAGGCTCCAAGTTTTCCTTTTAGGTTGTGAATGCAAATGGAATAAACTCATAATTAATGTTACCTCATGTAAGACACTCCATCATATCCACCAGTAACATAAAGTGCGTTGTTCAGTTCTGCTGCTGCCGGAGCTAACCTCTGCAAAAAGAAATACCACCTTAGATCAACATGAGTGTCATAATCTGAAAGATTTACATCATAGGTGAAAACTTAGACCCATTTACTTAAAAATAGGTTGATTTTGGTTACGGTCTATCTCTAACGGGTAAAATTAAAGGAGTAACAAAAAAAGGAAACAGGTCTTAAACAAAAGAACAAAAGTGGTTCATTTTTAATGTGTAAAACCTCAGAATTCATTTTATTCAAAGAACTATATTATTACCAAAACAATATCAATAGTGTAATCATATTGGACACCCTAATTATTTGTATAAGAAAATTTATTAGAAATACTCATTAAGACATGTTATGTAACCTGCATTGCCTTCCTATTTTGCCAGCTCTAATAAAACACAAAGTACCTTGCTTTGCATTGAATGAGTGGGAAGCCATTTCCCAAGATCCAGGTCAAGATATTCCACTTTTGAAGAACTCTGGCCTCCTTGTTCACCACCAACCACGAAAAGTCTTCCGTTAATTGAAGCACCAGCAACGTGTATGTTTTTCCAAAATAAAGGTGGTCTTGGAATCCACTGATTCATTGTTGGGCTGAATGATTCAACTACAAAAAGAAAAAGTTATGAAGAGGTGTATCATTAGACTGGATATAAAACTTTTTTGATATGCAAGAAGTTTAGGAGGGCTAATAATAAATACCTGTATGATTTCCCACACCACCAAAATGGTAAAGTTCACCATTCGAGGTTGCTGCCGAGGCATATTGTTTTACAAATTTCATTGAGCTATGTGAACATTTGTGATATTGAGATGGGATATATGAATCTAGAGTCGACAACCATGAAGAACCGTCAAATCCACCAACAATGAATACAGGATCAGCAAACATTGATTGAGTTTTGTTCAGTAGTTTCTGAGCTGCTGGTTTTCATGCTTTGATTCAACCTGAGTAGACAAATGGCATAAAGAACATAGTCTGTGCAATCATTTTAAGAAAGAATGTAAATCGAACATTAAAAGGTAAAACATATTGGGATTGAACATTGTACCAAGTCTTTCTCTAGCATATTGATTTTCACAATCTGCTTCAGCTGAGAACCCTTCAACACTTGAACTTCTTGCATTAACTTTACAAAATACCAATATAATCTCAATGCTTAAATATAACAAAAACATTACATGAAACCCCAAACATGAATAGTTGAATATTTGGACTACCTTGTGAACCAGTGACTGAAGATCAGTCGATTGTTGGGGATGACTTCCATACTGACTTCCACTATCACGCCTCTCTTCTTTTGAACTCTTACCCCCCATTTATTCTAATCAAGGCAAAATATATGCAATTTATATATATTTATATACTCCAATTCCAATACCAATACCAAAATTAAAAAAAAGGGTCTATTTAAAGACGGTAAAATTACACAGTAAAAATAAATAAGTAACTAATATTAAAATACCAAAAGATGATCAATCTAATTACCAATTTATCTATGAAGATTCCGATTTGATGAACCCCCCCCCCCCCAAAAAAAACCCGAATCCGGCGGCGGCGGTTGGTGGTGATTATTCAGGCGGCGAGAGAGAGTCTGAGATCCGGCAGCCGCGATGGTTGGTGGTGATGACGATCGCGCGCGCGAGAGAGAGATTCCGATTTGATGAAACCCCAAAAAAAGAAACCTGAATCCGCCGAGATCCGGCATCCGCGATGGTTGGTGGTGATGACTAAGGAGAGGGCGGCGATCGCGCGCGCGAGAGAGAGAGAGAGAGATTCCGATTTGATGAAACTCCAAAAAAAGAAACCTGAATCCGGCGATGATGATTCAGGCGGCGGTGAAGATTCAGGCGGCGGGGTGGTGATGATTCAGGCGTAGAGAGAGACACACACACAGAGAGAGATTGTTTTGAACATGTGTGTGTGTGTGTGTGTTTGTATGTGATGGTTGGTGGTGATGACTAAGGCCATCTCCAATGGCTTTTACAAAATGCCTTAACATACCGGCCACCTCAGCAACACGTCAGCAAATTGTTCCAGCATACTGAACCAACACACTGAACTCATTTTGCCTCCAACCCAACATACTGAAACTCAATATGCTTATGA
>JAOXNX010000031.1:25179953-25193865 GCA_028566075.1 Solidago caesia
AGCTGATCGATCTTCTGATGATTACATTAATAACAAAGTAAAACTGCTTCTAAGTATGCTTAGCAGTTGTGTTTAACTGGTTAAATTCTTAAGTCCCATTTTGGGACTAACACCATGTTCAAGATGTTTCGAAGCAAGATGAAATTGTTGAGGTAAAGATATAAAAAAAATTTCTTTGGACAATGATTCTTAAGCTGAAGGTTTTGTTTGTTGTATTGCTGGAGGAGATGAAAATGAAAAGTAGCTTTGGAATTGGGTAATTGTACAACCATATGACATGTTAAATATTTTTTTTTTATCATCATACTGTATTTTTTTTTTTAAAGTTATTCACGAAAGAGATTATTTACTCATAGTTAGGAAGCATATTTTTTAAATCTGGTTTATAGACGAATAAATGAATAATTGTTTCTTTATGCATCATTTAGGGATTTTGGAGGAACTGTGTATAATGGTAAAGCAAAAGATACCGAAGGAACATTATGTTTAGGATGTTAATGTTGAGTGGGTACACCAATTTGTCAATATGATTTTGTTTTTATTATTTCTTTGTTTATTTTTTGGTTAAACATATTTAATAACTACATAAACTTTATGCGTATCAGTAAATAGATTAGTATTCTAAAGGTTACACATTAGCGATTAATTTTTGGTATATTTGCAGCTTAGCATATGTAATTAACTATTTTAATGCATTGTAAATGATGTAATATTAATTAATGTTAACGTTAATAAATTGTAGAAATGATCATACACACACACACAAAAAAAATATGTTTTAAAAGAAAAGGGTAACCAAATTATTTATGTTGGGAAAAAAAGTTAAATGAACAATTTAGATGTCGGAGAATTGAGAAAAACACGTTTACTTTATGAAATCATAAAGTTTTTTTTTCCCTTTATTTTATATATATTTTAGATGAGTCAGTTTCTATTTAACAAAGAAGTGTGTATTTCCATAACACCTTGACATCTTAGCGATATTCAAGACAATATTAATATTAACGTAAGTTAATTTTTATATTTGTTTTCATGGGTTTTAGTAATGTTGTTACTCACACAACGCCGTTAAAAATATTAAAATAAAAAAAAACAGTATTCTTACAAACTTTAGTATATTACTGGTATTATTCATGTATCAAGGAGTAACATTCGAAAGAATTAATTATATTTTCGATATTTGATTGCGACAAAATTTATATTAAAATGTAGATAAAAATTAACTATATAACGGTATATTTTAAAATTTTAAATTGTGTATATATATAAAACTTAGAACTAAAAACCGAAATTTTAATCTATCATAAGCAATGTTTAGATAGCCTCATGAAAATAAGAGAAAAGACACAAGTTATTATGTCTCTAAAGTCATTATGCGTATTAGGTAACCAGTTACTTTGAGTGTTTGGGTGTAAAAATATAGATATGATTGAGGGTTTCAGAAGGAAAAGAAAGGTGGATATTCCATCGCTTTTTTCCTATAAACATTTTTTAATGTGCAATAAACAGTTCTACATTATGCACTGTTTATCGTATATTGAGAGGTGTAAACTAATAAAAACCCAACACATAAATCCCTAAATAAAATATTATTATGGATTGTTTTATAATAAATGTTTAGATTGTACTAATATATAACTACCAATTTTTAAAAATCAGGGGCCCTCAAAGCCAGGGCCCTATCCAGTCGCTTACACTACATTTGTTAAGATCCTTCACTAACTGTACTACTTAAAGAAGATTTAAAGATGGGTGCTTGTTTGCTTCCACGTATTGAAAAAAATAAAGAAAAGATCAAATACGATTATTCCTCAAAAAGAGTGATTGGGTGTTTAATCTATGTTTTCCCTTCATTTCAAATGACCATTCGTTGTGCTCTATTTCTACATATTTTGGGCTTCATTTGGTCTTTTGTTGTGGTTCTTGGGTTATTATGTAGGTTGTAGTAAAAGTAAAAATAAATTGCGACAACTTTGATACCTCATATATTCATACATCTTGTTATCTACCATTCATGGAATTGTATTACATTTTTTGCCACTGCTTGAGATTGGTTTTTCGTGGCCAAGTTCTTCTTCACGAGGTCATCATCTATTTGATAGAGATCGTGATTGACCTTTATGCATTATTGCTTTCAACATATAAAGTTCAAGTTGGTGTCTTATAAGCTATGAGTTAGCTCTACAATCGAAGCCCATATAAATATAGCTTAAAATAAGATTAACCATGTGAACGTAGCTCTAAATTAGACTAGATATTTAATGATAAATACATATATGTCAACAATGTCCATGTTCGTGAACGTTTGTTTCATATTATCAATATCAGAGTTTTTATAATAATCAATATAATCATTAACGTGTTTTTTAATCTTTATTTTCATTTTAAATAACTTGATTTTTTTTTTCAAAAGTTTCATCTTAATTTGTTTAAATGAATCCAAATTTATTATTTATTTTTTTTTATAATGAAAACCAATTCATAAATATCTATGGAAAATTAATTAATTAACAGTGGTATTATTTGTGATAACAAAAATCCGACGGTTGTCCTTTCCATGACAGTATGCAAATATCAATTTGGGGTGAACGTTGGTGTATCAAATGCCACATAGTTCCAACGTGTAAACTCACCCACTCACATCCTCTACATCCGCCACGTCAGTAAATGCCTAATTTACTTAATACTGAAAAATACAAAACGTATGGCCCAAATTTCTTTCCTTTTACCTTTTAGTTTATTTTCAACCCCAAATCTACTGCACACAAGAAAACGCCGGAGATGGAGGCCCATTCTCTCCGAAACTTTCACAATGTACACGTCGACACACACCATCACCACACACTTCCGCGTGTTCGTAACTACCAACGCGGTTTTCGTCTTTCGGTTACAACCGCCAATAAAAAACACCGCCACGTCAGCATCAATTCCGTTAATCATAACAGTACGGGCAAAGACTGTAACAACAATAATGAAAATAATAACGGTCTTAGTGAAGTACGGCATAGAAGACGTGACGTACTTATAACGCCGTTAATTGCGATCGGAGCATGTATGGTCCGATCAGCTGTAGCAAAGGCGGAGAGTGGAACTGCGGTTGCGCCGGTTGAAGTTTCGGTGACGGATGTAAAGACGGAAACGGTGGCGGCGACGACGACGGCGGAGGTGAAGGTTGACGTGAAGAAAGAGGAAGTGATAAGTTCGAGGATATATGATGCGACGGTGATCGGAGAACCGGAGGCGGTTGGGAAAGATAAAGGGAAAGTATGGGAGAAAGTGATGAATGGAAGGATTGTTTATTTAGGTGAAGCTGAACAAGTTCCTACTAAAGATGATAAGGTTTTGGAGGTTGAGATTTTGAAAAATTTGGTGAAGAGATGTGCCGAGGCGAATCGAGCTGTTACGTTGGCTTTGGAAGCATTTCCAGCTGATTTGCAACAACAACTTGATCAGTACATTGATAAAAGGTTTACTTTCTTTTTTTAAGCTTCATTTTAGTTATTAGTGGTTAAATTATAGTGTAGTCTATGTATTCTTTTACTGGGAATGATTGATTTTGAGAGTTAAGCATATACATTTATTGTTTAAAATGAGAAGAATCAATCTGGAATTTAAGCTAGGTAGAAATGGAAAGTTTAACTTCTTTTGAGCTTTAAAGAGTAGATACTGACATGCTTATATGTTTATATATTTCCTGTTTTTTGGATTATTTTTTTCTGCTCTAAATGTTCTTGAAGCCGATTATGGATGGCAGAATTGATGGAGAGACTTTAAAGTATTTTGTGTCACATTGGCCACCTCAACGATGGCAAGAATATGAGCCGCTTCTAAATTACTGTCGGGATACTGGAGTCCGCCTGGTTGCATGTGGCACACCACTTAAGGTACTTTTTTTTTCCAGTAAGAATCAATATACGTGAAGGGTATAGCTGATGATATTATTAAGAAGCGGTAAGAATTGGGTAACTGGTCAAAATGGGTCATTTTTTAGTTTAGGTCAAAACATTCGGGCTGGGGCAACCAGAAAATACTTGTGTCCATTATTTGATTTTACAATTTAGGAAATTTCCAAAACATGATTTCGAAAACTAAATTTTCACAATAGTAATCAAAAATGTTGAAATAAGCGTTTTAGGAGGGCCGTGCCATGTGTGCATTAAAAATACAAGTTCATTGACTTTCAACCTGGTCGGCGCATTGATCATTTTCCTTTTCAGATAGTTTTGTTGTTTGACCCATTTGACCTGCTTTAGATTAAAAATAATCTGAATCAAGCCACTTATAAGTGAGTAAATGGGTCAAAATTTCCATTTCTAATAGTATTGTTCAAGCTGTTGGTAAATTACTAATAGATATTGTGATATGTCTCTAAGATCTTAAGGACTGTTCAAGCTGATGGTATTCGTGGGCTTTCTAAGGCTGAGCGTAAAGCTTATGTTCCTCCAGCTGGTTCTGGATTTATCTCTGACTTTACATCTATCTCGCGTAGACCATCAAAGGAAATGAATTTCCCATATCAGTCTAGTTCATTTGGGCCAAGCTCTTATCTATCCGTACAAGCCAGATTTGTTGAAGAGTATACAATGTCTCAGATAATTTTACAGGCAGTTACAAATGGAGGAGCCACCGGAATGTTGGTGGTGGTTACTGGTGCAAGCCATGTTGCTTATGGCTCAAGAGGGACTGGGGTTCCAGCAAGAATTGCTAGAAAGATGCAAAAGAAAAATCAAACAGTTATATTGCTTGATCCTGAAAGGCAATATATTCGACGGGAGGGTGAAGTTCCCGTTGCTGATTTCTTATGGTATTCTGCTGCCAGACCGTGCACAAGAAATTGCTTTGACCGGGCTGAAATTGCTCGAGTTATGAATGCAGCTGGCAGAAGGCGAGATGCTTTGCCACAGGTTAGTGGACCCATTTTTGTAGTCACAAATGGGTATAGGCTGCAAATGAGCCTGGTTGGGCAGATATTTATAAAAAGACTTGGTCACTATGATATATATGAAAACATGTCATTTGAGAGCAGGCGCTTTTTCTGTCATTTAGATGTTTAATAGAACTCTAAAATCTAGATGCCATGCAATTAAAGCTATAGCATCGGTGGGTAATAGCGACCAAGTACTTTAATGCCTATGGGTTTTATTCTAAATACATAAGCATATTGTGTTTTTGTTTAGTGTTACTTCATGCTATATGTGTTCTTTTCTTTTTGAGCTTGGTGTGTGAATAGTTTTATATACTTGATGAGTAGTTGAAGTGTAGTATGTAAGCTTGCTGCTGATGTGCATCCTTTGTCAGCATGTATATTATATTCTGTTATCAGATGAACTTTCTTGATGAAAAGTTGATATGTTAGTCATAACATATATACCTTAAAATAGTTCAATCTACTTTCTGCTAGCCAAAATGTTGCAAAATATTAGCAAGCGTTTTGATTGGTGATTATAAAATGCTTTGTACCTTTTATCAGGATATCCAAAAAGGACTGGATCGTGGTCTAGTATCTCCAGAAGTATTGCAGAATTTCTTTGATCTGGAGCAGTATCCTCTTCTTTCAGAACTTACTCATAATTTTCAGGTAACTATATGTGTACAGTTGATTTAAACAACTTATTAATGCCTCATGTTCACATCTGGCCATACTAGAAATGGCAATACCAACCTATGTACTTTTGATTTTGAATGAGTCAGTTTGGGTTATGTTTTATCTCTAATGGGTCAAGTGGATAAAACTAGTAAAAAAAGGAACTGGTCATTGGGTCATACGTTGTCCACAGTGTCTTTGTAATGCATAGAACATCATGAAACTTTAGTTGCAATTAGATTGTGGAAATTGTGTAGTTTTTGTAGTATTCAATGCAAAGTTCTTAAAAATGGTCAAAGAGGTGTTTTTGTTCAATCCATCCAGATCCAATCCATACTCAAAGTTACCCATTTGGACCTGTTCATTTTGCTACCCTTTTTTTAAAGGCAACTATTTAGACTTTACTCACTATTACCATTTACAACAAACTTGTCACAAGTGGAACTTGTACCCACACCCCTTTGGTTGATGGGTCCTCATGTTAACCTCTAGCACAAGGCCCTTTGGTTGTTTTGCCTCCTCTAGGACTTCGTTTTGTAGATTATTTTTTCTTTCTCATAATGAGCCTCATGGCGGTACGTTTAATTAAATCTGTTGACCATTCGGAACGTGATTCTAATTCAATGCCACAGGGATTCAGAGAAAGATTGTTGGCAGATCCTAAATTCTTACATAGACTAGCCATAGAGGAATCAATATCAGTAACTACTACCCTCATTGCACAATATCAGAAAAGAAAAGGAAGGTTTTTTGAAGAAATTGACTACGTCATGACAGACACCATCAGAGGAATAGTAGTTGATTTCTTCACAGTATGGCTTCCAGCCCCTACGTTATCATTTCTTTCATTTGCTGATGATGTTAATGGGCCAGATAGCATAGATGCACTAAAGGGTCTTCTAGGGTCCATACCAGATAATGCATTTCAAAAAACACTTGCCGGGAAGGACTGGAATGTAGGCCATAGAATTGCTTCAGTGGTTGTTGGTGGTATTAAGCTTGCTGGTGTCGGATTTATATCCAGTATTGGAGCTGTGGCTGCCTCAAATGTATTGTACACTGCACGCAAGTTTCTTAATCCAGCCCTTGTGAGTAAGCAGCAGAATAAAAGATCACCAATTATGAAAACCGCTGTTGTTTATAGTGGGTTTCTTGGGACATCAGCTAATCTTCGGTATCAGGTATCCCTATTACACAATGCTTGGAATTCAAATTTATCCGCTTGGGTTCGTTATTAACTTTACAGCAACTCAAAATACAGATTATTGCTGGATTGGTGGAACATCGGCTTTCAGATATTTTTGCTGATCAAACGTTATTTGTAAATTTGTTATCGTTCGTGGCGCGCACAATCAATTCCTACTGGGGAACTCAGGTTACATGCACCTCAATTTTTAATCCTTATTCAGTAACTTCTTACAGTTATTTATTTGTACCAAACCCATAGGAAGCTTATCTTTATGGGGTGAACGTCACTGTTGGCTCACTCTAGAGTTGGTAAAGTAGAAGAGGCAGGCGTGTCGGGTAAAAGAACTAAAAAAACGGGTTCTCGCTGAAGCATCTTTAGTATGGGTCTCCGTGGCCCACAAACACTTGATTAATGTGTTAAAAATGATTACAAAAACATGTTATTATGAGGATAAAATAAAAGTTTGAATAAAGGGATGTAGGAGTTGTATGCAAAAATAACCTCAAATATATGTTATTTTTATGCAGCAATGGATCGATCTTGCAAGGTTTACGGGACTACAGCCGCAAAAGAGCGAATCGTCAGTGAACCAAACAATAGAATCTGCATATCCTGCTGCATTAGGTTGCAGCAACCCTACAGAAGAAGCCGCTGTTGATGAAGTTGAAAATCAACAGTCAATGAGATGATAACTTTCTGTCATGCTATAGCAGTTGAGGGCTTTTCCTGTAAGGATTGCCTTTCCGTATTCTTTCTAATTTATTTATATCATAGTATGTGCTCATAGTTGTAGTTAAATATATACTTGGAGCATATATAGGCTAAATTTTTGCAGTCTTTGAACAAATTTTGCCTTGAACAAATTTTTCCAATGTATAACCCGTGGGCATGTAAAGGCAACAAATTTTGATCGACTTATATACGAATACTAATTGCTCACAGTTACACTAAATAATCTTCCTGATTCATATAATTGGCAATTAACCAAACAGATGGGCCAATCTTTTGATTGCCATCTTCCTTTGATACGACAAACATTATCAAGAAGTTTGAGCCGGTTTTGGGAATATAATTCTTTGTCGTATTTAGAGATACATGTTTTACTTAGTTGGAAGTAATTCTCTTACAGTCTGTTTAAAGAAAGTTGAAGGAAGCAAAGAACTGCGATCAAGTAACATACAACTAATTATGTCTAGATCATATATGGACTAGAAGTTTAAATATCTAAAAACGATAGCCAAATGATCCTTAAACAACAACATATCGGTGAGGCATGCTTATCAAGATAAAATCTGTTTAAAGAAAGTTGAAGGAAGCAAAGAAATGCTATCAATTAACAAACAACTAATTATGTCTGGATCATATAATGACTAGAAGTTTAAATATCTAAAAACTATAACCAAATGGTACTTGATCAATTAACATACAACTAATTATGTCTGGATCATATATTGACTAGAAGTTTAAATATCTAAAAAGTAAAAACTATAACCAAATGATACTTCAACAACATTTCGGTGCGGCATGCTTATCAAGATAACCCCATTTTGGGTAACTTTTCATGATATTTTCTTCCCATCTTGCTGGGTCATCCTTGTTTCTAGCGACCCCTTCACTCTCTGAAGTGCAGCTTCTAAACTCTCAATCTGCGCCATCAATGTATGATTTTCTTATAAATAAATAAATTTGTTAGCCGATAAAAATCATCAAATCAAAC
Organism: Solidago caesia; assembly: GCA_028566075.1. NCBI lineage: Eukaryota > Viridiplantae > Streptophyta > Magnoliopsida > Asterales > Asteraceae > Solidago > Solidago caesia. The sequence continues at coordinate 25,188,444 of JAOXNX010000031.1, forward strand.
TGATGGTGGAACTTTCTAATACCTGCTGTTTGGCAAACCTATTGTGTATGAACAGACCACTATAGAGATCAAAACTATCATTCTCCGTGCTTTCTTTCTGCAGATGGTTATCTCGTGTTAATTGTTTCACATTTTTCTATAGATTTTCTTTTAATAGCAAACTTTGATATGATGTATTATAATTGTAAAGTAAGCTTGAGCATACCACTTCAACTAACTTCTCAAACCCCTTTGTGTCTATTGGTGTTTTTGTAATCTGCATTTCTGATAATATCCTGTAATAATGGCAAGAACATGATTAAATACCCCTTGATTACCATACTTTCTGTTTAGAGGGAGTTCTACCTGTTAATTTATGTCTTTATGAACAGGCGATATGGGTATGGTTTTAGACCAAATGGATAAAATAAAAATAGCTTGAAAGGAAACAGGTTAATTTAATCAAATTTCATACAAAGTATATATTTAATGCATAAAACTTACTAAATTCATTCATTATAGATTATTATCAAAATAATATAATTTGTGTGATCACGTTTGACATTGTTATTAATTCTTATTATTGAAATAGAGTATGTGAAAGATTTGCACAGACGTTTAGCCATTGTGGCCCATTACCCAACTTGTCTGCCCCGCCCACATTGAGACTTCTATTTTTCTTTTTACATTACTTGCCAGTATTTGGAGTTCCAAGAATCAAGAGCTTTATACATACCTGCCTATGGTATGAGCAACAAATTGACTTTCAGCAGCTAGTCTGTCATGATCTTCACAAGTTATTTCAAGCATTTTGCACCCCTGAATTTATTTTGTTAGTCTTGACTCTTGATTCTTATACATAACAAAGTATTTATATATGATTATTTTGTGCGTTGCTGCTGATAACTCGTGATCAAATTATCCGCACATCAATGCATAACAAAATAAGACATTGCATGCTTTTAGCAGGAATGAGGTGCAAATGCTAAATTTCTTTATATGTTGTTTTACCTCGCATTCAAAAATCCTAAGAAAAGATGAGCATAAAGCTTCGTCCCTCACTCGCACTCTTTCATACATAAATGTCAGATTGTTCCACCCATGTTTTCCACTTTCTGGCCCGAACATAGGATGAGTGCACACCAGATCGGAGTCCTCGGGAACTTCCTTAGTTTCATAAGTTATTACAAACATATCAGTAATAATACAAATTACTTTAATCCCAACATGGTAAATGAATATAGTATAAAACTAAACACATTGTACTGTATATGCTATATACATGAAGATTTATTGTTTAACGTGAAGATTTATTGTTTAACGTTTTTATAACCACTACTTTGCTGGTGGCATCCTTCTATCAAGTGTATTTAAAATAAATGAAGTCGAATGTTTGGGTTTTCTTCTAATTAATGTAATGTTTAGTATTTATTTTAAATGTCATGTTCTTTACTCTATTATATAAAAGTTAGATTTTAAAACTGAATTCAGTGTGACTATATATTGTAGATAAAATTAATATGAGTTCATAGTGTAGGAAGATTTATTTGTTTAGCAATATTCAGTAATAAAGATATCTTATGTGTAGGAAGATTTATTTGTTTAGCAGTATATTCATTAAAAAAATTTTTTGGAAAGTATACTTAGTGGGTTTTATATTTTCTATATATAGAATGAATTATATACACCGTTCTTTATAAAAAAAAGATGCCCCATCTAGCTCACCAAATGGACCTTGCATGCTCTTTGCATAGAGATTTATTCATTTGGGACTATTTAATGTCAAAACTTAAAATTATCCATAATAAAGAACAACAAATAAAAGCTTAAATGAAGTTACTAATTTTAAATAACAGTTACTAGCTCATAGAAAAAAATAAGTTGTGATTCAAAGCTTCTCAAATAAATTTCACCTCTGTTCCATTTTTATTGTGTACCTTATTATTTATTATTTATGTTTGTTTCAAAATAATTGTAAGTAATGGTTATTTACTTTTTTTTTTTCTTTTTCTTGAAAGGTGAATTTCTTTATCAGTGCTTCGTGTCGCGGTTTGACAGCGGGAGGTCTAGCATACATTGTCTAAACCGGGTCCGCGCTAGAGAGCTCCCTCGAAGCGAAAATGCCTATTTCAAATACCTGATGGGGGAAAAACCCCCTACTAATCCGCTCGAAGGCTCGACAATTAATAGGGGTAAACTCTTGCCTCCTTCAAGATTCAAACCAGGGGTTACCAGGCCCAAACTCCTTTATTGGGGGACTTCCTATGTCAAAGAACAAATAATGTAGTTGCCAAAACTCGAACCTTGATCACTTATACCCAAGCCCAAAGCCTTAACCAACTCTATCACATGTCTTTGACTATTAAAGTCTAAGTTAAAGTATTAAGAAACCAATTTGAGCATTCCATCTCATTTAAATTTAAATATTGGGATTTTAAACTTATATGATTTTCAATATATTTTCAAAACTTAAGTTATCATCATTAGGGCTGTAAACGAACTGAACGTTCAACGAACAATAATGAACCGTTCGACGGGAAGCTCATTCGTGTTCGTTCGTTTAGTTAAATGAACAAACATGAACACAAAAATCTGTTTGTTAGTTAAACGAACGAATATAACATAGCTCCCGTTCATTCATTTATGTTCATGATTGTTCGTTCGTTTATGTTCGTGAACGTTTGTTCGTTTATGTTCGTTTACATGTAAATATAATTTTTATTTATAGTTATATTATATATATATATATATATATATTCATACCTATATATCTACACTTTAAAAATAATAAATATAAATACTTCTTTTATCTCAACTCTTAAGATATTTTCATTTTCAAAAGTTTTCATCCTACCCACTACCCGCCTCCCAAGTTCCACCAGTCTCCTTGCTTTCGATTCCTCTCCATATGTGATTCCTCTAATACTTATAATTATATGTTTGTTCATTAGTGTTTATTCGTGTTCGTTCGTTTATGTTCGTGAACATTCATTCATGAACACAAACGAACTAATATGAACAAACCAAATTTCTTAATGAACGAACATGAACACAACTTTATGTTCGTTTATTCGTTCGTGAACCGTTCATTAAGTTAAATGAACAAACATGAACAACGTCGCTTTCGTGTTCATTCGGTTCATTTACAGGCCTAATCATCACATATATATAAACCATGAATGAATTGTTAGATAAAACAAATTATATCGTTTAAGTCCATCCAATAGTTTTGTGTCATGGAAATTAAGTCCATCCAATACTTTTGCTTCGTGCCAATGAATTCTACAAGCAAATGGAGCCCATTATTATTATTATTATTATTTTTATTTTTTGGTATTAATAATTGTCAAGAATTCAGATAAACACAAATTGTGCATTACAATTACCTTGTGACACTATATGTCCGAGTCTAAAATTCAACTCCTCGTGCAGAAGACTACTTGTATAATATAATTTTCTTGTGATGTGACATGGAAAGAGGAAGCTTTCAAGGCTTATACAGGGAAACTCAGAGCAAGGTGGAGCTAGTAGAAGACTATCCAATTTTTTTTGTATAAATTTCATCTTAGGTGAATGGTGTAGTTGCCTGCCTCTTTGTCAAAATTTGGCAATTTTTGGCAACATTTTAGCCAATACCCTCTTACCATGTATGATGTATCCACTTATTTTCTAGCCAAAAAGTATCAAAATGTGTCAAATACTAAAGGGGTTGGCATTGATTGCCACCATTTTTTTCTACCACTCACTCCTAACCAATCCTCTTATGCCATCTCAGCTAACCCCTCACTCTGTCACTCATACCACAATCCATAATTCAATGGCAACACTCCACTTACCCACCACTCACTACAATTTTCTAAAACATTTGATTATAATATAAAGGAGTTGTCACAAATCAACCCCGCCACTCACAAATTTAAGCAATCACGCGTGAAAGAATTGAGACAAACTTCCCCGCGTTCCTTCCCCTTGCCGCGTCAAAAATCAATGACGGTGGTGTTCATCCCCTTCACCACACCTTCATCGCGCCATTAATCCATACGATGCCATTGCCCTAAGGTGTGGTTGCCAAAAAATATCAAAATGAGCCAAATTTTTTTTATAAACAATTTTATTAATACATAAAAACTAATATTACATTATTAAAAACATAAAATAAACACTACATTCAAATTAGAAATATCACTAAACATCAACGTCTAGGTTTAGGCTCGCGAGGTGCTCCGTAATATCACAACGCAATGTGTAATGCATCTCTTCGTTACGCAATGTGTCCCGGTCTCTCCAAATTGATCTTTTTGTTTCCGAAGATGACCCGGCATCTTCTTCTAAAACCGCAAAACAACCGAAGACAATAACTCAAACCCGTTAGAATCAGACGACGACGATTTATCATATGGAATTGGGAAATCTGGAATGATTGGTTCGGAAAGTTGTTCGTCGTCGGACATTTTGGTTGTGAAAATCATGTTATAAATGTATGTGTTTATATATAGGTTTTATGTGAAATATATAAGTAAAAAAAAAATCAGCACACTCCTCTAACGTTCAAAAGGAAAAAAAAAGGTCAAAATTTAGTGGTCCCACACGCTCCCAACGTTCATTTACATCGGTTGTATGGGGCCGATTATATTAACTGAAGTCGCGAGCCGAAAAGACCTGAAAAATGGGGGTAGTGGAACCGAAGTACCGATCTCTGCCGATGGAGGAACCGAAGAAATGGAACCGATTACACCCTTCATCCTTAGAGCTTAAGTTAAAAAAAATCCCGGTGACCATAATCAATCTTTTTTTTCTATACTTTCATACTTTGTCGTTGTTTGTTACTCATTTTTACTTAAATTACTTATATTCAAGTACGTAAGTTACTTCACCCGGTGAAAAGAAAAACAAGTCGGCATTTTGTTTTGGCATAAACTGCTCCGACATTAGCTAAAAGTTACAACCTATCATTTGAAATTCCACTTGTTACTAAAAAAAGCAAAAAATGATGATACATACCAACTTGTTCTGGCATAACAACAAAAACAAAACACACATCTTAAATGAAAAGTACAATGAGGGACCATTGGGGCACATAGTTGTGTCTCGTTTAATTCCAGTCAGCATGTTACATATACTTAATTTTATAAACTTAAATATGCCCAATTAGCTCAATTTTGATATATAAATTTTAGTCGTTTTCTTTCCTTATCTCATTTATTATTATTTATATCATACTAGTTATAAATTATAATACACGTACAATATACGGATTGACTACATGTATATGCAATATAGTATTTTGATAATATATTTAAATCTTTATCTTTATATATACTAAAAGACAACTGGCCTAAACACTTATTGACCAATCACAGCTTTTCAATCCTCAAAATTGAACATTGATGATGTCATTATTAGTCTAATTATAATATACTATTAAAAAGTAAAAATCTTAATA
>JAOXNX010000031.1:25200791-25217022 GCA_028566075.1 Solidago caesia
TATTTATTATTATTTTATTATTATTATATATAAGTTGTATAATAATATATTATTAAATTGAAAAATGCAAGAGTTTAACAAAAGGGTAATTTTGTCATTTGTAATAGTTTAAATTCAAATTCCATTAACTGAATTCCATTGAATTCTGTTAACCAAACACAAGATATATTTTAAAACTTTCAGATTCCAATTCCTTCAAATTCCAATTCCATTGACAGATTCTAATTCCTTAAAAAACATTCTGTGAACCAAACGGCCCCTTATATTTCTAGAACTAATTCACTAAATACACCTTTACCATACCTCCGATAGTATACCCCTTGATTATGACTCACAATAAGGCTTATGTAATTCTTTTCACTAACTCCAAATATAAAAAATAAAAACATTAAAATGTAACCGAGAGCAAAAAATAACGTGACCATGGATAAACAAATTGAAAAAATATACTAAAAGCACGGTAGCTAAAACCTAAAAGGATAAGAACAATGATGTGTCTGGATTCTAGAGCCATCCTCCTCTATCATAGTATCATGGTCATGTAAAAAGTCCATTTTCTCCCCGCCCTTTATCCATCCCTACATTCTCCCTTTAGACAAAGCCGTAATTTCAAGTACAAAAATATCTAAAAACATCAAAGTAACTTAATCAGTGTCATTTCCGTAATTTCATTACAAAATACGTCTCATTTACAACCGTCCGTAAATATATACTACTCCACATCACATCATTCTATATCTATCACTCTCACTTAAAAAGAAATTAGATATTTTCATTCACACCAATCAATACTCAGAAAGATGAAAATGGGTGTAATGCCGCGTGAGAACGGATTACTATCGTCATCTCTGAATCCAAACGCTCCGATGTTCGTACCGGCGGCGTATCGGAACGTTGAAGATTTCTCCGATCAGTGGTGGTCGCTCGTTCGTACATCTCCTTCGTTTCGTGATTACTGGCTTCGCGAGTGCTTTACGGAATCACAGTTTGATGTAAACTGTTTCGATATATACGATTCGTTTTTACCCGACGATGATGATATTGAAGAAGATTTCATATCTGTTGACGGTAAAATTAATGTAACTGAAGGTAAATAATTTGATTAACTGTTTAAAAAATAAATTATTTAATTAACTGGATCTGGATTTTATTTTTATTTTTGATATTTTGAAGATAAAGAGAAGGAAGTTATGAGGAAGGACGTGATACTGTCGAGATTGACAAACTGGAGAAAGGCGCGTGGAGTGGAATCGCGGAGGCTGTATGAGAAGGCACCGAAGATTGTGAATGTGAAAGTGAGCCCAAGGCCGATTCATCAGCCACGTTAGATCTTGATCTCGATCTCATATGGAGTTTCAAATTGATCAATATAATAATAATATGCGTCTCTTTTAGTATTTTTATTATTATTAAAAAAGTATTTTCAGGTTGGATAGTTAGATGTACAGTGAGCAGCAGCAGCGGCTTTATATCTAGCTAGCATGCGGTTTTTAGTTTGTAATTATAAATGAATAAATAAATAAAAATTTAGTTGATCTAATTAGGCGTTGTTTGTCTTCAAGATGATGAAAATGGAATAGAATGTATGAGAGAGTGTGTAGGTAAATTTATAGCATGATAAATCATTTTAATTTCGTGGATTTTCAGTTGATTCAAAAACTTGGAGCAGCAGAAAATTTTAGGGGGAGTTCGAGTGGTGATAAAAAGAAAGTTGTGAGACGATTGTAAGATCTGGGTAAACCATATACAAGTTGTTTTTACCATAAGGACAAGTGATAAGGTCAAATAAGGCCTCTCCCTGTCCTGACGCCGTCATCATCTCGTTTTGACTGTCACATCAGCTTTCTCTTTTCAAGACACACCCAAGAAATACCATTTCTTTATTATACCCATTCATCATCCCATCCTCAATAAAATATAATTAAAAACACACACACAAACGCGTTAGTTTCTCGTCATTTGGTTTCGTTTTTTGGACAAGCAATAACGACGACCACCCCATGATGGGGGTGGTGCCTACCATGATGAAGACGACGAGGTTTTGGACGAGCAAAAGAAATAGCATAGGGACCGGCCTAATCAGTCTCGTTTAGGCATATCGATGGTAATTCGATTCGATTAAAATCATGTATCCGGGTATATGTAATAACCATATAATCTTACACTTATAAGTTTTTGATTGATTGAGTACATCTAATAAACGGATTTGAAAGTTCGTTAATGACGAATCTTTATATAACATTAATATTTGGCCATAATTAAGTACATTTATAGGTAATAATCACTTATTCCTTTTATATAATTACATATATTGATGTTAGTATATATGTGTGTTTCACATCTCTTGGTTTAGCTACAATTCCTACAAACAAATGTTAACTATTATTGAAAATTGTATCAACTATCATCAAATGATCTAGTGGCAAGGATGTTTGTTTCCTCACAAGAGGTCTCAAGTTTGAGTCCTGCTCTAGACATATTTGGGGGTGACCACAAGTAATTAATTTTCACTTATGGTGGACCTGGGTGAGTTTTTCCCTTCGAATCTTTGGGTGATAGGGGTTTCTCATCAAAGAGATTTAAATTGGGGATCTATTCTGCGAGAGGGTTCTCTAGCGCGGATTCGGTTAAGACAACGTATGCTAGACCTCCTGATATTTACGAGTAATTCATACCCTTCAAAAAAAAAAACCCTAGAAGGATACCATCGTAATGCGGCGGCGACAAGTTGTGAATGGTGATGGCGGCAACTGTTGGTGGTGACAGCGACGTTGAACCGTTGAATGGTGTAATTAATGTAAAGGTAATTGATGTAATGAGATAATAAAAATATTTTATAAAATAAGGAACTGATGGTATAAATTATTTAATTAATTATAGAATGATAATTTCACATATAGAAATTTTTTACTTTTCAATAATAGATGGATAATATTTATAAAGTATTATAGATTTATATTTACATATAGATAATACTAAACTTATAGACTTTACTCTTCGCTTTTTGTTTAGCATGACAATCACTTTATATGTACAAGTATAAATAAGAATTAAACTGTAGTGTTTTAATATATTTTAATAGGCTATGTGTTAGATTTTTTTTATTGTATAAATTTAAAAACAAAGAATGACTTTTGATTGAATAAATTAAAAAAACCTTATAACTCATTATTGTATAATCTACGGAATACCATGACTTTTGATTGTCAAAGGTTAAACGATATATGTATGATCGTTACATGTATGATCGTTACGAGTTTATTACGCATCTCAAAATCCCTTTTCATCTCTAGTCTCGTTTGACAACATTGGTAATTGGTATTGCTTGATGCCATTGAAGTGATTAATATACCACACGATCATAGTTTTACAGTAAACTGTGATGCTTGTAGTATTTTGATCAAATTTTGTGATAAATGTATTAACTTTTATTAAAATATACACATTTTTAAATTTTGTCTTAGTTTGGGATCTCAATTAGACAGGCCTATTTTTCATTTTCTTTTCTTTATTATTTTTCCGTGTAATTTTGCCCTCTAGCCTCTAGGCTCTTGCCTTGTTATCTTGGCGTTCTCTTTTGGGCTTATTATTTTAGCCTTGTCTAAGTCTACTTGGGCCTTTTTATTTGGGTCATTTATTTGGATTCTGATCCAAATATCCAATCACTTTAGACTTTATCAAGATTTGCAAGTTGCAACATGTAACTAGAACGAGAAGCCAATAAAGATCAGGAAGCATAGCTTGTTAGAACTTAGAACCCTGGAAATCATAGAGAGAAAAGATACACATAATGTTATATTCACCTTACATTCGATGTTAACTCATCCATGTTATATTCACCTTACATTCGATGTTAACTCATCCTTCTAACCAAAAAATAAAATAAAAAATTCACAATTATTTCTCTCATAATCTAATTTGTAATGTACTCACGCTTGACGTGCCATGGATTTTGTGGGCCCAAAAAGTAAGTACACAAATAAGGATTTAGCAAGAGAAAAAACATATTTATCACCCTCGTCCACAATTATACAACGAGAAAACATTGTCATGTCAATATGTATAGACGAACACGTTGATTTGAAGTTTAAATGAAGGGATAAACTTATATTGTATGTTTTCAAATGAAGGTAATTACTTTTTAGTTTTTAACATACGCAAATCAATAACAACGATACCTAGTCCTACAAAAGGGTCGGGATATGGGGAGGTGAATCGGTGATACTTAAGCAGTCATATCTTACCCAAAGGTTAAAAATAAAACAAAATAGACAGCTTTTAAAAAGACTTTCAGCAAAAATATGTGTTTTAATATATGGGAAAAATTGGCCTAAAACAATTATAGGAAAAGGGTAAAAACAATTCTACATATATAGGTTTGGTCATGACAAACACAACATAAGCCTAAAACATGAATTTTCATCTAATATTTTCTTGGACACATGCATCGGACGTTTTTCATAAACCGAAGAGTAAGGGATGACCACGTTGATCACTGAAATTAATTAACGGGCATGTGAGTTGACTTTATCATATGCATTATTGAAGCCAAAATGTCGGTATTCCATGTGGCGTGGCTTCACCTTTCTTTCTTTCTTTCCATTTTTTTTAATATAATTTTTAAAGACAAATTTAGTTTCAGCTGCATTGTCTTTTCATATATCTAATTTTAATTTTTTAGAAAAAACCCGGTTATTGCCGGAATAACCCATATCTCCAGCCCGAGAAGCATTTTGCTCACACCTAAATTTAAACTTAAAACCTTAAAGTCTCAAGTCACCCAAATACAAATCCATCTATTGATGGTTGGTTTTCTATTTTGTTTTGAATTCAGATTCAAGCTTATTACCAATACCATCATTTGTGATAGTTTTTGGGCTCACAAAAAATTGTCAAAAGTATCTTTATTCATTTAATTAAATGATAAGGTTTAAGGGTAAATTATTTAAGTTCAAAGGAGTCGATTTGGCTTTAGCTCGATTGGCATGGAGGTCAGTGTTAGGAGACCCTGTCATTTGGAAATCAGGGTTCGATCCTTGAGATAAGCAGGTTTTAACAATAATTTGTTGCTGTGTTTATGGGCAGGTATGTTATTGGGTTTTCTTCGGATTAGGAGTAACTTGGGACGCCTATGGACTCCGTGCGGTTGGATTGATCATTGATCAGCTAAGCGGTGACCTTTCGCCAATATGTCACTCCGTACGGAGTACCTGGACGTTCCTGTAAGTTAGCTGTTAAAAAAAAGTTAGGTTCAAAAGAATAGGTTAGTAGAGGTTGGTTATTGTAAAACAAGTATTAAAGTAAACCAAATAAGATAAAATGTTGACCGTTGGATCATGATAAAACTGATGCGCGAAGATTCATAGAGCACAAATATATACACTGATTCACCTCTATTTTCATGATGCACAATGATTTTTAGTTAAGAAAAAAAAGATTGTTTTATTTGTTTTATTTTAATATTTATTTTATTTGAATCAGAACCCAAGCCTAGGTTAGTAATTAACAACATGGGGATAGTTCTGGTGGTTTTACGGATTTTGTGTAGTGTTTTTATGTCTAAAGTTTAAACCTTCAGGCTCTCATTTTTTTTAAATCCCTTTTCAAGACCATTTTTTTTCCCTCTAATTCCATTTTTGTTTTGTTTTGTTATTGTTATTATCATTATTATTATATATTCTTTCTATTTTGTATCTCTTTTGTTTTTAAAATTATTGTTACTAGATTTATATACATATAGCAAACTATAACTTTGTCTGATTTTTCTGTTCTCCAATTACTTTATGTGAAAAATATGAACTTTAATCTAAAATTTTTGCTCTAAAGTAAGTTATGTTTTCACTATAACATTTCACATAATCATGTTATAATGTTATTTTCTAAATAGTAATATCAGTTTTACATTATTCTTTTGCAATACAAATTGAGTCTATTTAACAGAAATATATACCTCTAACAATTTTATGGAATTTTTACTCAAAAAATTTATATAATTAGATGTAAATTGATAGATGTATTAGATGAGTTTTTTTTAAAAGGCAAATTTGGGTTATGTGACGTTGTCTCTTCATATACCCATTTCCAATTTCAGATGAAAACCTCACCAGCCCGGTGAGCATTGATTTGAACTCAAAACCTTAAAGTCTCAAGTTCTCCTAAGTACTTATCCATCCATCTATTGAAGAGACATTAAAAAAAATTGCTTACCTTTTGGTGCAACGCACGGGGTTAAGTCACCTCGTTAAGGACAATTATGTCTTTTTATCATAAACAGTGTGGACAATTTGCCAAACTACGTTTCTTGTTGTTGACGTAATTAGTTGAACAATGACTTTAACGTTATAATAAATAAATATAATAATAATAATAATAATAACACAATATTGTTGTTGACTTAACCCGCTAGTTTTCAACAAATCATAAACCCACACGTCGCAAACATCCACTTGTTTGTTTGCTTGCTTGTTTGTTATGATAAGGTGATGATGATACTTTTCTTCACTAAGACGTTTGTCTGCAATTTCTTGCAACAACTTAATTAATAAACCAACCAACAAACCTTTTTCATAAATCTTTGAATAAATCTTTAACAGAAAGGGGTAAATTTTAAAACATGGGAAATGCACTGAGGTTCTTGTATGGTGAGTGTTGTTCAAAGCCAAGTGCTGCTGCTGATGGTGGTGGTTTTGGTAATTGGGTGAATCAACAGCAACCATACGGCTACCATGGTGCTTCTAACACGACTGCTGGTGTTTCGGCCTTGGCTCGAGATATTCATCACTTTGAAATGACCTCTCAGGTAGCACCATCAAATTTCAAATTATAATTCTCTCTGATCAACTAAATTCAGCTCATACGTAACTTCAATTTGTCAAATTTAGAGGTTGGTTGTTTGGGAGTACATGTTTCAAGTGCGTGTAGCTTATTAAAACACGGTTTTAAGTGTTTGCTTATTAGGTACGTTTTAATTTATTTTAAGAAGACAATTTGCAGTTATTTTTAAGATGTGCTGCTTATTTTGAGCACAACTCTTAAGCATAAGTACTTAATATATGCGCCTCAAAACACCCTTTTAATTCTTTTATTAAATTTCTCCTCGAGCACCCATGTATCAATATTTATTTATGAGCAAAACCGAATTGTGGATTGTTATTGTAGGTACCCGAAGGTTTGAGTAAACAGGTGGTTTCATCTAAGAAAGCTCAGTCTAACTGGTAACATATTTTTGCCCACATATCAAACTATCAATAATTGACTGTGGAAGGGTATATACTTAATTCCACGTTGTTGTTCGATTGGTATTTGACTCTTTTCTCAAATGGTGATATGAAGGTATAGCAAACTTTCTGAGGCATGGGCACAATCTAAACCACCACCAAGATCACCTGAAGAGGTTTCAGCATTTGTGGTTAACACCTTGAAGAGGCACAAAAAGGCCGATGTTGAGGTCACTCTCTATGTGTATAACTAAGATAGGATAATTTTCAACACGTTTATATGAAACTGATATTTCGGTTGTATATTATTGCTAAAGTGTCAAATTACAAATTATGACAGGCCTAATGTTTTAAGAATAACCCGTTGCTTCTTAAAAAATATCAATCGTTATTGTACTAATATGTTTTCTAATCATATTTAGTATATGAATTATTTATCAAAAATAAAGAGAATCATTTCGGGTTAAATGTGAAAATGGGCTGATTTTATGCTGACATGTAATTTTAGAAAACTCAACCAAATTAACAGGTTGAATATTTAAAAGTACGTCGTCCTGGCATTACAACTTCCTAAACTGCTTTATCAGAAGAAAAAAAAAATGGATCATTCATGCTAATAGTTTCTGTAATCATACTATGGAGTATATTAACTTTTATATTAAACTGAAAGGAATGCTAAGGTCAACCTGACACAGACCAAACCAAACCATTTTGGCCCTCCTAAACTTCCGCTATCCTATCCCATTTTCCATCTATGGATAGTATACAGTATGAATGCATAAAAGCATGCAACAAGAACTCTAAATTGTGTAATTTTTGATGATTTTTTTTGAAGGGTTTGCTATCATTTTACGGTCTCCCTCTATCTCAATCCACGGTTGAAGTTGTCACTACCGGGCATGCTCCACCAGTTTCCAATGGACTTAAATATGAATTAAACACACTTCCAGTAAGGATATCTACAACTCTAAGTTAAATCTTCAATATCTTATTGCGCACGTACTTTTTTTTTTCAGAATGTGAGTTATATTCTACTTATATAAACATAGGTGGATGCAAAATCTGTAGCAGATGGGGATACAGTGACAGTTTACGTTAGTACCTTAGATCCTCGAGAGGCAGCATGTGTTCCACGAGACGTACAAGTAGCAGCAGTGGAACGAGCCAAGGCACGTGCACAGAGGAACTACACCAAGGCAGATGCACTCCACAAGCAAATTATAGCTGCGGGCTATCGGTATATAAACATTTTAACATCGTTTCATCACCAATGCTGTTTATAGGACCCCTATCAATATCCTCCAACTAGTATAAATTGCAAATGTTAACTGATTCAGGATGCTAAACATACAAAATGAGGAAATTCTAGCCCGGAAGTATCGGATTAGACTAAGGTAAAATACAGACTTTTTAATACATAAAGCATTTTGATGTATATTTCATTTTTGTGTAGCATGAATAACGGTGTGGTTGTAAAACATGTAACAGGGGAATAGATGCACCAGAGAGCTCAATGCCTTATGGGAAAGAGGCGAAGGAGGAATTCTCTAAGATGGTTGTGGGGAAACATTTAAAAGTTTTGATTTTTGACGAAGATCGTTATGGTCGCTGTGTAGGCGATATTTACTGCAATGGCGTCTTTATCCAGGTAGATCTCAACTTTTTTGTTAGAGGTAGCAACATGGGCAGGTTGGGTAAGGGGTTTGGATCACAACCTGTAGCCTTTTGTGGGCAAGGTTGATCTGAAAAGCTCTCATCCAAAAAATTAGAAAGTTTATATAATTAGTATGTCAAATATGATTAAATGTATGAAATTGTACAAGTGGCATTCCAAATTCTTGAATAAAATGTTTCATGAGGTTTTTATGCACCAAGAATACACTTTGGAATTTGGACAACTTTCGAGTGATTTGACATTTTTGTTTACAAGCAATTTTATTTATTAGTTACCCCTTTTCACTTGTTTGAGATAAAACATAATGCAAATCCACATTTTATAAGTAAATGGGTCGGAATCGTCACTTTTATTGTCTGTAAATGAGAAATGTTAACTCAAATGCTTTTTATGAATAACAAACAGGAACATATGTTAAAGAAAGGACTTGTATGGCATTATGGAGCCTATGACAAACGACCCGAACTAGAAAAGGTAACATCATCTCTTGTTTATGTTATTTAATTAAGCCATGGAATGATCCTTACCAAAACGGCTAAATTGTTTCCGAAACAGTGGGAGAAAGATGCTAGAGCTAAGAAAGTCGGGTTGTGGGCTTCAGCACATCCAGAAAAGCCATGGGAATACAGAAAGAATCGCCGTGAAAACAGATAGTCTAATGTGATGGCAAAACAATAATTACTTGAATCCAGTTAATATGTTTTAGGCATTCAGTCAACTGGGGATCAATGTTTCCCATACAACTTTCTATTCATTGGAAGTGTGTTCATTTATCTGTAGCATATAGATTTTACTAAACATCTGAAAATGTCCGGATAAGATTTTATTTCTATGTGTTATTCAAAAATCTTTGGATTGAATCATATTAGTTTAACTTATTGATTATGCATCGTTCAATATATCAACTTAGAGCCCATTCGTAACAAAATACTTTTACAGTAATAAGGGCAATGCCAGTCATGCCTCACCATGCTTCACCAGACAACAATAATATTCTGTCATCTCATTTCATGCCTCAATACCTCATTTTCATGCCTTTTTAGTGGCATTCATGCGTCACCATGCCTAGCTATAGGTATTAAATAATGCATTAATGGAAATGGACCTTTACATGCATTAAACAACCAAGCCACCTCTTTATGCCTAGCAGGCAATTATTGCCGCTGAGCCGCCTTCTTCGTTCATGCCTAGCAGGTTGCGGCGGTGTGCTGCTTAGGCATGGTCCATGCCTCTTCCATGCCTAGCTCCATTGCTACTGCCCTAATCTTTGTGAAGGATTTGTTATCATTTTATGGTCCCCCTCTAGCCCAATCCACGGTATAAGTCACTAATGGCTAAGCTCCGGACTTTCCAATTGAAATCAAATCGAATTAAACACACTGCCCGTAAGTACTTTTAAAATTCTAATTTTTTAACTTGAACCATCGATTTCTTATTGCAAATTTACTCTTCTTAACCATGATACAAAATCTACTTGATAATCAAGGTCAATGAAAAGATCGTAGCAGATGGGAATACAGTGCCAGCATATGTTGTCCCTTTAAGTCCTAGAGAGCCAACATGTATTCCACAACAAGTGAAAGTGAAGGCAGCAAAGCGTGCCAAAGAACGTGCCACAGAAAAACTTCACAACCAAATTACAGATGTGGACTAACTGTAATTGACCATTTCATTTTCGTCAACTCTGTTTATTTAGACATATTTTAATTCATCTAATTTAAACAATTACAAATATCAACAAACACAGGATGCTAAAGGCTTCTTTGTACTTGTAGACCTGGAATATTTTTATTAGATGTGGAAATTTTTGCAGGTCAAAATGTAATGTTTGGCTAGGTTGTGATTTATTTGTAGCAGCCAAACTGAATAAAACTAAAAGAAATATATTATGCAATACATAGAAGTAGTGGCAATTGTCGATATATATATGGGTAGTGATAAATTCACAATATATTTTTGCCATCTACAACAAGTATATGCATGTTACTGCACAATGTACAACTGTTTAAAACAAGAATTGTTGTAGATGGCAAAAATATGTTGTGAGTTTATCACTACCCTATATATATATATACAGGGTAGTTGGCTCTGTTGGTAATCACCCTGCCTCTGGAAACAGAGGTCAGGGGTTCGAGCCCCATCCCACGCAAAAAGGCCGGAGGTCCTTATTCTACCATTTAGGTAGAAACTGGAAGCAGCCTTTCTACTTAGGTAGGGGTAAGGTATGCCTACATCTTAACCTCCCCCATACACCGTCGAAGTATTGGGGCTCAAAACCCATGGAAGGCGGCACTGAGCAGTTTCTTTCTTTCTTTATATATATATACACAATTGATTCACCGGTATACGTGTAAATATATTTTTTTTTTCTTTGCCTTGGTAAAATATCTTTCCTTTTATGTCATCTTCCAATGTGTCTATTGGTTTGACGAGTATCTTTGGTAAGCAACTATTATTCATGGTCGAAAGTAAACATACTGCTGCCCTTTTTTTTCGTTTTTAAATTCTTTTTTATACTTGACTCATCGATCCATGTCATCTTTCTAATCACGTGTCACACCATTAACAGCCTTACACACCTCACTATCCATTTCTATCTCAATCTTGTCGATTATTTCTTCTCTTCTTCGTTATTTATTCTGAGAGCTGCTTTTTATTTCCAATTTCATGATATTTTTTTTTAATACCTTTGTTGATTTATTTTCTGGCCCATTATTTGACAAATAAATGTGTTCAATTCTCTATTTATTTATTTGTTTTTCGTATTATACTTTGTTATTATTTTCATACGTTGTTTTTATTATTGTCACACGTTATGTTTGTAACGCACTATATCACTATCATATATTTTTATTATTGTCACACGTTATGTTTGTAACGCACTATATCACTATCATATATTTTTATTATTGCTACATATTATGTTCGTAACATGCTATATCATTCTTATGAGAATGTCGTTATCGGTATTAATATAGTTATAGTTATACATTTTTCGTTATTTGTATTAATATAATTATTGTTTAGCTTTTAAATTTAGCGTGATTGACGTAAAATTATTATTGTTATAAATTTAAATAATAAAAAAAAACTTTATATATCGTTAACAAATTACTCCCGCGGCAAAACGTGGGGTAACCTCCTCGTTGTAATGAATCAATTGGTGCTATGTTTTAGCATGTTACCTGCCTAATCATCCATTGTACAACCTCTACTAACACGGTTGCAAATCTGCAACAATGAAATGTGAACTGAAATGATTTTTTATGAATTACGAACAGGGACCAAAGTTAAAAAAGGGAAGTTGTCTACTTGGATAACTATATGAAGTTTATGAGAAATAACCTGAGTTAGAAAATGTAATGTAATACTGAATATTACTCTATATTGAGTTCAAGGCACAACCAGGTTCAATTAAGCGCAAGTATGGGTTTAACAAATCAGTAATTGGGGATAACATATATGCTTTTACCTCTCTCACACATTGAATTCAATCACATGGCTAAATGTTTTAAAAAAATTTAAAGATTGTGAAGAGGAAAATATGTATGAACATACTGCTAGAAACATATATGTTATCCTCATTAGTAATTATCTAAAACAAGACTAGCAAATTGCTAATTCCTACTTTACTTATATCAACAGTAAACCTATGGGCTATGGTTGGTGAAAAGTGGGCTTTGGGTATTCTTCAAAGTTCAAACAATAAAACCTTATAAATGTGATGTGGGCTAAGATTGGTATAACTTAAACTTACAAGTTACAACTTACAACTATGCTTTTATGAATGAGTTTTTTCAGTTTACATTTAAACAAGTATGTTATACTATGACGCATACCCGCACGATGCGACGGTGATGGTAGTAGTGGCGGCGGCGACGGTGTGGTTATTATTGTAAAGGTAATTGATGTAAAAGGGGGTAGTGTAGTTATTTTAGGAGTTGAGGGATCTATGTTGTAAATTATTTCATTAAAGGTATTATAGGTATATTAAGTGGAGATGTTTAAATTAGTGAATAAAGAAGATGGACATTTTTTATTTATCACTCTTAGTTGAAAAAAGGAGGGTGGAAACTCTTTATAAATGATAATAGATATACAGAATATGTATGTTTTTTCATTAACGGCGAATTTCACACTATTTATATCCCTATTCCTGAATTACCACGATATATTATTAAATTCACATAGTTTTCTCCCCAAAAGGCGAGAGCTCATACCACCCAGCTAAAGCCGGAATAGCTTGTATGTATATGTGATCCATAATATTTTAGTCGTATACTTAATTATTAAAAAAATTCCTTAAAACTTTATCAATGAAGTTCGTAACACTAAAAATGATAGTTAAGTGCAACTATAGAGGAAAAACAAGGCTGTTAATAGGTTATCTTTCATAACTTCTTTGTGTGTGTACGACTAACTGACTATGACAATCATAATAACCAATGAATATTTAGATGACTAAACATTTACAAGAATAGGATAAAATGTTATTTTCATCCAAGTAGTTATGCAACTAGTCATTTCTTTCAATCTTTTCTTTGTGAGCTTTTTCTCCACAAAAAGTCGTTTTCTTAGATACCTTTGATGGGCAAAATATCAAAAAAAATTATTTTTCGGAAATTTCCAAGAAATTTCGTATAGCATTTGTTATTTTTAGAAAGATGCTCGATCACTTTACGTTTCCAAAATGCAAAATCTCAACAAAAGTGAATAAGAACACTGGTACAACTTTACCAAGTTGATATGTCTATATTTGGGTCCAAGCTAGTGATTTGAAAACCGGACCAGACACTGAACCAACAAGATCGTAGTCGGACTAGATACTGAAAGAATTATATATTTATCATACTAATACCAAAAGAATTAAAGAAATATAACTTAAAGACAACATAAGCCCAATAATACTGAGTTCTATCATCAATCAACTAAAAAATAAAAATTAACATAATAAGCAACAACTAAATAGAATAACTAAAACAACATTTAATAAATGGGAATTGATATTGGTACCACACAACTTGATTAATTTACCATAACTGTGTATTAACTATTTGTACAGTATGTTATAATATTTGTACTATGTGGTAAGTTAATCAATTTGTGTGGTACAAATATCACTTCCATTTTAGTTATGTTTAGTGGGGTTAATTAAAGTCAAAAAAGTTTAATGTTTTTAATAAAAAATAATAATAATCATATATTTTATTTTTGTAGCTGTACTATTAATTAGTTTTAGAATTTCAATTATACTTTTTAAATCATTTATTTGTATTATTGTACTATTTTTACAAACTTTAAAATAGTAATCGAATTCTACTAAAAGTCACGTAAGTTTATATATAATTATCATAAGTTTAGTGAATATGGTATAACTTTTTGCATAATACTATATGATAACGTTAAAGTTTAAAAATGAAAAAAAGTTATAGATAAATGTTATTAATATATTATATTTAATTTTAGAATTATTCAATTATTGCAAACTGAATTGATTTAAGGATAGAATGTGAAAATTTAAATTTAAGATTGACAACTTACTTTGATATAAATTATGTTACTTTAAAGTTTAAAACAAACTATAAGTACCAAATGACTGAATATATATGTAACACACCAACACTAAAATAATCCATAAATCATTAGCTCATTCTTTTTAGTATTGTACATTTACGTGAACTGTTTATGAATAAGTTTGATGATGAATATATCATATCTTAAAACAAAACGTGGAGAGTGAGTTTGTGTGTGTATATATACTAGAAGTGTATCCACACGATGCGTGATATTTTATAGTTTTGATATAAATACAAAACTAAAAGTGACGGTGTTCGGCTCCGCCGATCAACGGTAATCAGTGTTACATATGTTAATGACTTTCCGTATTTATAATTGTCAAATTTTATTACATTTTTAATCTAATGGCTTACTATATTTTGGGGTGTTTTTAATATTTTTAAATTTTAAGGTACCCCTTTCTTCCACTATAATATAGTAGAGATTTTTAACGACAAATATTAGTTGTTATTAGTTAGTTTTTTTTTAATCGATAATTAAATGCAAATGTCCGTATTTGAACCCGGGAACTCCGGAGAAGCAAAGTCTCCCACCCTCCTCTTGGACCACTAGACCAAGAGCTCATTGTGAGTCTGTGTATACATAACAGATTGTTTTACAGAGCTTTTGAGACATTAGCCTTCGATCATTTTCATGCTCGTAGAAAGGAAAAAAGGGTTTTAGATAAGATAATTTAACCTTTTATCTATACTATATTATAAAGCAAATATCTCATCCCTTTTTCTATCTATATTATAAAGTAAATGTCCCTTTTCTCTTCTTTTTTTTTTGTTCTCAAATAATGATTTTAACTACCTATTTTGTCCATTCCCTTTATTCATTATTTTAAAATCTTTACTTGAATTACTTATAACACCTTTAATGATATTAATTTATAACATATACCCCTTAACTCTTAAAATAACTACACTAACTTCTTTTACATCAATAATCTTTATATCAATAGCCTACACTACTCGCCGCCGCTACCAGCATGAGTCGCTACCACCACCATCAGTCGCTGCCACCACCATACCGCCGCTACAAACATCATCGCCGGATCACGTGAACATCCGCCCATGAGATAACTTTTCGGATATATCATTCTAAATGCTTTAATAAAGTTGAGTATCAAGAGAATAGAGATCAATATTAGTTATCAATTAATTTGATCAAATCTAATTATCTATTTTCATCCAATTTCTTTAAATTACTGGCAGCTTTGTCTTCGAATTGAAAGATACCCTAGAGAGATTTTCGGGTATGAGTTCTCAACCCATGGCATTTAGATAAAAGAATTTCAAGAAGTTCATAATCTTCTATGACAACTCCAACATTTGTCATATCATCTAAGTGACTCTTAAACCTTTATAGGTGTCACTAAGTGATTCGTTGGACTTTCAAAAGAAGTTTTCATACATTCTTTTCATGTCAATCTTTCAAAAAGTACTTAGGGTGGAAGGAGTCGGAAGTGGCGAGCTCGCGAGTTGAGGGCGGGTTCACGCGAACACCGCCGCCGCCTGGACGGGATGGCTATAGGGGGGAGGGCTGCGAGCTTGGAAGCCGATGTTCAACTCTCCCATTTTTTGAACGTTAGTGACCGTTGAAGCCATAAATGGGGGGAGCGGACCAGGATAAAAAAAAAATTTACCTTTTTTTTTTCTCTATATATACATTTACATTTTAAAACCCACAACAAAAAAAATACCCACAAATCTTCCATTCACCTTTCAAACAAAATGTATTCATCTTCTTCCTCGTCCGACGATAACTTCATCCCCAC
>JAOXNX010000031.1:25336434-25346931 GCA_028566075.1 Solidago caesia
CGCCGCAAGTTCCGACGCGGCCACCGCCGCGGCAACCGCCGTCACGTTATAAGTTATCGTCGTCATGACATTTTACATGCTATAAATTGTGGCCGCTGCATCGCGCGGGTACCACGCTAGTTTAGTTAATTTGTTTATAATTTAGCACTTTCCCAAGACTCTCCGTGGATACGACACTCGACTTACCCTTGCTAGTTAATTATAATTAGTTTACTTATTTGAACGGGTTAACGACTTCGATCAAGGAGCAATGATTTACGGCATTGTGTTTGTTACAGCTGTTTCATGGTTTCGTAACACTCTTGTTACCGCTTTTCCAAACACGGCGATTGGCAACTCTAGTTACGAATATTTTAAAAATATTATTGACATTCATAAATTAAATCAACCGCGGGTGCGTTAAGTTTTAAAGGCTTAAGTAGTAGTTAGTTTTGGGAAGCATTGATTACGTTTCTATACGTGGATATTCTAGACGCAACTGGCACTTTGTACTCAATGGCACGTTTTGCGGGTTTCACTGGCGAAAATGGGGATTTTGAAGGGCAGTATTTTGCCTTCATATCGGATGCATCTGCAATAACTATTGGCTCATTACTTGGTACTTCATCGGTAACGGCTTATATTGAGTCGTCAACGGGAATACGAGAAGGTGGGAGGCATTAATGGTAGCGGGGTATTTTATGTTGGCATTTTTCTTTACACCGTTATTGGCATCAATACCGACATGGGCTGTAGGACCACCGTTGATACTGGTAGGAGTGTTGATGATGAAATCGGTAGTGGAAGTTGATTGGGAAGATATGAAACAGGCGATTCCAGCGTTTATGACATTAATACTGATGCCATTAACGTATTCGATAGCTTATGGTTTAATAGGGGGAATTGGGACGTACATAATACTTAATTTGTGGGACTGGGTTGTGGGATTGTTATGTAAATATGGTATACTTAAAGGGGATGTAAGTAGCAGTGGTGGTAGTTTAGGGGGGGGATAGGGTAGTTAAGGAAAGTAATGTGGTGAAAAGCAGGAAGGCAATTGAGGTTTAGGTTAAATGGTGAGTATGGATCGATTTAGGTTGGTTTTGGTTTAAAACCGAATGCAAATCGAAAGTTTCGGTTATCTAATAATCCAAAACAAATCGAATCGAATCGGTTTTAGGCGGTTTTGTTTGGTTTCGGTTAATTTCGGTTTTAGTTATTTTTGGTTTTTAATTTTTTTTATTTTAAAGCTTTGGTTTTCATATGTTGCCATCAAGAACCTTTTGTAGGAGGATAACACGTGGGTATAATAAAATAGGAAGGTAACGTAGAAATACAATTTGTAATAACCATACAAAATTGTTTGGAACACATGGCTAAGGAGAAGATAGTGGGAAAATGAAATCTCTTCTTGCACCGTCTACTTTCACATTTGCATCTTCACCCCCACTTGGTGTCACCACCAATGGGGTTTATTATGATGTATCAAATATAAACAAGAAATCCCAATTCAATCTCACTCCAAAGCCCCCCCACAAAACCACAATTTCATGTCAAGCAACACAGAATGAGATTGATGAAAACAAGAAGACTAACCATAAAATGGATGATTACAACACTGCCATGAAAAGAATGATGAGAAACCCCTATGAGTATCACCATGATCTTGGTCAGTCATACTTTTTTCTTTTTTCTTCTTCTTCTTCTTCTAATGATTAGATTGTTGGTCGTCCTGATATTATCGGTTCGAATCTCACTAGTTGTTTCCAGGTGGTCTGGCACCGAAATACTCCACTTACATCTGTGTCTTCCTCAATTAGTTCATACATCAATTTTCTTACATGGGTTTTGATTATTTCATGTATTGATTTGTTGTTGTTGTGATGAATGCTTAAAAAGATAACAACTTTAAAGATTCTTGCAATAATAGTTACTTTTTAGTGACATTTTTTTAAGATCTAGACTTTAGAGTATTGTACTTTTGGGTGATCATTTTCAGTTATTTTATTATGTGGTCAGTGATTTAAATCATTTGATAAGGTGTTATCGTGATAATACTATTTTGGGACTTTTTGTAGAAATATATGTTTGGCTTTTTCAAGACTTTTTGCATCCAAAAGAATAAAGTGATATGGCTTTTGCATTGTAACTTGACTAGCAAAAGAGATGCACACAAAAAGGGAGTAAAAGTATACTCCATATAATCAATTTGAAGTCAGCTGCAACTTAAAGTTGAATGCCCTTATCTTATATACAGTAGTATTTAAAGTTAAATACCATTATGTTATGTGTTTTAAGTTTTTAACTAGTAAATTTGGTGACTTTAGTTGCAAACTTGTGTGGTGAAGCGTCTGATTCTGTTTAAAGTTTGTATCTAGTAGCTTAACAAAGCTTGGCAAATATAAAGACGACTATGCCTGGCAATCTTAACTCGTTGCCCGATGATACTAGTATTGATATTGAGGTCTAACGAGATTTATTGGGCCTTTCCAGGCATGAATTATAATCTGATCACGGAAAATCTAATTGTTGGCTCTCAGCCTCAAAAACCTGAAGATATCGACCATCTTAAAGAGGAACAAAATGTTGCATACATTCTTAACTTGCAGCAGGACAGTGACGTTGAATATTGGGGAATAGATTTGGAGTCTATAATCAAAAGATGTAAACAACTTGGAGTACGCCATATGAGAAGACCTGTAAGCAAAACTTCATTAACCTTCAAGAATCAAAAGATTGTGAATTTTTATTCTATATTCATTTTGTATGTCCTGTTTCATAATAATGCAAACATGACCCGCAAAGTGAAAAAGAAAAGAAAATAAGAGAGCGGGCAATCGGAATGTTAATGTTTTATGTATTATAATTTGGGCAGGCGCGAGATTTTGACGGGGATTCCTTAAGGAACATGTTACCGAAAGCTGTTTCCTCGCTGGAATGGGCAATTTCGGAAGGTAAAGGAAGAGTGTACGTACATTGCACTGCAGGTTTAGGCCGAGCTCCAGCTGTTGCCATTGCTTACATGTTCTGGTTTTGTGACATGGATGTAAGTTGCCCTTTTTGCTCCGTATATTGTTGCATCAGTAGTCCATTTCTTTAAACTCAGCTTAACACTTTCTCGACCGCCTTTATGTACAGTTGAATACAGCATACGACACACTTACTGCAAAAAGACCATGTGGACCGAATAAAAAGGCTATTAGAGGGGCTACTTTTGATTTGGCTAAAAATGACCCTGGCAAAGAGCCTTTTGAGAGTCTTCCTGAACACGCATTTGGGAATGTGGCAGACTGGGAGCGAAAAATTATTCAGGATCGTGTTCACCATCTTCGTGGAACTTGATCATTCACATATACATACTCATGGTTAGTCGGTCATGAGCAATAAAAGAAGTTAGTTCTTGTCAGTTGTCCACAAATCAATATTGTATTTCTCATATACAGTATGTTACCACCTACAACTTTGAGAATCAATAGACAAAATAAATGGTTAATTTGCTTTTCTTTCAAAAGAGAAGTGGGTAAAATGACAAAAATAACTACCTCTCCTTAAAACTATAGATTTATATATTGCCTTTTCTTTGTAATAATTTGTGTAATCAAAACAGAAAAACACTATCTTCTGAACTCGATATTTTGATATTATGAACAGGAAAACTAACTACAAAACAACTGAGTTTATACAACATACACCATGCCAACTTCCAACAGAGATGCCGGAGGGACCCTCAGGGCAACATCAGGTCCCCGGCAATTCCTCCGCAAGAAATTATAACCGAAATTAATCGCTAATCTCTTCATAAGCGATGAACCTTGTTTTGCTTTGACATGTGAATGACCAAGTATGAATGCGGTCCCACTTTGTTGGGCTGCCAACAGATCTTCGAGTTCTTGTCTCATTTGGACATCAACAGGATTTTCAGGCTCATCATTGTCATCAATGGCAAACCTCACCCGTCTCTCTTTGGATGTACTCATCTCAACAATGTCACCAATGCTCTCAACTGTTTGGAACCCGAAAGATACACTTACTTGATTCATGTTTTCATCCACCTCAAAAATGGGGGTTCTTGAGAATTCTGTGTTTCCTACTACTGCCAGTCTATGCTCACCCAACGATCGATCTGATGCAGAAGGATGATCCTCATTACCTGTACAGACCCACATCGTAATCCATAATTTGACCAAACATTTTTTTTTAGAAAGACAAATATCAACACACCACATAATATTTTACACATCTGTCTATTATAAGACTTGAACCCACAACCTTTTGGTTGGTAGGCCGTAGGCAACTCACATACCACCAAGCTGAGTGGCAAGTCAAAACTCGTTCAGTTCCAAATAGGAATAGGGTTGGCTTGTAAGATTCTTTTAGATAATTAGTGTCAAATATGACTATAACTACAAAAATAGTACCTAATTTCAGTAATAAGCTTTATTGTTGGAGAAAAACGACTTAGGAGGTTTTACACATTAAACTTACACTTTAGGTAGCCTCGATTGACCGATTGACCTGTTAGAGATAAGAAGAAACCCATATCGACCATTCATAAGTAAATGGGTCAAACTAGCCATCTTTAATTATATGATAATAGTTACCTTGATCACTACTATTTCGTGGTCGGCACCAATCATAGTGGATGAAATCAGCGAGCCTTTTAACAAGATCGGACTCAAATGAGTCCACATCCTGGTGCACATCTCGATAACCGTACCGCACAATGCACCTATAAGCTCGAAGAGATGCGGGACCCACGCGACCTAGTAGGTACCTTTCGGCTGGGGGGATAAAAGGAACTGGTACAGATTTCACGCATACAAACACTAAGATACGGTGAAAAGCAGGAAGGTTGGTGACAAACCGCGAGAAGTTTGCGGGAATTCCCGAGGTTAGGTCTGTGAACACAAGCCCGATCCCGGGAACCCTACAAATTCCCAAAGTAGGACCCAACGCTAGTAGCCATTCTAAAGAGACCTTATTCTGAAGGTCATATTCATATTTCTTGATGGTTGCATAGTGCCAAACAAACATCACGGTCACTAGGAAGAGTGCTAATAGGATCGGTAGCCATGCGCCTTCACGGAATTTGACTAGTGAAGCTGAAAAGTAGAGTAATTCTATGGACCCGAAAAATAACAGGAAACAGAGGGCGATAATTGGAGGTTTATGCCAACAAAGAATGATCACTAAAGACGTAAGGCAAGTTGTCACTAGCATTACTGCCATTACAGCCAATCCTGCAATGAAATCGATTAACATCAGTAAATTCATAACTGAATTCAAGAACAAAACTACAGAGTAGGCACAGGTTGATTTTTTTATTTTTTATTTGGGTGGGGGGGTGGAAGCGTTCAAAAGCGATTAAGTAAAAAAGAAATTAAGTTACAGTTGAAATGGGTTGGGTCTGCCCAAAACACGTTTTGTCCAAATTATTGTATTTAATTATAATGTGCCGAATGTGATTCCAAAAAATACATTATTTGAAATAAATACATTTTAGCACCTGTCTCACTCCATAGAGATAAAACATAACCGAAAATCCAAAAATATGAATTAACACCTCTAGATGAGGGTTTTTTGGCAAGTACCTGATGCATTTCCCAAGTGTTTGATATCTCTGAAACCAATGGTGACTGCAATACATAGGATCATGAGTATCCAGTTGATTTCGGGTATGTAGATTTGACCATGAATCTTGTCAGAGGTATGCACAACTTTGACTCTAGGGAAACAACCGAGTGATTGACTTTGGTTGATGATCGAGAATGTTCCGCTTATGATTGCTTGGCTTCCCACAACGGAAGCAAGAATGGCTATTGTAAGCACGGGCCACCTCAAACTTTCTGAAATTACATAGACTCGAGTCAACTGTCTTGCTAATACATTTTTGAAAGTGTGTAATTGTGAAATACCTGGTACCGAGACGTAATAGCCGATTTGATCAGCATTCTGGTGATTTTTTGATAAGTACGCTGCTTGACCCATGTAACCAAGTATGAGTGCCGGATAAACCAGAAACGTGAACGTAATCTATGAGAGCCAAATGGGAAAATAAAAAATCTCATAAATTTCAAACGCCTAGATATTAATCGTACAACAAAGTTACCTTCCATCTATATGTACCTGAATTGCGGTGTAAGAGAAGTGGCCAAGGTCGGCAAACATTGCTTCTGAGCCTACAAGTGCAGTAGATCAGTTGTCACATAACTTTGACGGATTGGGTCAAACATATTCCTACATTGATTCATGATTCGATATTAATGTTGTTACTCTCAAGATTAACTTTTATCCAACTGTAGTACTTGTTAGCAACTTGTACCAATTTTTAAGTTAAAGATAAGTGAATTTGACCAAACTGTACTAAAGACAATAAATTTAATACCAAATGCCAAAAAAGACGAAAATTTACCTGTTATGCACAGTAGAATTCCACCTAAAGACATCCATCCTTTTTTTTTAGTCTTCCGGAAGAACTTTAACATATAATAGGGGGAAAGAGCTTGATAAACATGTGGATTCCAACAGATTATATTGTATATGCCAAGGGCACTGATGCATATCAGCCACAATAACACAATTGGAGCGAAAAAGAAACCGACTTTATGTGTGCCGTAGTGTTGTAGCGCAAAAAGGCACACTAATATGAAGCAAGTAATCGGGATCACTGCATCTGTAAGTAGAAACCATCTTAGAACATATCTCCATAACAATATTAGAGTCATGAAAAATAATATGTTTGATTTTAATAAGTCAAAATGTATCTCTTTTTTGGACAGTTGTAGTATATCATTGCTAATGCCTGATAACAATTTCTTGTGTCTCGAACAAAAAGGGTGTTCGGATATGCATTACAACAAATTATGGCGACGCATATCCGAACACCATTTTTGTTACTTTTACTACTTTGAACTCAAATAATCAGATACTCGTTATTACTTTTACCCAAAAACTCAAAACAGATTATGTTATTTTCAAATCACAATAATTACTTTAACAAGCATCCATAATCCCCTAACTTCCAATTCCGAATGGTGTCAACTGTAGAAGAGAAGAGGCAACTCACACTGATGATGATCTTTAGACATGTATAACTCAAGCCCGGAAACTGCAGATAAAACTACATCACAAACACACACACACATTATGCTAAATATCAGAAAGTTAAAACAGGAATCAGTAGCAAATTTAAAAAGATCTAACTTTTACCAGAAATGGCAGGAGTAAGAAGTCCGTCTCCAATTACCATACAAGTGCCAAGAAGAACCAAAATTAGTAAAGCTGTACGCAAAAATTTATACTTTTCAAGCAACATTCTCACTTTAGAACTATATTCTCGCCCCGGAGATTGCTCCAACTTGTATGTAGATAACAATTCATCAGAAATTTGACGGTTTGGTACCAGGCTTACTTTAGCATGTCGGCATATCGATGAATAAAGTGCAAAAGTACCACCTAAAGATTAACTAACTAATTAGAGATTTTAACTTCTAATAAATTGGGATTTAACAAAAGACGTGACGTAGGAACTTTAAGGTAGTGTTCACCTTCACCATTATCATCAGCTCTAAGAACTATGAACACATATTTGAAAAGTGGGACGAGTGTTAAAGTCCAGAAAATGAACGAAAGTACACCAAAAATCTCTTCGTTTGTTTCCGAGTGATGAATATCTTCTGCAAATGTGCTCTTGAAAACATAAAGTGGAGAAATGCTGAGGTCACCATAGACTACACCAAGACTTTGATAAGCCAACAGCAAAGTTGTTCTCCAAGAGTCCTTCTAAATGAATTTTAACAAACTAACTTAATAAAAAGAGAACAATTATTAAACCGGAAAACAAAGAAAAATATAAACTTATATGGGTAGACCTTAGAATTTTGCCAACATTTTCCATGGTCAAGATCCATGCTTCACTGATGAGCAATTGCAAGATTTCCTTGAGGTACTAACCGTAGATCCCAGCTGAAATAAAAGACATGGGGAAAAAAATCCAACTAGTTACCCAAAATTCCTGAATTTAAACAAGAAACATCAAATGAAAGAACATCATATTTCTACTTCACATTTCCAATTTGAGGATCAAGAAAGAGTGACACACTTGTTAACAGACCCCATAATGGTCCCATACTCCCATACCTCTACTTCAAAAACTTTATGAAAAAATTTGATTCCCATTCATTTAAATATGAAAAAGACACCATGACTAAGCACAATAGATGATAAGTTTGGAGGAAAAAAGATACATATTTCAACTCTTATCTTTTACACATTAAAGAAAACATTTTATCTTGTGAGAAATGCCCATACCTCACTCAAAGTTCAAAGTGCTCCTACTTTTACAAACACTTAACAACTAAACTAAGTTAAAATAAATGAATGTGTTGAAGATTAGGTAGCATTTAGGAAAGCTTTTAATTTATATCACTTTTTTTTCATAGGTATACATATACTCAATTATAACTTCTTGTAATTACCGTGTAAAGCCAAGAATAAATAAAGAAAAAGATCACAGTCACATGACTCAACAACAATTGTATTATGATAATTTCAAATCAATCACTCCAAAAATGAGCCCACAAGATTCAAGGCTGTTTTTAGGACCACTTTGCACTCTTTATACTCACTTAGGCATGCTCAATATTCATGATAGAAACCAAACTTCCACCAACCTAATCAAACACACAATTTAAATTTTCAATAGAATGCTCTATGATTAGGCATGAACTTTTTTTTCTAAATCCCACATTTTACATAACAAATCATGACTAAAATGAAACCAACATTACATATGATCAAGTAATTACCTTTTTATGATAATCTTTATTAGGCTTTGCCCAAATCAAGATTGAAAAAGGTAACTTTTTTCATAGATAAAAAGAAAAAAGATGTGAGGGAAGTTACATTTAGTTATGGTTTATGAAGTGAAAGCCGGACCACGTGCCAAGAACATGGACCATCACTTTGAAATAGTGACTTAATTCTTACCAAAAAATTCTCCTTTATTTTCTCTCCAAACTTTTGCTTGTTTGGTACTCTCATGGCTTCAACGTTTAAAGATGGGATCTTTTCTTGTTTTCAAGAAACCAAAAATGTGTGAAAAATAAAGGTAGGGGTCACATATATGTCATTTTCTATATCATCATTATTATTTTTGAGGTTTTGTTATAGCAATGAATTTATCAATTGGAGTATTATCAAAACAAGCCCATCAAAAAAGCACCAATCTTTATCAACTATAATCATTAGAATCAACTTTTAGCTAACAAAAAGATTACAACTTTAAGAACTAACACTATACATATCAACAAGAAAGCCAAAACCCATAACAGATTGCTGACTTTTCCAGCCATTAATGCACTCAAATACCAACAAAAATAATCAATTGGAATACAATCTAAACAAGCCCATCAAAAAACAGCTATCTTTATCAACTATTTATGATTTTATCAAGTTTAGGATCACAAAAAGATTACAAGTTTAACAACTTACAACAAGAAACCCAAAACCCATAAAAGATTGCACATTTTTCGGTCATTAATGGTTAACATCTTGGGATCTTTACAAGAGGTCCAAGTTCGAACCTTGCAGGTACAATTATGGGGGTCGGAAATACCCTAGGCCGTCCTCCCCGATAATTTGAATAAGGAAAATCTTTGCCGTTTATTTTTTCAGCCATTAATGCACTCAAAAAGCAATGAAATAATCAATTGAAGTTAAATCGAAGCAAGCCCATCAAAATCTTTGTGACATAATTGTGATTGGTATGTACTTATAAATAACATAAAGATTACAACTTTAATAACTTACTCTGTATTTATGAACAAGAAACCAAAATCCCAGAAGAAGTTTGACATTTTTCAGCCATAAATATACTCAAAAAAGCTCTTTAATCCCTCCAAATTCAAGTACTTAATGTCTTGATTTAGAAACACAACCTATCTAACTATTTTTTGGATCTTGAGAGAAAATAAAGAAAATGGTGGTGAATGAGTGTATATGCATAAAGATATAGATATAGATATGGATAGGCGGGAAGAGTGAAGGTGGGATTTTAGGTAAAAGAGTGAAAATGGAGTGTCACAAAAGCAGCTGTTTTATGATATCATCAATGGAGATTGGGTTTTTAATTAAGTAATGTAGTGTAATGCAATAATGGTGGGGATTATATAATAGCTAGATGGGGAATAGGAATAGGAATAGGAATATTATTTAATTGTTTAGTGTGGAAAAACAGATGATCGAATGTTTATAGTTTAGTATTGCCTTTCTGCAGACGGGTGGATGTAGACGATGTCTGTATTATTTTAATTTTCATTTTATTTATTATGTGACGGCGATGGTGGTAGCGGCGGTGATAACGGTAGTGTGGTGGTGACGACTGGTGGTGGTGGCTGAGGCAACGAGTAGTATAGGTTATTGATGTAAATGTAATTGATGTAAGAGTGAATTTCATATATCCCCTCCCTAAGCTATCTATATATCACATATACCCAACACCAATTTAAAATATCAAAT
>JAOXNX010000031.1:25367388-25379553 GCA_028566075.1 Solidago caesia
TATTATACAACAAATATTAAAAAATTGGTATGTGAGGGGTTCCATACCTAAGCTTAGGTATGGGACAACCTTATATTTACTTTTGTCATATATATATATATATGTATTCATACATATTAAAATTTTTGGAAATAGACAATCCTATTAATAGAATAGTTGAATTATAAGTATGCTGTTCTAAGAAAATGACTTGCAAGCACTTATTTCTCTTCATATTTTATAACATGTAACACGTTAAGTTATGATATTTGATCTTAATTATATATTTTTTTTAGGGAGCCATGTTAATTTTTTTTCCCATACGAAAGAGTTTTTCTCAATTCCTATTTATTTTTTTATTTATTGATATACTATGTAAAATAAAAATAAAAAACCTTTTCCTTTGGTAGATATATATCGGGGTATCGAAGTCAACTTTGCTAGTCAATAAACGACATGACTTATGTAAATCGATTATTTTTGACTCTATTTATTAACTCAAAGTGAAAAAAGACAAGCATCAACAACTCACCTAACTTCAACTTGTTAAAGTTAGCATTAATAAAAAGAAATAAATTAAGTCTAACAATGTTTCACTCGATTTTTAAAAACTACAAAAACTAGTATACTTTTGTTAGAAAGGGAACAATATTTGACGCGAAATCTTTGACCTGAAATGAACACTTTTGACCAAATTAAAGTCAATCCGTCAATCTGTTTAAACCGATTGTTAAACATGTTGAATGGATCGTTTTTAGGTTAACAAATTTAACGTTAGGGTCTAAAATTCCTACCCATAATATTATCACATCAATAATTATCCAACTAATTTTGGTTTTATATCTAGAGTTACACCAATTATATGATAAAGAAACTAATTCATCGTATAAACATGCCTTTATTGTATTACTAGACCTGAACACAATCTTGTGATAAAATCTCCAAAACCCTTTTTTTTTTTTTGGTTAAAGGGGACGGTACCCCGAAAAATTTCAAAATCTCCAAACTTGCCACCACAAGACGTAGAAGATGCCATCTAAAACTTGTTTAGCTTGCACCCGAATTAGATGATTGGACGAACTATCCGGAATTCCAATATCCCACCAGATTGAGACCTTACGAACGAGGTCTTTCATCATAGAACAAGATCCACTACAACAAATTAGTCATTTGTACACACTTTTTTCTACGCACTTTTTATAAATGTGTACAAATAGTCTACATTAACAAGAGCGAACAAACATCAACATTTCACATTTAAAAGTGTAAAGAAAAAGATTTACACACTAATAAATGTGTACAATATTATATTTGTACGCAATTTTAAGTGTAAAAATCATTTCTTTGCAGGTGATTTCTACGCATTTGCCATGTGTGAAGATTTCACGTGCGAAAAATTGATGTTTACACTTAAAAGTACGTACAAGTATAAAATTTGTACACACTTATTAGTGTGAACATTTTTCTTCACACTTTTAAATGTAAATTTTTTAAATTTGTCCGTGCTTATTGATGTGGACACTTTGTACACATATATAAGTGCGAACCATTCAACAAAACACTTTCAAAATTGCGTAGAATAAAGTGTTTACAAATGACTAATTTGTTGTAGTGAGATAAGAAGATATGCGTCATAGATTCAACATGTTCATCACAAATCAGGCATAAGCTCGATAGAAGGAATTGGCAAGTAGTAGGGTCGGACCTAGGGACGGGCCAAGTGGGCGACCGCCTTGAGCATCACGATAGGAGCGGGCAACATTTATGGTTGAGGATTTTCTAATACTAAGTTCATTTTTATGTAATCCAAGCCAAAAAAAAAACAAGCAAAAATGATAAAATAAACATGATCATGCCAAAAAAATCATGCCCAAAAAAAATTCACGTTGGAGTTAGCTAGCAAGCCCAAACAAAAAAAAAACAATTGCAAACATCCATAAAAAAAAGAGTCTTGTTTGAAGTTATCAAGTTCAAAAAATGTCAATTGCAAACAACCATAAGATCATAACCCATGAATAAATGTTCCTTCAATCATCCAAGGGTGGCTACTTACGTTATTAAGCATCGCATTACATTAAGAAAAAAAGCAATGAAGATTATTCGGTCCTCAATGAATAGATTCCATTTTGGTGTTTGAAATGTGATTACATCGATCGAGTTCAAGACTTACAAGATCACCAATCATCAGGTAATATCTTTCTAAGCTTATTAATTTATACGGAGTATAATTAATTTAATATATTAGAGTATATATTTTGCTTGGACTGTCCACGTTTTCTTGTTTATTCTTGATTGTGTATAGAAATTTGTTTTTACATTTTATATTTGTTTTTTTATTTATTTTTAGTTTGGAAATTAATTATTAAACAATTATGTCTCCTCCTTACAACCATCCGGTGCTCAAAATAGAAAAATAAAAAACAACTAGAACTTAGTAAATCTTTACGACGATATAAACGAGAAAATGAGTCAAGAGCGGCTAAACGGGTTAGCAATTTTAAGTATTAAAAATAGATTTTTAGCTTGTGTAAATTATAAAAAGGTAATCGAGGATTTTGCATCAAAATATGCACGTAGATATCATTTTAGGTAATTCATTATGATGTAAATTTAGTTCGGAATTTAACTCGATCTTTAAATTGTAAGTTGTAAATTTTTATTTATTCAATAAAAATCGTCGTGAGGATGAGTCGCCTAGCTTGAATAGATTCCAAATTCTTATAAATATGATACTGTTTTTTAAATATATTTTTATATGGGCATATTTTCGACCATCTCGTCCTGAAGATCCGAATTCTGAGGACAGACCAGGCAACCCTCTAAGAGAAAGTTTCAATCTGGTTGGGATTCTATCCAATTGAACTTTCCAAGCAAACACAATGATTTAAATCGGCACCACCTTAGTAAAAGACTTGTTTCTTAATAATTAGGACAAAATT
The DNA here is from genome assembly GCA_028566075.1 of Solidago caesia. Taxonomy (NCBI): domain Eukaryota; kingdom Viridiplantae; phylum Streptophyta; class Magnoliopsida; order Asterales; family Asteraceae; genus Solidago; species Solidago caesia. The sequence continues at coordinate 25,370,307 of JAOXNX010000031.1, forward strand.
GATATCACAAATGATGTATAACAATCGTTCTGAGTCTGCCCTTGGCTTTGATCTATACGTACTAAACACTGGTTGAATGAGTGGAGCAGATTGGGCACCTAGCAAAAACGTTACTTGAACAATGAGAGTATTACAAGCACATCATCATGCATGCGAAAACTTTTGATCAGTTAAAAGTTACAAAGCCAACAATCAAATCTATAGAATTAAAATTTTTGACAAACACATGTAAAATACATGTGAATGTTACAAAATTTTGTTATTCGATTCATTTTTGTTCCTATTCTTTTGAGCTCTCACAATTTAAACAACATTTTTATATATTTAATACTATATTTTTTGAAAGAAAAACTAAACATTTTCGTGGTTCAATTCATGGTTCAGTCTATGAAATTTAAGCCGTTAGTGTGCTGTCATATTACGCACTTATCATTTTTTTGAATTATCTATTAAGTCGACACAAGATGTCACTTTCTTAAATGAAATTATCTGACTACCAAAATGCTATAAAAGCTCCTTAATCACACCATATTCCAACACACACCACAATACACCAATAAAGTGCGTGTACTCATCATCACCTAGTAGAGAAACCACTACCATATGGCTTCATCTACCACCACCCCTCTCATTCTCCACGATGACCCTGAAAACCGACAAGATGAACTTGCCGAAGCTTCAGCAGGTCGTCGTCTATCCGTCGCCAAAGTCCTTTCCGGGATCCTTGTTTCCATTCTAGTTGTTTGTGCAGTGGTTGCTGTCATTTACAACCAATCCAACGAACCACAGGAGGCCAATAACAACGTGAATGGCGGAGGAAAACCCTCCTCTTCATCCACGTTTATAACCGATTCACAAAAAGTTGATATGAAACCGATTCCCGGAAACTTGGAATCAAATGCTGAGGTTGAGTGGCAACGCTCAGTGTACCATTTTCAACCTGATAAGAATTTCATTAGCGGTATGAAGTTAATAATTCGTATTACTAACTTCTAATTAATATATTCCATTAATCACAAAACATTAATGTTATTTCGAATGGAAAACACAACATGTTTATTCTAAAAATTTAGATGGACTTTAATTAATTCTAGTTTATAAACTTTAGACCGAAAAATAATTATATGTCAAAACATGATCCTTGTTATTGCATTTTTGTCAAAGATGTTTATATAAAATTCTATACAACTTTTTTTTTTTTTTTTTTTTTTTTTACGAAAATCCATTTAAAAACAAACTAAGTGAGTAATGTTCTGTCTTTGTGTTGTTATTTTACTTTCATAATAATTTTTTTCAAAATGGGTTAAACAACACTCTAATATTTGATTGGAACAATAATTAAATTGAATGATATAAATTAATTTAATTTGCTGACAATAAAGTATAGGAAACACTATCTAGATTCTAGAAGGTAAAAAAGTTATAGCATATATGTTTATTATACAGTTATATAAAATGAAAATAACAATACTTTAACGTACAAATTTATTAATTAATATAATATAATACGTATTCTAAGGTTTCTTTGGACTGACGTAAATTCTCTCTTGTTTGTTTGTTTTTTTTTATTTGTCATGATGATGGCGACATATTCTTGATGCTATTGGGGATTCCGGCTTTTAGATCCTGATGGTAAAGCTTCTAGACTTAATTATGTTTATTATACAGTAAATCTTTTATTCATCATCAGTGAAGTGATTTCAACAATACTTTTTGTTAATTTTTGTTATTGAAAACACTAATAATTGGCAAATGATATTGGTAGCATATGCATTGATTAATTTACCAAATTAATGCATTAAATGTTTGTATAGTATGTTACAAAATCTGTACAATATGATACAACTATTAAAACCATGATACAAATATCACTTCCTCTAATAATTAGTCTTCAATAGCGAAATATGTCATGGTAAATAAACAGTTGTTAATCTCTTTTACAGAATAATGACAACTATTGAATAAAAAAGAAAATTAATATATATATATATATATATATATATATGTTAGTCTCACACACTATTCTTATATTGAACTAGTTGATCATGTAAGTTTTTTGTTTTTTGGTTAATCTAATATGTATAGCATGACCTTAAAATGTTAAGTTGATAGAATGGAAATATAGGATCTTGCTGTCTCTTTGATTCCAAGGTTGAGATATCAGTTTTTTTTAAGTAAATTTATAATTATATTTATTAATAGAATTACGGGTTGCAAATATAAAGATATTAATATCTAAATTGTAAAACAGCCACACACAATTTATGTTTATATTATGTTCTGGTTTGGCCGGTCCGGTTTTTAAAGTGGTACAACCTTAATTATGAGAATGTTTAATTAGTGTACGGATAAAGTGTTACGGAAGTTAGAAAAGATTCCAAAAATACTAAGAAATGATTGAATTGAATGTGATATTGCAGGCCCAATGTATCACATGGGATGGTATCATCTCTTCTATCAGTACAACCCCGAATCTGCTATCTGGGGGAACATCACATGGGGCCACTCGGTATCCAGGGACATGATTAATTGGTACCATCTTCCTTTCGCCATGATCCCAGACCATTGGTACGACATCGAAGGTGTCATGACCGGCTCCGCTACGGTCCTACCCAACGGCCAGATCATCATGCTTTACACGGGCAATGCTTACGATCTATCCCAGTTACAATGCTTGGCATATGCCGTCAACTCATCTGACCCACTCCTCATTGAATGGAAAAAATACGAGGGTAACCCTGTATTGTTCCCACCACCTGGGGTGGGTTACAAGGATTTTCGGGATCCATCCACATTATGGATGGGACCCGATGGTAAATATAGAATGGTAATGGGATCCAAGCATAACGAGACTATTGGTTGTGCTTTGATTTACCATACCACTAATTTTACTCATTTTGAACTACAAGAAGAAGTACTGCACGAGGTTCCTCACACGGGTATGTGGGAATGTGTGGATCTTTACCCTGTATCTACAACACATACCGACGGTTTGGATATGGCAGTTGATAACGGGCCAAATGTTAAGCACGTCTTGAAACAAAGTGGGGATGAAGACCGACATGATTGGTATGCAATTGGGACCTATGACATTGTAAAGGACAAGTGGTACCCGGATGACCCGGAAAATGACGTGGGTATCGGATGGAGATATGACTTTGGGAAATTTTATGCGTCTAAGACGTTTTATGACCAACATAAGAAGAGAAGAGTCCTGTGGGGTTATGTTGGAGAAACTGATCCACAAACATATGACCTTACAAAGGGATGGGCTAACATTTTGGTATGTAACTTATAAATATAACCAATCTTATTTTTGAAGCACAAATGTATGCAATTCGTTGTAACCTGTTTTCTCCTACAGAATATTCCAAGGACCATTATTTTGGATACCAAAACACAATCAAATTTGATTCAATGGCCAATCGAGGAAACGGAAAAGCTAAGATCAAATAAATTTGATGAATTTAAAGACGTCGAGCTCCATCCTGGGTCACTTGTTCCCCTTGAGATAGGCACGGCTACACAGGTGAGATTATGTTATTTGTACATGGATTTTTTTTGCTTTAGTTATTTTTGAAAGGCAACTAACCACACATACATCCACCCACACAATCTTTTGGTCGATGGATTACCTTTAGTACCGCTAGCCCGCTAGGAGCATTCTTATATTAAAATACAAAACTAACTATTTTGAACTATTGCAGTTGGATATAGTCGCGACATTTGAAGTTGATCAAAAGATGTTGGAATCAACACTTGAAGCCGATGTTTTGTTCAATTGCACGACTAGCGTAGGTTCAGTTGGGAGGGGTGTGCTGGGACCATTTGGTGTGGTGGTTCTAGCGGATGCAGAACGATCTGAGCAACTTCCGGTGTATTTCTATATTGCAAAAGACACTGATGGAACCTCAAAAACTTACTTCTGTTCTGATGAAACAAGGTTTATATTTGTTTCTAGTTCTATTTATTTATCTCATAAACTTTAGTCATAAAATCATATATTTCACTTGATCAATATAATGAAAGTTAACCAATTATCGAATATAAACCTATGCAGATCATCAAAGGATAAAAATGTAGGTACATGGGTGTACGGAAGCAGTGTTCCTGTTCTCGAAGGTGAAAATTACAACATGAGGCTACTCGTGGATCATTCGATAGTAGAGGGATTTGCACAAGGTGGAAGAACAGTGGTGACATCAAGAGTTTATCCGACAAAAGCCATCTATGGTGCGGCTAAAGTGTTTTTGTTCAACAATGCCACCGGCATTAGTGTCAAGGCGTCTATCAAGATCTGGAAAATGGGGCAGGCACAGCTTGATCCTTTCCCTCTTGATGGTTGGACTTCTTGATTATTTTGAAATTTAGTATTTATTGCTTGTATGATATAATTGTGAGGTATGATGGCATGATTCTTGGCTAGTGGGGGTGTTCTTGTAATTTAATATTTGGTACTTTCTTATGAGGTTATTAATTCAATTATTGTTCTCGTGCTAGTATGTTTTGCTTGGTATGTGTCGTTTTCAAAAAGTATTGCATTTGTAAAAAGTCACAATCATATTGTACATCATATATAACAGCTTAATAATAAGCGTTTATATTTGAAGATATTTGGGTACTATTCACAATTGTCTCAATTCTTTACATATTTCCCCAAACCAGATCGATCAATTCCAACTAAACAAGTTTTGTTACATTCTTCAATTCAATTCAAATTGATCAGTTTTTAACACAAATCCAAACACCCCATTGGATAGACAGGCACAAATCGAACAATATCTGACAAACATTTGCCCGGGCCTCATTCAAAATAAGGTATGTTCTATCTTTGTATCTTCCTATAAACATATCAACATTCTAACTCCTCCTTTAACTCAGAACTCTCCTCCCATGACTCTGCATACTCTTGATTCAAATCGATTAACAACCGGTGCTGTACACAAGAACGTGACGTTGAGTCATCAAAATTTCTCTGAGATGTTGTTGACTCGTGGGATAGGATGTAAGACACTGTAGATTCATTCGAAATTCTGTTTTCACTTGATGTTGACACAACACTTGGCGGTGAAACAGAAAAGTTTATAATACGTTCGATCCTAGATTTGTGTTCCTCGTTTACCTCATGAACGTCTTTATTGTTTTCTTTGGGGCTATGTTTTTTCAAGTGCGTGTGCCAATGGTTCTTGATTTCGTTATCACTTCTTCCTGGTAATAACGCGGCAATCGCAGACCATCTGCAAATTGTTTACAAAACTTTATAGCAAGAATAATACTTCTCTTTATTTGTTTAGTCCGTATTTATTTTACTAAAAATAAAAACCAACCTATATTTTTTTTTCAATCGTACAAATTTTTGGCCATTAAAAGTTGGCTCCGATTACATTTTTCTAACCAAATGACTATAATTAAAGGCTTACATCGAAATAATTTATCTAAAAGTTGCCGTCAACAACTTGAACATAAGTTTGGTAAATTGTCACCCACCCAATTCATTATTAGACTTAAACTACGGTTGCAATCATCATCATAATAATAATAATACGTAGTAATATAGAATAATGATGATTAAATAGACATACTTGTTTCCCATATCAAGATGAAGTTTGATGATAATATCTTCTTCTTCCTTGGTAAAATTCCCTCGTTTTACACTTGGTCTTAGATAATTCATCCATCTTAATCTACAACTTTTGCCACACCTTGCTAAACCTTTTATTATTATTATTATTTACACAAACAATCAGATTCCTTACAAATAAATAAACTTTAGACACAAATAAAATGAATCTAACAGTAAGTGATAATATTAATAGTAATACGAGAACAACAACGATACTCAAACCCGTCAGATAATAGTTACCTGCATATTTAGGAAGTTCACGCCAATTCCAATGGCCAAAACGTTCAATATAATCACGTAATTTATGATCTTCATCTTCACTCCATGCTCCTTTTTTCATTCCATTTTTATCAATACAAGGTGCCCTCACCATTTTTCAGATCTCTTTGACTCGATCCTTTTTCATGATATATGATGATGATGAGTCCAAGTTAGGCTTTGTTATTTTACCAATCAGCCGCAGCTTTCCATACATTATTTTACTACATGTATATATTTTTTTAATACTATTTTATTTTATAGTCTTACCACCTGATCTATATTTGACATGCAAAACATTTCCCTTAATTACGATGAGTTTAAAACTTAACCCCTCTATTTTTGCTAAAGACACAACGAACAATACTTATTTTAGTCATGTATCCACATATTCGTGATAAAGATCATTCATGGTTTAATATATTTTATACGAGTTGAGTGTCATTAAAGCTGGACCACTTTTGAATTTATTGTTATCCTAATCGATTCTTAATGATTTAAAATGATCAAGTTGAGATTACATTAACAATACAAGTGATTTAATTACTTTATGTGATATGTGTGACGACCTGTCAATCGATAGGTCGTGGGATTTATTTACTTGTGTAGATTTATTTAGTTTTCTTTCAGAATAAAATAAAAGGTTTAATAAGATTCTTAGTAAATGTCTTTTAAGCATAATTAAAACGAAGAAAATAATGACTCGAAACAAACTTTTATGAATAAAACATTTGCAAAGTATGTAAACCATGACAACTACTCTAAAGTAAGTTAAAGTCCTCGTTGTGCCTTAGTGGTGGACTCGTGATGGACTCATTTTAGTCTCCACCATGAGCACACACCATTTTGTGACTCGTGGTAGACGTATGGTGGGTGGATTCGTTGTGGCATTGCTAGGAATAAAAATGATGGTACATGAAAAAAAAAAAAAATAATGTATGTAGTCTAAAGTGTATATTATGATAAGTGGAGGTACCCAAGTGTAGTTAGCGGTGTTTGTGTGGTCGCTTATTATTTAATTTCTGAATTGAACCGGCCAGACGAATTCGATTCACCAAACACCTCTACATTATTGATTATATGCCATTTTTTTATTTCTGAAAGCAATTTAGTCATATCATACTTACCTAACCTGAACAATAATTCATTAGGCTAAACTACAAAAGCAATCCATCAACTATTTGTCAATGCACGATTTTGTCTCAACTACTTTAAGATAACAAATTAATGGCTGAGCCCGAAGAGAATTATGTGGGTTAACAAGCGGGTGTGGTTCTACATCAGTATGTGTCTTCGAGTCATCTTGCATCATGATTCAAATTATTTTTTTATAATTAGACGGTTCATTGGTTACTCAAATGACATGCACTATCGAGCGTTAGTCCCTGGTTTATCAAAATTTCTCCATCCAAATCCAGTGAAGAGTTGGACTCGTCATTAAGTTATTTACTCCAAATAAACATGGGAAATGATTGATCAAAAGATAATTCTCTGTTGCAATAAAAACATCCTCACATGAAATACCTCAAACTGCTTGAATTCGAGGGTGTGTATTGGGGTCTTTAATCCCATATTTGCATTTCAAAAATATAAAATGGGCGATCACGTGAAATGTGTAAAATTGATTCAATTGAATAATGAACATGTAAGAATCTTTTCTTTTTTTTAATATAAAGAAACTATTTTTGGAACGGCCACTAGATGACACTTTCATTCACAACCATTATTATCTCATTGTCGTTAACCATTAAAGTGGTGGACAAATGTTTTAAAAACCGATTCGAACCGGCCGGTTTAACCGGGCACCGGTCAGTTGACCGGTTTTTTATCGGTTTTTTCCGCTGTTACGTACCGTCGGTTTTGCCCGGTTTTGTCCGGTTCAACCAGTTTGTTCTTTTTTTTTTCTTTTTTCTTTTTTTGAATTTTTTTTATAGTGATATGTATACTTTAATGTTAATTTTTATTGTTTGTGAACTTTAAAACTTATATTTTGTCATGAAATACTTATTTGATATTATTTTTTAATGGATTGTAATTATATTTTGACTATTTTCTTTGGATTGTAACAAGTTTAGAATATTTTTATATATATAAAAAAATAATATATTAAAATAAGCCGACCGGTTCGACCGGTCCCGGCGAGAAAACCGGTTCGACTAAAATACCGGTTTTTAAAACATTGCCGCCAATTACTCCTATATTATACTCAACAGTATTGATTGGCGAAGATAAAATACCAGTTTATTATTATCACTCGGATATCACACAAATTAAAACAGCATCCTTTGTACACCTTTGATTCATTTGGACTAACACTTCCCTAAAAACTATCAAAGTCTCCAAGTAAGACAAATAGTTTTCGGCAATCTGTCAACGATGGTGTTTGGTTGGCGGTGACCACGTAATAAAAAGGAGCCAGCCACCTAGGGAGGCAAGTGATCAAGCATCGTACGCACAATGGAGTGGGTAAGAGCGGGTTGTAAGCATGAGTAAGAAGAGAAGTGGTGCCCATGAGAATTGAGAATATTTTAAAAAGTTTTGCTAATGACATTCGTCACTAAGCTAGACATTATTTTATATACAATATTACATTACATTATATAGGGGAAGGTCATGGTAGAAAGTGTCTTAACGTGCGAAGAAAACGAAGTGTTTTATTTTTTTTTTTTTTACAGCTTTCACCTCTTCCCCACCACCATCACCATCACCATCACCATCACCGGCCTTGAAACGACTCGACCAAAAATACAAGATTTTTTTTTATTTTTTATTTTTTATTTTTTATACTTAGAAAATTTAACCAATTTTTCGCTCAAAAATCAAAGTGTTTAAATTAAGGATTTGACCAATATAAACTTCTTTATATGTTAATATAAGACTACACAACAAGTTTCAGGACTCGGGAATGTGTAACGAAGGCTCGGCAAAAACGACCCAAAAAGACAGGAGATTGGCGGTCGGTGTTACCAATTGGCGGTCACTGTCACGGTCAATGCAGAAACTTCCATTTTTTTGACACTTAAACTCAGTTTTTGACAAAGCTTTTTAACGACTTTCCCTTTGACAAAACTAGACATATCTTATATCAATTTGAAGCTAACGATGCCTACTTTCCAACAAAAATCTTAGCTTTCACCAAAACTTAACCCATTTCAAACAAAGAGCCTCCAAAGTAGGCTCAAAGAAACATTTTGACACTTAACCATTTACCAAACATTTTTCCAAAACACATCCAACTTTGATACCAACAATCCAACATTTCAACCATACAAAAATACATAATTAGACATTAGTTTCAACTTCATTTCATGATCGAGTTCAAAGTTTACACTAAACTTGACCAAACGGGTCGGTTGCCCATCTTTT
>JAOXNX010000031.1:25387347-25399559 GCA_028566075.1 Solidago caesia
GCATTAGACACATTCTTCCCCATGGCTGATGCTTTCCACGAGAAATATGAACCTGAGGGATCCACCTGCTCAAATTGAAAGTGAGATTCTATTAAGGTACCGATTTTAGAAAACTACAACGCTGTGAGAGACGTACACTACACAATACAAAGAAAGCACACTAATTTATTGTACAAAGTTTGATATAATGTAACCAACTTTAAAACCCAATTGGTGCTGCCTACAGGTCTCATGCAGCGTGACACCTAGTGATATTAGCTAGATTATATATATTTTGTATGATTATTTGTTAGCTAATATAATTTACTTGTCAACACTTTATGTCCAATTTGTGTGTTTTTGGTTACTTAGTATTTGCATAAGCATTTTGTAGAAGCATTTTGTAAGTTTATGTGACTAAATTGGCTACGTTTTTGCGGGTCAAGATTTATTCATTGGTAAAAAATAACTAGCAAAGTACACTATAAAACTAAAACCTAAGTTATCTCTAAAAAGTAGGAAACTTTGACCCGTGTGTTCTTAACTGTACATGTAAATATGTAATACTATGAGAACAAGCAACCAATACCACACACAAATAATTAGGAGCAGACAGCAGAAATATAGAACGAACCGCCATAACAAAAGGGTCAGCAAAACATACTTACCCCAACTGGGTAAACTCTTGCATAACAGCGGCGGTTTCCCTTACAAGTTGTGTAACGGGAATTGGTTCCTGCAAATATGATATCAAATTTTGAGTAAAACTGCTGCAAATTATCTAAAAAAGAAATACTTTTAGTAGAAATTCGAGCTCATTGACAGTAGAAACTTGTAAGGTAAATCAGGAATGCAATGCTATAATTGGTTGACATGAACATTGTCTATATTGTGAGTATGTAAGCTTGCTACAAGGATATATTCATTCTCAATACTTTACTAACATAAAAAAAAAAAAAAAAATTCAATTAATCAAAAGTGTACAACTGCATGGAACGTAGTGTTAGACTACCTGTTAGCCAATAAATATCATTTGATTGGAGAGGTATACATCAAACTAACATTCAACATACTTGCTATTTTGTAGTGTTATGATCTTAAATAGCAGGATACCCGCACTACGCAGCAGAATACAAAATGTTACTGTAATTCTAAGCGGTGAATCAGTGATGAAGGAGTGGGTGATTACAAATATCTTAAACTAGAAACTCTTCAAACTAAGAGATACTCATATGGGAAACTTAAATACTTTATTTAGAAGTGTCAGAGATACATAACTAGCATTTGAAATTCCAAAAAAAAACTAACCAATGTGTTCATATGTGACAATAGTTAACAAACTTATACAGAAATAGTAGCAAATGGCAATAGAAAAAGGGTAAGACATACTTTGTAGAGTAGATTGTACTGCTCCTGCATCCTACTCTTTCTGACCAAGACTCGAGAATCGGGCCCCATCCCACTGAAAACCGAGGAAATGTATTGTGAAGAAGAGCAAGACATACTTTGTATAGCAGATTGTTCTGAAAATATGAACTTCTTTTGTGTAATAGGCTAAGAGGGGGACTCATGCATCAAAAACAAAAAGAAGCTTATTACTGAAACTTGTATGCAATGTTTAGGAAAGGTCTGTACTAGTACTACATTGGGATTATTTTTCAAACGAAGATATAGTGGATGGTCTATCACTTCACTAGGAAATGGATCCTTAAAGGTCGGGGGAACGCGAGCATTAGCCAAATTGGTTACCTCCGGTTAGTCAGATGGTATTGCACCCTTTCCAACAAAAAAGAATGCACTTTTCCAATTCCTAATGGCTAAACCATCCTTCAAATAGCAAGTGGGGGAGATTTCGCCAAATCTTTTGCTGAGGGTTACCCGATCACTAGCAAACCAGTTTGAAAGAAACCCTTGGCACCCCTCCATAAGCCCTACACATCACCTCAAAATTTGAGGATCTTGGTTCAGTTTACTTCCATCGAAAGTCCTTAACACTCAATGAGGTTTCTCTGCTATAATAAAACACAATAACCAGGCCAGAAAAAGCAGTTTCAATAAACCATCCCAAACCGTAAACGCACATTAGGATGGTTCCTACCGAAGTTCTCTTTTCCTAAACCATCTCATGGCACCTTGTCCTTGAACCTGCTGTGCAAATCCAAGGGAGTGTTAACAGAATACTCTATCTCTATCATTACCTCTCGATTATTGGTCCGAAATTACAATTACTAGATATAACTGTAAATGTATTGTCTTCTATCATTTAGAAATCTACAATTTGTATGTCTACATTTTAAATCATGGTTTTGAAAACCGGACTAAACCAACCGGTCGGTTTTTTCTAACCGGTCCGGTTCATGAATATTGAAATGTAAGAAAAACACACTGTATTCTTAAGTTTTTTAATAAGGGAAAAAAAAGAATTGGAGAGGAGAAAAATATAAAATGCATTGTTAAGTTTTAGATGGCATGGAAATGAAATGAGGGGGAGGATAAAATGGGGAAGTTGTATGTTGTATTTGTGTGACTTTTTTTCCGCCCATATTTGATGTGATTAGAACGGATTACAAAGGATAACAACCAACTTATATGATAATGACATCTTTATCCTCAATGGTCTATTATTATATTCACTTCCCAACCCCTAATAAACCCTTTATTACATGTGTGTACATATGAATAAATTTATTTTTTTAGAATAAGAGTAATTAATGTTTTGGATTTATGCATATATGAACATTTTCATATTTAAATTCTTAACTTTTAGGTATGCACATGTGAACACATATTTTCATACTATTCTCGTGTGCCCGCGTACAAAGATCTACTAGAGTTCATGTGTGAATAGATTATGTGCACATATGAAACCAATTGTGTGCATACGTGAACATCTTCATATTTGAGAGGAATTTTAATTTTGATTTGTGTATATTTAAAAATGGTCGTCATGTTCCAAGTCGTCTCATGCACAAACGTCTACTAGAGTTCATACGAATAGAACATATGCGCAAGGAAGAAACTTGGTTCATGTACGTATGGAAGAAAAAAAACAGTTTCTTTATGTGCATCGTATCTTCATGCTCATCATCTTGATTCATCCTTCATTTCAATTTATCATAGTCAATTTATCACAGGTAAATGAAAAAAAGGAATTTAAATAAGAAAACCTCACTGAAAAGCCAATACATATTAATTAAAAGAAGAAAAAGTTTTTTAAAAAGCAAAATATATGAAAAAAAAATAAACTCATTATAATAAAATAAATATTACAAAACATTTAAGGAAAACAAAAAAAAAAATCTGAGTAATATAATTAAACCACTTGTGTAGTAGCGGCGGTGTATGAGTGGTGCCGGATCAAAAGTCGAAGTAAGGTGAGTCGGTAATAGCAATGCATCTCTTAAATGTGTGCTTTATGTTCAATGTATTTTTTTTTTAAGTAATATTAAAAGAAAGGAAAATGTTAAATACAACTTTAAAGGCTGTAGTTACGTGCATAAAAAGTTGTACATTTTCATATCAAAAGCCAACCTCTAAATTTTATAGTAGGAATACAATTATTTTATACACGTTAACTACAATCCCTAATGTTGTAGTTAGTAAGACTCTAAAAGAAATAAGTAACATATGGATCAATATTGTATGTCAAAAAGAGAACAAAAAATGTAACCGTTTATATGTTTTTATTGGTATCGACAATATTCCTAAAATACCCTCTTTTTTTTTTTATTATTATCAATTTGGTGTATTAAATTCATTTTAATTAATTAAATGTCATAACTAATTGTAGCCATTGATTAACTTATTTGACGGTCAAGATTGGTTTTTATAGTTCTTGATATATTTTTGGTTCTCAATTTAACATTTAACTATATATATATAATGAAAGGTTACTTTAGGAACCCTTAAAAGGTTAAGAATCTTTATGCGGTGTTTTTGAGTTCAAATTGAAAAAGAAAAGAAAGCAAGTGAAAGGAAATCAATAAAAAAAATGGGTTCTTGAATTTTATTTTATTTTTTGAAATGAAAAGAATTGATGAGAAAGGAAATGGATGAATGGTTTCAATGCATTTTGTTTATCAAATCTTTCACCCAAAACTGGGATGATTGCAAACCAAAGTAGGGATACATATCATTAAATTACTAACATACCCTTTACATGTTTATATAAATCATGTTCTTCCCCAAACTCACTCCTGTGCTTTTTTTTTTTTGCGCCAAAAACAGGCTTTTTTTCCCTCCAAACCCACTCATCTTTTTGCAGCTTTATATAATATTATTATTATTATCATTAATTGTTGACGACAACACCATCTAACAAACAAAAGATGCAGGTTTGTTGGTGATACTTCAGTGGGCTAAGTTACGAAATTTTGTGGGTTTTTCTAATTGATTTTGTTGTTGTGGGTTTGATTTTATATATAAATATATATATATACAGGGCCGTGTTAGAAAATTTATGGGCCTAGGCCAAACAAAAAAAGAGAGCCCCTAAGCTAGACGCAACATATTATATTATATAAAATATTTTCTAAAAATGACGATAAATGTTATATCAATAAACATAGCAAAAGTTATTGTTCGAAAAAGAAATTAAAAAAACATTGCAAATAAAACTAAATAAAGAAAAAACAAAACTTGAAATCCAAAGAAAAATATTTATAGATATAAAATCAAACGATAACATAAATAACAATAAATAATTTATATAAAACTAAACAAATAAAATACAAAATCTAAAACCTAAAAAAGTAAATAAAATTTCGATAGGTTAAAACTTCAAAATAAAATTAAAAAACCGTTCAATAATATGACAAAGTTCAATAAATTGCTATGCTATTCTTTGTTTTCTTATTTAATGATAATATAGGAGATGGTCTTACAACGAAGAAAAAAGTGATGAAGTGATAGTTGCTTTACGGCTTGGTTTTCAAGATGACAGAATCAATAGGTCTTTTTTTAATCCATAAAAGGTGTGTAAGTAGTTTTTTTTATGTGGGCTAAATTATATGGTTTAACTTTTGAGTGATTATTAGGATTTGTAATGGACTTAGTTAATTACATATATAATTTATTTATATATATAACATAAAAAAATAAAAATCAGGCCTCGGCCGGTCGCCCACTTCGCCCAACATCAAAGTCGGCCTTGTCAGATGTACATGGCTTAACCGAGATATTTCCATGATCGTTTTCAAACATTTTGCTTGACCACCCTGATATGTTTACCTAGTGAGATTTGACATCAAGATGTCTGACTACTAGTCGTCTCGGCGGTGCATGTTATATACAAATTAGGCACAAAAAAAAAACATGTTAAAATATGAACAGAAACCCGCTTAGTGGAGTTAGGATGCTCCGAGGGTGTATTTAACCAATATATCCCTTGGCCTTTTTTATGAAAATGAGCAAACGAATACTAATAGGGAGTAAATTATTCTTCTAATATGTTGTTTATTACAAGCTCAATCTTTTGAAAATGAAGTTAACTATAGGAATGGATATATACACGAGAATTAATTAAATAGTGAAACAATATTTTCAAATAATGCAAGAGAATAACACATTTAACTGATACGGCAGCACTTTGCTGCTTTGAAGGAGCACTAGGTCGCCTTTAAGAAGAAAAAAAACACAAATAAGGGCCATGCATATAATAGTGACATGCTCTTTTTTGGATGGTTTCTGATTATATTCCTCATAGTTTCACCAATTAATTTAGTATTTGTTTTGCTTAATTTTCTGGAAGGTTAATTATATTTATAGAAATTTTATTATTAGTAGTCTTTCAATAATTTATTCAGATGTAACACATTATGTTGTATGAAAACTTAATTAATAGAACTTATTTTTCTATCAAGTTATTATATATATAGGTTTAAGTTCAAATAAAACAAGTATTGTAAAACAAATAAAACAATCTTTTTCTATTAACTGAAAATCCTTGTGCATCATGAAAATCTTCGTGTATCAATGTATATACTTATGCTCAACGAATCGTCGTGCATCAATTTTAACATGATCTAATGGTTAAGATTTTATCATATTTATTTTACTTTAATACTTGTTTTATAATAAGCAACCCCTATAGGTTTATATACTTTTCGTGAGCATTTTATAATATTTTTTCAATTTGCAAGTAGAAGTCGACTTATGGCCCAATGGGCCTTTGTGTTATTTTTATGTGGTATGGATAGTCATGCCCAAAAACCGGTTTCGGGCCGACCTGAACCGGACCCGGACCCGAACCGGTTTCGGTCAACAAAATCAAAAACCGGGTTTGACCCAACCCGAACCGGGTTTGAACCCGGTTTTGGTCAAAGTTTGACCGGGTTTTTTCCGGGTTTTTTTGACCCAAACCCGACCCGATTTTCAACCCGGTCCCAACCCGATTTTGAAACCCAAAACCGGTTTCGGTTTCGAGTTTTCCAACCCGGGTTGGTTCGACCCGGTTTCAAATGCCCACCTCTAGGTATGGATACTTTTTTTTATATATATTCATTCACTATATTTTAATATATACACATGAAAATATTAAATAATAATTAATAAGTTGAACGGTGTTATGCATGATGTTATTTTTTATCAATACATTTATTGAAAACTTTTGTTGCACAACATATATATATATATTTTTTTTGGTTTTTTTTTAAATTTTAATTATTTTTTAGTTTTGCCTTTTTTACAATAAAAAATAATAATATATATTTGATATGACAAATAACGTGGTTGTAATATTGCCCTTAAATAAATATATATTTTATATGATAAACTTTTGAGAAAACATATCTATGATAAATCGATTTTCGTGTTGCCTTTGGTGGTTGTCAGTTGAATCATAATTGTGCCTTTTGTATGGGTTGTTTTAGTTCTTTTCTGTTTTTTCTTTTATAGTGATTTTTGGCAAACTTTACAGCAAATATATCTAGATCTATGATGAAGCGGTTTTGGTATTATCTTTCAATTAAACGGTTGTGGGTTCAACACCGGTTTCTTTTTTTTATGGGTTGTTTTATTCATCGGCGTGCGTGCATGATTTTTAATTTCATTTAAGAGAGAAGTGCTTAAATGGTCCCTGTGGTTGTCCAAAAAATCAAGTTTCGTCCCTAAAACTTCAAAACCTCACTGTTGGTCCTTAAAATGATGTAAATGTTCACGTTTGGTCCTAATTTTTGACGGCCGTTAACTGGCATCCGTTAACTCCCACACGTGACTTAAACGTGAGGGTAAAACGGTACTTTCCACTATCCCTTTCTATCTGTATTCGTATTCTACCCTTTATTATATACATACCAAGATTATATATCTGGCATTTGCATCAAATATACACCCATTATATGTCTCTCTCTTTCTCTCTCTCTCTCTCTCACTTTATATCTATATCTGTGTGTATATATATATATATATATATATATATATGTCTATGTGTGTATTTTAATTTACAGATCTGCTCATCTCCATCATCCATCTATCCACCAACAACCCTATCCATTTTTCCCCCAAAATCCTCATAAACCCTAATTTCCAACCTCTCAATCTCCGCCCTCTCGCCGGCGTGTCTCTAAATTCCCACCACGAAACCGAACGAGGCTTCGAATTCCAAACCGGCGACACTTTCTTCCGCCACGAAAGCGCCACGGGCCGAGACCTCGGTGTCCTTGCTGCGGCTCTTTACAAAAGGTCAAACGGTCAAATCCGAGTTCTTGACGCAAGGTGCGGTTGTGGAATCCGGTCTCTGCGTATTGGCTAATGTGCAAATGAGGAATGTAATAGCGTTATTGTTTCGAATTTATCTAGTGTTTCAGGTGAGGGTGAAGGGAGGTGGAAGGTTAGTCATTCGGTTGCGAATCGAGTGTTGGCTGAGAAATATATTGAGAGGGATTTTTATGATTTTATTGATGTTGATTCTTTTGGAAGTGATTCTAGTTTTTTTAGGTTTGCTTTTGATACTGTTAAATTAGGTGGATTGCTTTATGTTACATCTACTGATGGCTTTTCGTCCGGTGGCCATCGCCCCAACCAGTGAGTTCTTCTTTGTTTTGCTCAATTTGTACTTCATGACCATCTAAGTATGTTTCGCCTAATTGGGTTATTAATTAAATGATCGTTGGAACAATAGTTTTTCAACAAAAACACATCTTTGAATATGAGCCAGACACAATACCATCTTTGAATGACATAATTGGACGAAAAATAGTTCGATGGTCTGGAAGGGATAAATGGAAACATGATTATTCTCGACAATAAAACCCTATAGATAGATGATGTTACAAATCAAAATTCTCATGTATGATTAGGAATCATTGCAGTGATCTTGAATTGTGGCATAGCTCTTTAAAACGAAAAGCAAAATTAGAAAAGGGCAAATTGTACAAAAAATTTAGTTATATCAACAAAAGAGGACTCTAATCACCCACCTTTTTCTAGTTTAATGTACAAAACTTTCTGATTCTTGATGGAAGATTTCAAACTTTTCTTTGATGCACAAAAAATGACTTTGACCTCTTACTTGACAGGTTACCACCACCAATCCACCATTATTGACATTTATACTAAAGTGAAGCAAACTATCAATATAATTCAATTGAGGATTGTTTTAATATTATACCCGAATATAGAGAAATACAAAACCAATCACTGCCACTTCTAACAAGTTAAAAAGTCTTATATCTTGGGGCTAAAAATCAAAAAAGTAATACCTAATATGGAAAATGTGGATAAGTAGAGTGTACCTTTATGTGCAATTTGTTCAATCAGAAATATATATACATTTGTATATTCTGAAAAAAGAAATCTATAGTAATTGTGTACATTAATCAGAAGGCCTACTTAGCTGGAACAAGGATCACTAAATGAAGTTAAGGCATTCTAAGTAGAATATAATGGAGTGCAAAGTGCAAACGAGCTAACTGAAATTTCTGATAAAGTTGCTGAACTTGGAGTGTATTGAACTGAATTTGCTCACTGGCTGTCTTAGTGAAATCACATACAAATATCCTCCTTCACTCACAGCCTAAATTTCATATCCTGCAGCAAACCCTTGAATGGTTATCAATAGTTTTGTTGGTTTATAAATACAATACAATTTACATTTATTAACACACATGTATGTGTTTTCTTCAGTTGCATACGTTCATTCATTTGTATGCACCACATGTCTACACAGATAGGTATACAAATCTTTTAATGTGACTGTACAATAGCATGTATAAATGCCTTTCTTGTGAAGCTTTTATTGTTTGCCAACAGTGCAGAAATAATCCCTTGTATATAGTGGCTAACTGGCACAAATGTATTCAGTCATTGGTCTTGGCCCTCGCTATGGGTGGACCTAGATCCAACCCGTAGCTCAAAAATAACATGAACAATACCAAACAGATAATTGACCTAAGTTTTTCATCAGCACTTAAAGGTAATACTAGGAAGAGATAAGAATAAAAGACTAAAGAAGCACTTTCTGCACTTACGTTTTTAACCTTTTCTTAAATGTAACAGTTTTCCACCAAGTTCATATTAGTCCGTTTCCTTCCTAACTGATGTATGACTTTCATCTTGTATGTTTTAGCTCTTTAGCTGCATATGGAGCATATATTCGCCCACTGCCATACTCAAATGAAATTGGTTTGCGGATGGTTATAGGTGGTGCTATGCGGGAGGCTTCGGTATTAGGTTATCATGTTTCACCACTTTTCTCATACTATTCATACCATGGGCCTGTCTTCAGAGTACTGCTACGTCTTAACCGAGGAAAGCCACCCCATGGCATGTACTAGTACTACAGTTTGTCATATTCTACTCCATATACACTTTTAGAAAGCCAAATAATCAAGTTTTTAGAAATCTGCTTATATAGCTTTTGATATTTTCCGTGACAGGCAATATAGGTTTATTTGCTACTGTGAATCTTGTGGTCACTCTCAAGCTATTTCATGGGAGAAACTTGGTCAAATAAATTGTCGCTGTGGATCAGATGTATGGTTTCCCCCCTTTTAACAACATACATTGCTATCGTTTGCGTTATTTGTATGTGTGTCTATTACTTTAAATCATCTTATGTTGTTGATATCTGATATGACTGCAAGATGGTCTAAATCTCTCTCATCTTTCAGGTACCTGATTCACTTCTTGTTTCTGGGCCTCTATGGACAGGGCCTCTTCATTGTGCATCCTATCTTACAGAAATGCTTACTCTCGCCGGAGAATGGGGATGGTTGGGTGATGCTACAAAAAATGATCTTGATAAGTTATTAAAGCGGATGATTGATGAAAGTGACCCAAGTTTATTATTTGGTTACATCCAACTTGATGAGGTTGCTGTTATATATATATATATATATATACTTTTTCAACGTCCTTGAAGTTGTTAAGTGTATATTTACATATTAATGATGTCGTCTTTTTTTTAAATTTACTGAATATAATGTTTCTTACATATGTAACAGATAGCGAGTCGTGCTAAGGTCAATTCTCCTCCCATCTTGACAATAATGAGTGCCATCCAACAGGTACTTACCGTGCGATCTGGATACATTCACTTTTGTACCTTTAAATAACTAGGCATTTGGCCTCTGTTTAAGGCTTATTGTACCCTGGCAATCTGTTATGAAACAAACAGATCAGCTTTCTGCAAGTGATTTTACCTTTACTTTATCCTGATTTATTCATATTGTTTTTGCTGCTTTTGTAGGAGGGATACACTATTAGTAGATCACACATTTCCAACAATGCAATCAAGACAAATTGTCCCATGTCTGAGTGTATCAGGATAGCCAAGGAAATCCAAAGGTGCTGAGTTGTATCCTTGTTATTCCTGAGAGCTGGTTAGTTGCACAATTTTGACGATAATTTAATTGCAAAGTCTCTCTGGGTGTTTGATCGATGGCAAAGCCTGAATTTCAGTGCTCCAGAAACAAACTTGGAAAATGTAGTATATGCTTGATTGATAAACATTTTGCAGCCATGATTCAAAACGGTTACTGACTAGTAATATAAAAGCTCTACGTTGCACCCGTCTTTGCTATGTGTGATGAAACATAGGTTTGGGTTTAGATTTAGGGTTGGTGCTGCTAGTAATTTGGTTTTATTCATGTTTATTTTTGGAGAAAATAAAATGAGTAACCAAATTATTATAGATATACCATTTTAGCCAAAAATTTTTGGGTTTTCATAAAATTCCCAACAAAATTGCGATAAGAAAGTAAAAATCGCAAAAAGGAAGCGGAACCATAATGAGATATTGAAAATCGCTTTATAAAAATTAAAATTGCAATTAGAAAGTCAAAATTACAATGAGAAAGCACAATATTGCGATAAAAAGAAGAAAATCGCAATAGAAACAGTCCAAAAGCTCAATGAAAAATTCTAAAATTGCAATGAAAAAATCTAAAATCACAATGAAAAATTCAAAATCGCAATAATGTTTTATCTGATCCTATGTACTTGGGATGTTCTCAAAAGGTATCAACACCATAACTGTTAAAAGAAAACAGTTATAAACACAAACTTGGATTAACTATTGTGAATGTGAATCTCATTATCAGGTATTAACAAAAAATTTATAAAGGATTTGAAGGTGGTCTTAAAATTTGAAAATTTGGTAAAAGGCAGTTACCCCTGGTTAGATTTAAAATTTGAAAATTTAAGAACATGAAATGACTTATTTACCTCTCTATTTTTTGAATATCATTTTTAAATTCAATTTAAGCCTAAATTAAATATTTTTTATATAAATCATTCACCGTCCCCATATTGTGCGGGTACGATTTTAATTAACAAGAACTAGAAGTTTGCCCATGCAATGCACGAGAACCAAATATAGCAAGAACACACGACTAAAAATTAGGGGTGACGGCATCCAGCGTCCGAAATAGTTATGAAAGAGAGGGAGTTTAACGGTATTATTATATAAATTTGATTTTTTATTTGAATTTTTTATACATTTATTGTTATGTTGACTTTTAAATTTATAATAATATACTGTATCAAATTTATGTATCAATTAATTTGAATTTGTTTTGACTAATTGATATTGGATTAAAAATTATTAAAGTATTACATACATATACTTAAAAATTTAAATTTTAAGACACCCATCAAATCTATACTAGTCTATACTACCTTATAAAGCATTTACATAGTGTCATAAATTTTAAATTCTTTAAACATTACCATTTTTAACTTATTATTTAATGTTTATATTGATTTACATAACAATTTTTATTTATATATATTTT
>JAOXNX010000031.1:25416070-25426854 GCA_028566075.1 Solidago caesia
TCTCTCTCTATATATATATATATATATATTTACAGTTTCCTTTTTTTGTTCACAACTGATTTTGAATTTTTTGAATTTTTTTTCGCAGTGACATTATTTTTGAATGGAGGATTCACAAGATGTTAGTAATCCGACCGTTGATAGAGATAATAACAACACGTGTTCAACATCGGGTTACCGTTTATTTGATCGTCAGTCTTCTATTCATCAGTTAATGGGCGGCGGTAAAGGTACACTTTAAATTAATTCCCCCTCTTACTTTTACTATTATTTGTATTGTATTTGTGCTTCGAGACCGATAATGAGTCGGTTATCCTTTTTATTTTTAATTTTGGGGGGTTCACTTATAGTTGACTTTTATTTATCTATTTATAATTATAATTATTATTATATATATGTCTGTGTAGTGAAACTATGGTTTTGATTCAGGATTTTATAACGTTTTCACTTGTTAATTCTTAGCTGCCGATGTTTTATTGTGGAAGAGGCAACGTGTTTCGTTGGGGATCATTATAGTGGCAACTGTTGCGTGGCTAATATTTGAACGATCGGGGTTGTCGTTTTTAACTATTTGTTCAAATGTTCTGCTGTTCTTGATCGTATTGCGGTTTCTACATGCCAATTATGCTTCTATAAGGAATAAGTATGCATCATTATTTGCTTGCTTTTTGTAAATTTTGATGATATGGTGACTACTAAATGCTGATAATTAATTCGGTAGTTGGCTTACTAGAGCGATTTTATAATTTCACAGACCGATACAGACATTGCCTGAACTGATATTGTCGGAGGAGATGGTCAATTATGCTGCTGCTTCTTTTCGTATCAAAGTAAACTATTTGCTACTTATGGCACATGATATTACTCTCGGCAGGGACTTCAGGCTCTTTTTCATGGTTCGTCATCATTACTCCATAACATATGATACTTGTTAGGCTTTGATTTAGTATTTCGTGTACTGGCCAGTTTGCAAAACATATTCTTTGTAATGTGTAGCCTTGCTTTCATGTTACTAAGTTTAGCAACAGTTGGCTGGAGATCTTACCATACCTGCAACTGAAATATACTGAGGGGGTGTTTGGATGTTTATTTTGAAAGTGATGTCAAATAACAATAGTCAGATAACGGATGTATTAAAAACGGATTGTAGGAGATAGTGTGTTTGGATGGGCTCTTGGCTCTTGATTTTGTATAAGTTAAATAATCGGTCTTGACTTATTGGCAAGAGTAACGATACATGTGCCCAAAATTTAGACCTAAAAGTGTGGATAAAAAGGAAATCTAAACATATTATTATTGAAGGAAGTAATGAATAAATTGAATGAACGGACATATTTGTCGAAAAAAGTCTACGTTTTGTGACATGTGAATGAAGCCTCCTAAGTTAGGTCAATATAATGGGTGTATAGGTAATTTGTGTTGGACTCGTTGAGCTTGTTTGAAACTGACTATCTGACCTCTTGAAAGTGTAATTAGTTGGATAATCATAAGCAGAATCTGTTTGTGCAAACATTGTGACTGATTTTTGTGAATTCAAGCCATGATAGTTAGATAATCTGTTCTAAAATGCAAAGCCCAAACACCGTCTGAAAAGCTACTGTGATTTGACTTTCTGTTCATTGGCATGAAAGAGGATATAACTACTATCTTTTTTTTTTAATCGAAAATTCAGGTAGTGGGGTTTTTGTGGCTGTTATCTGTCCTCGGGAGCTTAATCTCGTTCTTCACACTTGCATATATAGGTATGAACATTAATCTTCATGACATAAACCCTCTGTTGATAATTAGTCTATATAAGTTCTTGATATGTATGTGTTGTGAATGTGCCCGTTTTTGCTAGCATTAAACTCTCACAAGTGTTGGAACTTCCATCAGTACATCGTTTTTGGCTGTTAAATACACTAATCTTGTAGTGTGCTCACTAATCTTGTAGCGTGCTTAATTATTTACATGCCTTTTTTTTTGTATAATGAAAAGCTAAATGCAGTCTTTTAAGCTTGAGAGAAGAGAATACATACTAAGATTTGTAGTCAGACATAATTAGAATTCAGAGGGACGAGTCAAAGGTTTTAGTGTATCTGTGTGTTAAGGAAGCGGTAATTTAGAAACACCGCGTTCTGTGCATTAGGCATGAAGCTACAATACTGCAAACCACGTCACTTCCTTTTACATTAGAACATTATAAGT
Source organism: Solidago caesia (assembly GCA_028566075.1). NCBI lineage: Eukaryota > Viridiplantae > Streptophyta > Magnoliopsida > Asterales > Asteraceae > Solidago > Solidago caesia. The sequence continues at coordinate 25,418,258 of JAOXNX010000031.1, forward strand.
TTATTTCAAGGTTATTCTTCTGTCTGTCCCATGGTGGGCAGACTACATGTGTAGAGGGTGATATCTTCTTCTGCTGTATATATATGCTAGACAAGCTTTTCTCTTCATTGACACCATGATGGGAATTCCAAGTTGAAATAAGCTTTGGAGATTAATGGTCTTACATAAAGGAGAAGGGGCCAGAATTTTGAGAATATAACTTGTGAAACTTAGCATGCGAATTACAGATGGTGAAGATCAAACAGTGTCATAAACAATGTATAATGTCTTATTTGGATTAAGACTAATATGTGAAATTTTGATGCTTTATACACAAAAATGTTTGTGGCTTCTATTATTTTATTAAAACCAGTTACTATTATTTCAATTTTCCTGGTACCTTTAGATCCTGCTTTCATGCATCCATGATCCATCTTTATGCCACCATCTCTTTTTACCTTACTTATCTTATGAAATCCCCGTGTTTCATGACATTAAGTGATGTAGACTCACTAGTAACCCCTGAAAAATCTTGTGACTTCAGTGAAGTACTGAAATCTGTGGGGTACAGTTTCAAAAACTAAGCACCCCCTCTTTAGCAACACAGGGATTTTGTGGAAGATATATATGTTTCATATATACTTAAGATCTTCGTTAACTGGCATGTTGTTTAGAGTTGATGTACGGACAATTGCTTTGATTTTGTTGTATCAGAATTTAGTTATCACAGAAGTAGTTAATATAGTATTCATCTACACTTAGAGAAAATGTAATCTTAGTCTAACTGCTAACATGTTTTGAGTGTCAAATTTGACAGGAACGATTCTCTCAGTGACTCTACCTGCGTTGTACAATAGATATGAGAAACAAGTTGATCATTGTGCCGGTACAATCCACAGAAGTTTTTCAAGACATTACAAAATAGTGGATGAGAATGTTATGAATAGACTCCCACGCAATGTAGCCAAGGACAAAAACATGTAACTGTACTTCCATAGTTCCTTCCCAAATATACTATGTAGTAAACCATACATTCATTCGCAGATCCTCGCTTGTTGATGGGTTAAACATTGACCCTCATCTTCTTTAAGTATTAATGATCGACTATAGAGAAAAAGAAGGAAAAAGTTGAACCTTTTTGATTCAGTCATTTCATCAGGGATAAACTGCTCTTCCCTAAACAAAAGTAAAGTTAGCCGATCATTTGGCAACTCAGTCTTCTTTTGGGGCTTAACATTCTGATCTTGACGAGGCGGTTGTAACTTATGCCTTCTATGAAAGGGTGTCTTGGTAGGTCATGAGCTGTCTTGACTATATCCAGTTTGTTGATTTCATTTCATGCATTACTATATTTATAAATATTAGTTTGAAATTCAGATATACTTTTTTTTTGCATAATTTCTTTGAAATTTAACCCAATTGGGTATATAAATGTGTTGACCGGCTTGAGGTAGGATAATGTTAGAAAATGTTGGCAAGATGTGTAATGTGTCCAAATGAGTTCGGGTTGAAGTGAGTCGTTTTTAGTACTGGTAGAGGATGGCTTGATCCATGACTCCATGGGTATTATTTTTTTCTTTCTTTTCTTTTTTCTCATTTTTTCTATGAATTGTTAAGACGTTCCACAACTTCACACAGAGTGAGCTGATGACCGTTTTGTGGATTTCTTGCGTCGTTTACATACTTCCGTCCAACTAAATTATCTTGAATGCGCTCAAGTGTTGTGGTATAACATACCCACAGGGTTTAATGTACATGGTATGGGCATGTAAGGTGCATATATATTTGTAAATTGTGTCTGTTCTGTACAAAGCCACTCATCATACACCAGATCAACCATAGCTAAGATGATTACTGACGATCTGTTGCAATTCATGACTATTAATCGTTTTGACTTAAAGGCAACTATCTGATCATTTTTATCTATGAAATCAAACATTTATTTGTTATTAGACTGCCAATACCGGGGTTGTCCGTAAGAGATCCGTGGGTGATGTGGAGACTGTCCATAGAAAGGTCTTGAAGTGGGTGATGATGTAGAGGATGTCCATCCGTGAGGAAATGCGTGTGGGGTTGTGGGCCTATTTCTTTCTTTTATTAGTTTTATTTTATTATTAATTTCAATTTAAACTGTAAGGTTTGAACTTCATTAATGTTTTTTTTTACGTTATCTTAACTAATGTTTTTGTTTTTTTAACTTATGTATTTGTTTTTTTTTTTAATTTAATGTATTTTTATTTAAATTAATGTAATTATGTTTTTTTATTTATTTGGTGATGTGGAAATTATGTGGTTGTTTGTAAGAATGATGTATATGTAATTGTTGTGGGTAAAAGGTGTTTGTGGGAATGATAAGTAGAAAGCTGATGTAACATGCTAATTAGGCTATTTGTGGAAAGTACAACTCATGCGGAAAGGAAAGTCTTGTGATGAGTTTGATGTAAAGCAATATTCAATTAGTCAACAACTTTATGGCAATGCAGTGTTAAAGGAAAAGGTTGAGTAGTTATATTCACTCAGAGCATGAAATAGATTTGAGGCTTTGAACATCTCACGTGCGTGTATGTAGGTGACATTTCACCACATAATCTTTCTGATCATTACTACTTTTGGATCCATGCTACTCCTCACGTGGAGTGGGGTGTAGCAAACGCGCACTAACACTTCTTTTTAATCATCATGTTTATACTTTATAGGGTGTGTTATATCAATCTTTGATTCCTTAACTTTATGAGATTGTGATTAAAATATATTAGACTGTATATAACATTACTTAGAACAAGGATTGGTAAATGTAGAATTGGTAGGGGTGGTAGCTCCGTTATGCTTAATTAAACTACGGATTCGTTTGATTATACTTTTAGTCGTCGTTGATGTAGGTTCTATCGGTACTTTTAGTCGGCCTTTTTGACGTCCAGTCCGGTTTTAAAAACCTTACTCTGTGAGTAATTTGTTATGTTCTCCATCCAGGGTAAGGATAAATTGCTTCAAATAAAAACTACTGAATTTATCAGTAATTTTGTTCTCTAAGAAAGCATGAGGCCCAAGGGATCTTTTCCCCAAAACAGCAAAGAATCTTAACTAATTGGAAACATAATGCATATTTGATAGTATCAAACAAACAAGTAAATCACATACAACTACTACTGGCTTGGATAATAACCTACTACCGATCGAGAGGCGCAACTTAACGCCTTCACCCATCTTGAATCCGTTATCGTTAAGCCATGATTTCTTTACGCTATATAGGCCTTTCTTTATACTTTTGAATTATAAATGGTGTGACATTATTGAGTTATCGTCGTTACGAGTAACACTACTGTTGGTTTTATAGCAATTAAGAGAAAAGTGAAAATTAAGTCATATGTTCTACGGTCGACCTTAATATTTTTATGCATGTACGTAATATTTTTATACATGAAGCATTTATCAGTGACACTTAGCCAATTTTTCACATTTGTGGTGATAATATGTATAGAAGAATTCAAAAGTAGTGCATCTGGATCCACATTTGTTAACTGTGGGCAACTCTAGGTGTTAAATGATTTGTTGTATGAAGAATTGAGAACCCGATACGTGATTGGAGAGCAGAGTATGGCTGGATTTGGGGGATTTTTTTTTATTTCTAAATTTGACTAAATGGTGAAACTGTTGTGATACAAGAAAGTCATGATCAACCAATAGAGGAGTCACGTAAAGAGGTTGAATCAATAAGGCCCGTTCGCTACTCCAGCTCGTTGAGGAGATTCCAGCCTACAGTCAAATTCAGAGTTAGAAAAAAGAAAGAGGCATAATAGACGCCATTTTCTCTGTAAGTGTTTTGTCTTCGTTAAATACACGTAAGGTTGGATGAATAACAAAAGTCTATTATAATACTCCGTTAAACTTAGGACGGATTAAATAAAGTTTTCAGCTAACTATAAACCAACCAAGATCAGGAAACTTGTCCCCACAAAAGGTTTCAGGAATATTATTTCATTAAAAAAAAGGGGTAGATAGAGGGAACCCTTTCCCCGGTATCTTAACCGGTACCCGCATTGCTACTGCGCCGGTGAAACACTTATTTACCATAAATCTCCCATGTACGGGGTTCGTAAGATTCAAATCCTCGCTCAAAGACTTCCCATGAAAGATCTAAGGAAATGATAACGATACCAGTCGATCTATGATCAATTGGTAAGAAAAGGGTTCAAAAAGACTGCACACATCTAAGTTAGTGTTAATATATAGAGTAACCTAATTCATTCATTTTATCCGTTTCAAGTAATTATAAAGAGATTGGAAATTTATTTAGGATAATATGTTGGTACTTGTTAATGTGCCCTTTAACTAGGGTTGTAACATTCATTGATTTATTTTCTTTGATATAAACTATATAAAGTATTTTATTTCAAAATATTAAATAAAGATCTCCATAAGATTGATTAATTTCATGTCACTCCAATATGAATGTTTTTTCTAAAACAAACCAACATGTTTCACGTAACGTCCTTTTTTTTTACAATCAAATCATGTCCAAGCGATGAAAAGGGGAGTGGAAGACTGGAAGGGGAGAAAAACATAAAATTAATTAAAATATACTAATTTCAAAGTGATTGATTTTAGGTCTAACGACCACACTCGAAGCCCATGTGCTCATGGCTACATTTTAGGAGGTGTCATGCTTCTTTTGTCAAAATATACCACTTAGTTTTCTTTATTTCTTATAGAAATGTCAACAACTCACTTGAACAAAAACTAAATAAACTTGAAAATGGATTGATTTATTATTTCACATATATTTTGAACAAAAACTAATATATATTGTGCGCATAGTATATGCTGTGACTTTTTTTATTCACTTACCAACTATGCTATACTATCACTAACTAACCTATAAAGTACCAACTACCTATCTAGTTGAAATAAATTTCCGAATTAATCACGACTTTTTAACATTTTTTCTTTTATATATCATAAAGTGTACATTCGTTATTATTATTGTTTAAAAGTAGACTAATTAATTCATCCATTTATGTTATAAGTATATAAGAAAGTGTATACTTTTCATGACCTCTCTCTATATATATTTTCATACATACACAATCACTACTACATATATGAGATAGTTACAAAAGAGAATATAGAGCAAGTAGCAAACAATTTGCGCTTTAATATATAACTTTAAAGGTGAGATTACAAACTTTATGACAAGTACAATATGAGGAGACGATGCCTTTTAAATCCAAATAAGGCATATATATCTCCTTTACAAGGATAAAATGGTAAATGACACTATTTCAAGATACACTCCTAAGCGGGTTGCTAACTAGCTACCTCAGCAATAGAGCCACAGTGCTCTCACGCACCCCCCACCCCAAACTTAACCTCATTCAATATATAAAACCATATACAAATTCCTTTAAAAATTTGATAATTTTTTTTTAATATAAAAATTTCAAATTCTAACTTTTTTTTCGTTCTGTTTCAAAACGAAATTTTTTAAAATTGTCCTCCTTGAAATGTCTGACCAAACTGCCAATTAGATGGCGCCGCGTTGTAGCTAGTGATGGTTCTTCCGTCACTAGTTGTAACTTGGAAAGAAAGGCTTTGGCCGTTAAGGTAAGAGTTGCTTTGCCAGTTTTGGCCCCAGTTCCTTGACATGGGTTGCCACCCAGTTTTCGACCCTTTGATTGAGACCGAGTGGACGTCCCCTGCACCTCCAACATTTGTGACCAAAACCAAGTTGAAGTAAGAATGACCGTTTATTGTAAACCTCACTCCTCCTTTCTTGACACAAGGCACTCTGCACAAAAAACAAATTCTAAGATGTTAAATAAAATCGTACATTAAAATGAAAATATCATACTACTATATGGTTTAGAGCAATATGCATTTAAGCATTAGTATTGTACAATTAATACCTTTGGTATGAAACGGGCACAATTCCAGCCCGATACTGTGCAATTTGCAAGAAAGCGGGCTCAGCCAAATCAAAATGCTGTAGAGGAGGGTTGCACCATCCACCATTGTCGTTAGATTGACTAGGATTAGGTGGACAAAAATTCGTCGCGGTCACAATGATGGAACCAGGCAAGCACCACTTAGGGTCGTCATTGCACCTCATTTCATAACACGAACCACAGCTTAAGCCATTGTTAAAAAGTGCGGTACTCAATGCAGCAGTGTTCGTACCATATCCTTGGCTATATAAGTTTCCATAGCCACAAGCGCCACCTACAACAATAAAATATATAATCTTATAAAATACGTACAATATATATACATATATATATATATATATATATCGTTACGTTACAAAACAAATAGTATTAATTTTTTTGTAACATACCCATAGTCCCGGAGGCATCTCCGCCGCCATAAAAGGTGGCATGGGCATTTTGCCAACCTCCATAGACAACATTGAAGGAGCATATAAGTAGAGAAACAATGGTGAGCATTGAAAGGGCCATTGTAATTGTAAGAAAGACTATGTTTGTTTGGTATATTTGTGGAGGGAATGAACGTAACTATAACTTATATATAGGGAAGTTGGAAGAAGCCAAAAGGCAGCTGGGGACCATTTGTTTGTATTAGAAAGTGACAATTTTTGCATATTTTGAAGCAACCATATCCGCAAGACTAGCCAGTCAAAAATAAAAAAAAATAAAAATACATGAATAAATTTCAACACTAAATTTATCAAGATGTAAAATAAATCATTAAATTTATATTAAAAAAAATATTAATCTTATTTCTATTAATATCTGGATACAGTTTCTCTACCCACGAATATAAATAAAACCATATACATATAATCTCTCTTGTATCATGTTCATGACGGAAACAGGGTATTATTGATATTATTTATATCGTTGACAACGTATCTTTTTTATAACTCCACCATACGATTAATGAATTACATCAAGAACCTTTAAAGTGAGTATTAAAGATTTAACAGCAGATAACTATAATTAACGTTAGTTATAGCTAGTTATTACATTAACATGGATTAATTAGTAGTATTGGTGAGTGTATTTAATATTTTATGACTTTTGTAAGATAGATATATGAATACGAATCCAAGTCGAACATGCGGTTGTTCCAATTGAACTACCAAATTGATGTCCCTACCAGCACATGCAAATGCAATCCGTTTAACTGTTTCTTTCAATTCTCCTTTTCTTTTAATTCGTTTCTTTATTATCTGTTTATATGTTGGTTCGTATTTTATAATTCAATGCTGACTTCGATTCTCGGCCAGTTTATGAACTTTATATATATATAAAATCTTAAAATCATTTTTTTTTAGCTGCGCATTTGTGTCCATAGGTCGTGCGGGTACGATCTCAGAATCTTTTTAACATTAGTTTGAGAAAGATAGCATATATATGTAAAACTCACAATTTAATTTTTGTAACATATGGAAAAGTGTAAAATATGTAATCTTAACCTAAAGTTTTTTAGCGGCAAACTTGGCATAAGTTAATACAATTAGGTTTGTCAAATGTACGTGGAGTATATATCCCTAACTTAAGTATCTAAATGTAATGCAAGGAGATATATTAGATTAACTAATACCGTACGTAATACTTATAAATTAAGTTATGTGAGATATTGCTGAAATTGCGCCTTATGATTTCATTGTATTGAGAAAATTAAAACGTGCAACATATGTCCATCTGGTTTTTCAATATTCGGTGCGTATGTTGAAGATTGCATGCCAAATATATATATGGGGTGAAGAGTGTTTTTTAATCTAAGAAAATTGAATATTTAAAAGAAGTACGTTTGTTCACTATAGGTAATTTCATGTTAATTATGACAAACTCGCACGTACAGTAAAATATTGTATATAGCTAGCGTTTGCAATTATTTTTAATGGACGATATATATTGTTTTTTGTATACAAAATATTACTGCATGTGTGTTAACAAATAACAATACCCTAACGGATTATGATTAGCAAAATTCTAAACTACTTAAATTAGCAAATAAAATTTCTTATATATACGGAGTATTTCTTTTTGACTAATTAATTAACTGTAAGATTTTTATCTATTTTTGTCTAACATATATATATATAGCTCAAGAATAAGTAAATAATATAATTCTACTTGTTACATGCATTCCGTATACATGTGTCGATCATAACATAATAATGTCCCACGACCCATTGCTTTCCATGTCGATATCCGTATGACTGGCCGTATGGAGTCTACTATCATATCATATCATATCATATGATACGTATAAGCGGTCTTATATCACTCATTTTGATGTACGTACGTACATGACCATTTTTATTCTGAAAATCCAATGATAAAGTCGCACGTACTGACTAAATTAACTAAATATATTACGAGTATAACCATATTGATGAACACTGCATTATTTAACTATTCAAAATATATGTACTTGTATTAACTTTGTTTTTATAAATGGTAATAAATTAATCTAGTGTCGTTGTGTCTTTTTCTAAAATAAAAATAATAATAAATAATAAATATAGATAATTTTTGGGCCGTTCTATTTGGACACTGCAGATAAGACAAAATAGCTATTTGCACACCGCATATACGTGCCGTTTTATATAAAACCCTGAGTTTTAATGTTGAAAACCCACCGTTTTCTATAAA
>JAOXNX010000031.1:25426954-25443956 GCA_028566075.1 Solidago caesia
CACGTGTCGTTCGCTGCGCGTGTCAGAGCTCCGACATTCTCTTCTGACACCGGCTTATTTGCACACCGCATAAACGTCACGTTTTATACAAAATGGTAGGTTTTCAAAACCAAAACTCAGGGTTTTATATAAAACGGCACGTATATGAGGTGTGCAAATAGCTATTTTGTCCTTATCTGGGTGTATAAATAAGACGACCCTAATTTTTACCTAAGGAATTATCGGTGGGCTTGTTTGGCTGTTTACTAGTTAAATGGTTATAACTAACATGTCGTTTTAAATAAAACATTCTGTAAGTTTGTTTCATGTAATAAATATATACGAGTATATTACTTGTAAATAATAATAACCTAATGGGTAAAGAAATTAAAGCTACTTCTAAAAAAAATTTTCATGATAATCTTTCTAACAATAAAATTATAAAATTTTACAAAGTAAAAAATAATAATAATAAAATAAAATAAAATAAAAATAAAAATATTAGACGACGTGATTGTTTCATGTTTGTATCTATATTAAACTTGTTCTTTGGGGTTTACAAGTAGTTTTTCAATATTTATTTATGCTTTAAACTTTAATTGGTCATTTACCAACCCATATTATATAACATTAATGTTGGGTTCTCCAGTTTTTTTTTATAAAGAAATGAAATGATTGTAAGAGATGAGAATGGAAGAGAAGAGATCCTTCCAAATCATCTCATAATTGGGAAGAAAATTTAGGGAACAAAATCAACTAATAGATCCATCAATTTCATTTCATTTCTTTTCCTTCTATTAAAAAAACTCAAGAACACAAATTGTTTTGAAATCATTTGTATTCCTTCCCTTTATTTCTTAAAAAAAAACTCAAGAACTCACCGTAAGATCTGTTTAACACTCGATAAATTAAAGCAAAATGAAGTTTGACTTGGAATAGACCAAAAAGATGTATATAACATATATAAGCGTCCACACACATATCTCTCCGTAAGGCCTAAGCCAATAAGGACATCAAATTCTCACATTCTGGACTGCCACATCATTTTTTACTTCCAGAATTTACCAAGAATTTCACCCTACCAATAAATATCACTATTCTTACCAAATTCTCAACTTTCCACTTTCACATCATTGTCACATCATACACATATATATACATACATACATATATATATATAAGACATACCAATCCATCAATAGATGGAATGGTACCATCACTATGTGACCACATGGGCCCACAAATGAAGGCTACAGGTCACAAGTTCGAAACTTGCTAAAGGCAAGTGAAGAAATTATATCTTGTGATCCATGTGTGAGGATGGTGAATCACCAGGCATGAGTTCTATGCGGTATGCGCTCTGGGTACCAAAATGGTACATGAGACCAGAGAGTTCCTACCCATTTAATTTATATATATATATATATATATATATATATACACACACACACAAGACATACACACACAAAAAGCAAGTGGGCCCCAAAAAATCAGAAATTATCACATCTTCATGGAGACGTCATGGCCAGAACAGGGCCGTGACAATAGGGGTTCTCAGAACGTGGACCAGAACGTGAGAGTGATAATAAGAAAACCCAGAACATGGCTCCAGAACGTGTCTACTGGCACCGGCCTAATTATCACAAAGCCTTCTATTTTTATTTTCTTGAAAAAGATATAATTCAAAAACCATAGTTTATCGATATTTAATTCTGTTCAATACAAAATAAGGAACATGGGTTTGGCAATTTATTAAAAAGATGGATGCTACACAAATAGGAGATAACGATTCTTTTTCCATTTGTCGGTTCTTAAATTACAATTCATAATATAGTTGTTAATCATATCTGATTTCTTTGATTTTCTAAAGAGTCGTGTTTAACTGCAAGTCATAAATTAAAAAATAATATAAAAAAAAAAGATTTTTCTAATGACAGACCTTAGGGCTGTCAATAACCTCCATAAAAAACTTGTACCTTCCATATTAAAAGCCCACCCCCTAAATTTTATGGTAAAAATACAATTATTTTATGCACGTTAATAACAGCCCTAAGGGCTGTCATTAGCAAAACCCAAAAAAAAAATAGCCAAGTGTTATACACATGTGATTTGTTCTCAAAACACGAAACTTTTGTTCGTCTATTTTTCACATATTATAAAGAAATTGTCGTCTAGCAAACATGTCCAGTGTTCTAAAATCTAAATAGCATCTTATAATAAGAAAAACATATAAATGATGATAGAGGCGGATATTAAGGTTACGTGTGCCGATTATATTATTGATTTGATTTGGTTACCGTTTATGCTAAATTCAATGATTAGGAAGGTTAGATTAAGAATTTGTGGTGAGGTTTAGAGGAGTAATTGTCAAAAATAAAAGGGCCTACCATGTTACTAGCACATGCAAATTCCTGATATTGTGCCCGTATTTCTTAAATCATATTTAATAATTCTTTGACTATCTTTTTATAAACTAGTTTTACGTTGATACTTGCATCTAGCTTTTTGTTTATAACATAAAATTTAATGAGATGTTGATTTTATATCTTAAAATAATATATTGTTATGTATTTTTTTTCTTAATGAAAAATATCATTATAAAGTGGAGTATTGATTTACTTTTATGTTCTATTTGGAACAACAGAAAAGTTTAACATTACCTTTTAATTCAAATACATTTGGTATTTGTTATATTTTGAATGGAACTTATTAAGAAAGATGATTCGAACAAAACACAAGTTATGAGATACAGTAGTGGCTTTTTTTTTTAAATACAATACTATTATTATATTTTTTTTTAATCAAATTTGTCATTTTATATGTAATAATACTCTAGATTAATACATTCATTAAAAAAAAACAAAATAGTTAGGGCATAATTCTGTTAAGTTTATATTAATTGTGCATGAGAATAAGGTAAGTTAAATACGATAAATAAATTAATGCGGACACACGAATTGATTAACATATGCCAACTTCTATCAATTTTAAAAGTATAAATTTTTTTCCAAATTATCTTAACAATTATAAGAAGGGTAGTGATAGACCCATAACATTTTTTTATCCATCCACAACAATACCTGCATCAAACAGTTATACAGTACAACCATATAATGTAAATATTGTTGTGTATGGATAAAAAAGATTGTGAGTTTATCACCTCCCTTATAAGAAGACATGTAGCTAGGTGTCTCAACCATTTACTTCCAATAACAATTCGCCACAAGATAAAGTAGTGTAATATCTCAAATAGGAGTAACTATTTTACGTGAACAATGGTTAAAATAAAACAAGTATTAAAATAAAACAAGTTTTTTCTTTTAATTAAAAATCTTTGTGCATCAGTGTATATACTTGTGCTCTATGAATCTTCGTGCATCAATTTTTATCATAATCTAACGTTCAAGATCTTATCATATTTGTTTTACTTTAATACTTGTTTTACAATAACCAACTTCTTGATACATATATTCTTGACATTGTCATCACATTAAACTTATGAAAATAACATATACGTTTGAGCCTTGAGGGGTTCTTTGATTAAAATTTATCGACAACAACGACAACGATACTTAATACTGCCAGGAACGGAGTCTCGCTCAAATTTAATTATGTGATCTAAAAATCATCCTAAACGTTTTCAAGTAGATGGATAACAAATCCGAATCTTTGAAAGATATATCTTGTAACAAAGAACGGTTTAATTTGGGGCAAGTGTGAGAAATGGCAGCCACAAGGGGGAAAAAAAAAAAGGGTATCCAAATTGTGCATGTTGTATTGGGGTCCAATGAAAGCCCTGCTCACAAGCTCCTGTCTGCTAATTTTGGAATATTGCATCCATTTGATCTGTGAGAAAAAACCATGAAACATTCCATATCTCTCATTTTCCTACCTTTTTATCCCTTTACACGCATCGCACCTAAATTTTATTTAAATTGGACACATAAAAATTTTAGACATATTACTAATAATATCAAGCACATAGGTTTTAGTTTAGAACTGAATTTTGCTTAATCTCAAAATATGGTTGATGCTTCTCTAATTGTAAGAATACATTTGAAATTAGTTTCTTTTTTCTTTAACAAATAGCTAGTATATTAATCTATAAGGTGTGTATTTCATCCTTAGTGGGGGGGTTTTTAGTTACTTGACAAATACAAACACTTGTATAAAATGTATTGTCATGTTAATGTTAATTTTTATTTGTAAATGATATAAAATGTTTGATAATGTCAGTTGCCCAAATGATAAACAAAAAAAAGTGAGAGTATATTGTATGTGTAGCATTTCTCTTTTTAAATTATACTAAACTTTTTACCAGGCAAACAAGTTTCTGTTTGTGAAAGTAGAAGAAGAAACTTTCACATCTAACAACCAATTATTCTTTGGTGAAATGTGAAAAGTTAATTTCACAACTTCATATCAATTATCAAGACTTTTCTTAGTATGAGAATGTGAATCTGCGAATTAGGGAGAGAAAAGATGTCCAAATCATAATCTCATCTAAAAACTTCAATATTTAATAAAAAGTTGGACTTTAAGGAAAAGGCACAATTGAATTGAGAATAAAGTTCTCCATGTTCATTTTAGCTTATTACATATTAATCAATCTTAGTATATATTGAATGGATTATATCAAAGTGAAGATCAAAAATGGTCCAACTGACTTGAAAATTCAAATTGCTGTGGGCGAAACAAGAGGCAATAGCCAATAGCCATCAAGGGGTAGTTATTGACATGGTGTTGTTTAGTAGCCATTAACCACAGACACGGTGAGCCCCCCACTCACCCTTTCCATGAACATCACTTGTTGGGGGTGGTGGGTTACTGTGCCATGTGCATTTAAAGCGTATGTTCGGTTCCGTTCACCCACCATGGACCATGTCTTGTGACTCAGGGCCGGGTAACATAGTTAACTTGGCTACCTCTCATACATCTGCTTGGGACTTTTTCTTTTTCTTCGAAAAAACTTGCACCCAAATGTCAAAATGTATGATGAAAGTGTCTAGTACTGAATCGTAACATTTCATTATACTACAGAGTACAGATAAAAAAAAGTCAAAACGGTAACTTTGCGATATTCAGGGAGTGGATTGGATTGCATAGTTTCAGGTTATATTTATTTTAGCATACAGAGCAAATAAGCATTTCATACATCACATATCAAAACACTCGCCAATCGGTCTTTTTGTATCCAGAACGATATTCAAATAGAGCCTGTGAGTCATGTTCATACATCACTAAATCATACAAGTTTTTTTTTAATCAAGCATGCCCCAAGTTGTGTTGCCTGCTGTTACCTTCCAGATTAGTTAAAAAGGCAAAGAGAAAACTGATACAAAAAGATTTCAACACTAAATAAGTTACAATAACATGAAAAAGCCATCGTCACCATCACGTCACGGCAATAAAGAACAATGTTGTATCCCACAAACGGAATGGTTAAAAATAAATAAATGTGAAGAAAATGGTGCTTTTGAGCACTAACAAGGTGTTAGTTAGTCTATGAACAATTCAAAGAATTTGGTGGTAACACAAACGTGGAAAAACGATGAGAATCAAAATGTACTGCTGCTTTCGCTGGCAGAGATTGAAGGGCCTTCAGACTTGACAAGATGAGGATTACCTCTGGTGCTGATATCGAGCCCCTGGAAGCGACCAAGTGGATCCTGTTGTAGTGTTTCAGAAAGAGCATGAGCCTGAGCGTGGGCAGCTGCAAGTAGAGAGTGAGAGTTGTGGTGGTGGTTTGACATGTTGGACTGGTGCGACTGGTGATATTGTGGCGGTCCCGGCTGTTGATGGTTTGTGAAAAAGTTTGATTGGTTGTATGGAGCATGGTGCATCCCCAAATTGTAACCATCAGAACAGCTTGCTATTTCTCCCGTAGCCATTCTGAGCCTTTCAACTTCTTGCTTCAGCGCCTCATTTAGAGCTGTATTTATACACAAAGTCAGTAAACTTAGTTGGATTGTTTTTCAGATCATTTAAAAATTACATTAACAATTTGGGCATGAAATATCTTACACAAATGAAAGAAATACTAGTAATTTAGAAGAAAACTTACCATCGCGTAACTGAGCTTGTTGTTCCATAGCTTGTAATCGAAGCTTAAGTTCCGTATTTTCAGAAGACAAGCCAGTTGTGTCCCTCTGTATAAAGAAAAAGTCAGTTTACAAATCAACATTCATACAGTTGAGACTAAAATTTGATAGATTTCTTCTTTTTTTTTCCCCCTTCAAATAAGGCTGTAAAACCTAAACTGGAAATCTGAAATTATTATACAGATATAGACATGGAAACAATAAAGACGAAATAAATCTGATAAAACAAGCCACAAAAGGATTAAATAATCACCTGAAATAGAGTCAATTGTGCTGAAAGGGTGGTTGCTTCTGTTTGCAGGGTCTGAACTTTTCTCTCAAGCTCAGACATATAACGTGCCTTCCTCTCTTTAGAACGAGCAGCAGATTGTCGATTTGCCAAAATCCTGTATACTAGAAAGCATAAGATGATCTGAAGCTCTCAAGCTTGAAACTTTTATAAAATGTACTAACTCAAGTGGTGTGCTTTAAAGCCCCTAATCCTAATATAAAACTTTCATTGGGGATAGTTATCTGATATCTTCAAAAAGCGTACTATAACTTGGTCCATTTTTGTTTAAATTACCATGATAATCTCAGTCACTATTTGAAAGGCAGTCACACCGAAAAGTATAAAAGCACCACATTGTACACAATAATGGCCTTTATCTCTAGCATCTTATACTTTCAAAGCAAAAAGTAGCTAAGCTAGTGTTCCCACTTGTAGAATTGGGATGAAATCTTTTTGCCAATGGCTTCCAAGTACAAAGCAGAAAACACTAATGATGGATGACTGGCATTAAACGTTCAAATAGAAATCTATATTCGTAACATTCATGGAAATTCTTCAAAATTAATCTATTAAAGTTACTTATTTGTAATCCACCCTTTTTCTAACATCAAAATAACTACCTTCGTCACATTCTTCAACGGATAACGACCCACTTCTATAAAAGATCCATAACTACAATAATCATCCTAACAATTCTCGTTCACTTATAGTCATCTAATACAAAAACATAATACAAATTCAATTCAAATCCATCCTAACAGAGCTCCCGTCCTAATCTCTAACAAATATATCTATATATTCATATCCTAATGTTTCTACAGGCATCAGTTTTACAAAATTATATACAACTAAAAATATTAGATTCACATAGATCCATATCATGAAACAGTAAATCAACTTACTCTCAGCAATAGCATAAGTTCCATAACATACACATACATACATAAACATATATCTATATGTATATACGTAATACGTAGTAATAATGATGATAATAGTACCTCTTAGCACGCTTAGGATCAAGAGTCCACAATTCAGCAAGTTTTTCAGGAGCCATAGCTTTTTTAGCTTCAATACTTTCATTCAAAAAACTCGAACTATCAACTGAATTACTATGCCTATGTCTAGGTCTACTACCTCCTCCAACATTCTCTTCCAATCCATCTCCACCGCCACCACCGCCGCCATTGAAAATGACGTCGTTGTTATTATTATTATTATTATTATTAAAGCTACTAGATCCACCACCACCGGCACCTTCACCTAGCTTTTCAATATCCATATAAGTACAGAACAGATCTTCTTCAGATCCTAACTCTTCGAAGCTTCCAGAAGGTCCGTCATACGGATCAGACGCCAGATCTAGATCGTCTGGCAACCGGAAGTTCATCTCTGAATGTGCTCGCCGGTGATGTGATGGACGGAACGGAAACGACGCCGCATTGTTTGACTTAACATTTTGATTTGACGGATCTTGCATTTTAAATTTTAATTTTTTATTTTCAGTTAGTAGTCGCTGTTTAGTCTTTCAGTTGAAGTATTTTTATGATGTAGAAGAAGAAGAAAGAATAGTGTGTCTGGATCTGGTTATGTAATTCGGGTTGACGCGTTATTACCTGATCAATTGGGTCGGGCTTTAAATTACTATTGGGCCTTTCTTCTTGGGCTAGTAATAAAGATTATTAGTTCTTGTTGTTTATAAAAAATCCATGTTATGGGCCTAATATTATTTGGGTTTTTAAAGTTCACTTTTGGTTTTTATAAAAGAATATCCACGTAGGATATGCCAGGTGTGTAAAAGAGGATAAAGAGTGCCATGATGGCACATGCCATGTAAGCATAGCTAACGTTGAGCATTATTGAACACGCGCTTTCCATGCATATGTCTAGTTTTTCATACGTCAACTTCAATTTTCTCTTTTTCACAAATCGTTTTCCGTCAAAATTGATTTCTGATTTCTCCATAAAACGAATTCTTGTTCCAAGCATATTTATTCCTAACATATATATATGCCTTTTAATCCACGAAAAATAAACTTTTAGATCAATACGTTTAAAACGATAGATCAAAAATGAATCTAAAAATTTGGTGACAATAAGCTAGCTAGAAAATACGATTGACTAATAATTAAAGATATAAAACACGGTTATTTTTATGTTGTTACGTATTAATAAAATCCTAAGATATATTCAGAAGTTAAAATCTATAAAATAACATATCTTTCGAATGAGAGAGGCAAGAAACTAGCCATTTCTCTATATATGTGACATCATTATCGATCGTGGTTACAATTATTTTAACAAGGTTATCCATTCATTTATGGAAACAATATCTGACATATGCAAAATAATACGTAATTTTCCAATAATTGTAACAAATCCAGTTGGGATCAAAAGAAATAAAGAAAAAGTAGACTCCATTAATTTAATTAATTGATGCTCAATTTCAAGTATTTTTCCAATATATCAAAGAGGCGTTAAAATGTGTCTTTCCTACGTCTAAAAATTATTGGTGACCTCTACGCGCAAGCAACTTATATCCAAAAATAAAAGAGTGCTGATCCGGAGATTAAACTCCATCGATGGCATCTTTGTATAACCGTTACGTAGCTACCACGTCCACTGCGACATTCCTCGACAAGCCACCGGAATCTATTTCCGGATTAAACCACGTTCATTCCCTCTCAATACCTAACCATGCTGTTAAAAATCGGTTTCCAAGAATCTGTGCCGCAGCGGCTGTTGGTTTGGATGGTCATGTTTGTAACAAAATCTTAAATGATGACAAAGATTTTTATGATCGCCAAGACAAGCTCGATGAATGGGTCCAAGGTTCAGTAACAGAAATAGTGAAAAACATAAGACAAGTGCCTTTACTTGTCCAGATTTATGCTAACGGGGAGGTGAAAACGGAGAAAGCTGTAAAATCAAAAAGTTGGCCAAGTGTGATTACGGAGAGATCGTCTTCACCCCCCGAGGGAATTATACTTGTGGAAGAGATCAAGGACAAGGAGAGCAAAAACAAAGAATACAGATTTGATTTAAACGAAGGCGGAATTAAAGCTTTTGGAGTTCTCATTCAAGGTAAAACTACAGGAAGATATGATCGATGTAAGTCTGCGTGTTACTTATTGGAAACAACAAGTAACGTTGATGATGGGGCGGGGTTTATTTGTAGTCATTTTTGTTTGATGAAAGTGAAGAGCTTTAATGAACCTGCATCTTCTCAGTTGAAAAGTAATTGGCTGGTAGATTGAATTTGGATGGCAGTTTGAGATACAGTCAGTTGTAAATGATACATTGTTCAGAATGATTGTGGTTTCTGTAATGACCGATATTTTGGTTAATTGTGAAATTTCCAAATATAATTGCAAATAGCCAAAAGCCATATTTTAATTACATGGTTTTAATTGTATTGTGTAACTAGCTTGACTATATAGTTATTGTGTTTTATTCATAACATGTTGATCCTGGTATACAAATAAACAATTATAGTTGATTTTTAATAAATATCAGATTTAAGTGTTTAAACTTGGTTGTGCCTTAATTTTCATTACTGCAAAAAACCTATACCAAACACTGTGACGTAACGTTTGTCTACAATTTCAGTATACCCGTCTTTTAAGTAAACCAGATACATACACACAGAAAACTCAGCGTAAAACGCCATCAAACCAAAATCCTTCTGCTAAATCAATTATCTACCACTTTCAGGACCTCTATACAATTCTCCCCCACATTGCATACAAATTTATATCTAACACATCTACATATATACTCAGGCCACAATAGGGACTGGTATAGTGATAGACCCACAAAGAGTCGGGTCAGGTTTGGTTCAGGGTCATTACTAAAGCCAATTGGGTGTTGTGATCATACTTCAAGCAAGGGTTGAGGGCTTCTGAGAATCTTGAACCTTGGCTAGAGACCGATATTGCAATTTTACACTCTCCGCGTTATCAAGAGTCTTCACAACATACCTGTGTGCAATGAATAAGAGATATATCCAATTGTCATTAGTATTCATCACAAATAAATTAATGGCAAGGTCTTGGGCCTACAAGATTTCAAGTTCCTGATATTAAGGGGGTTTTTAATGCTTGATGAATAGAAATCCAGAGGTGGCAGGTTGGGTAATGGGTCAAAACATGTAACTTTTAAAGATGATTTAGAAGGTTTATGCAATTTGAACACACTCTGTCTGGGTGGCTTTCGACCCATGCATAACTCGTTATTCATCTTGGGTAGTCTAATGAATTTTACCCGTTGAAATTTAGAGTTACTGGAGAAGAGACTAACCATCCATTTAAGCATTGAGTTGTTACGATAGCTTCACGGCCAACAAAACGGGGAGGCGTCCTCTTATTACCCTGTAACAAATTTCATAAGTTAAAAAGAAGGCACAAGAATCACATAATGAGGCATTAACTACTATAAATGAAGTGAAAAGCGAATGAAATATAACCTTGATAATAACACGCTCAGTCACACGAAAAGGAAATTGTACACCTCGGCCTCTCGATTGGTCCACGAGTGCTGAATCGCCATAAATAACTCTATCCTGCATGAGCCAAAAAGCCTTAAATTACATTAAAGGAAATTCACAACCCTTTGTGTTTATTGTCTACTCCTGACAGATCCATGAAGGAACAAAAACAAACCTGATCTAATCTATTTCTTCTTTTGGATACACGGTGAGTTTCCCCCTCTTCTTCCCTAAGGAATGCATAAACAGCAGATCGCAGGGCTACACAGTTAGACTGAAATTAGAGAATTACATATGTGAAAAAGTATTCAAGGATGGATCAAAAACAACCACCAATTTCAGATCTAAGAACTGTGGCATAAGTCAATAAAAATTCCATGTTTATGTCGTCGCAAGATTGAGCATTTTAAAAAAGGTGTCTGAAACTATGTTTACGACTGAGTGACATCTATCAACATATCTCGAGGTACATAAATGGCAGTTGCACGAACCAGATACTACAAAAATATAATGATGCAAGAATAGAAACGGCCGCAGCAACAGGGAAAATTAGACATGGTTATTACAGATATTGGTTTGGTAGATAAAGTCATTTTCATTTAATGAACATTGTAATGAACAATATATTATGCATCAGATGAAACCCACAAGTGGAAAAGTTAATAGCAGTGAAGGTTTCATAAAGAATGACGGTAGATCTAGGGGTTGTTTGGTGTTGCTTATTAGAACTGCTTATGCATTTTGGATAATCAGATAAGACCCATAAGGGAAACACTGACCCACACAAAAAGAAATCAAATTATAACAAAACAAATTCTACAAGTAATAAACAACAATTCTTACATAAATTTGGAGAAACTGAGCCTTCTGACACTGGGTGTGAGCAAGTGTAGCATGCTTTCTGGAAAACATTGTACATAAAGGAAGTCAACACATATTCTGGAATCAGAATCAGAAAGCATTTTAATTCTGAGTTCATCGAAAGTAAGCATCATTGAAAGATTTCATCAGTAATTTCTGCATCCTGCACTTGCATACCGAGTTTAAAGAAAAGAAAAGAGAAATAGGCAGAATAGACAAACATGAACAAGATTAATACATTAATGCTTTATTATTGTCGCTTCCAGATTATATCACACCAATATATCGATTTCCAACTATCTTACACAGATACACCATGAATGCATGTGCTTAAGCGGAAAACTAATAAAGCACACAACATAAAGTATTTATTTCAAAAATATATGGCAGCTATTGTTTCTATGAAAAAATTCATATAGCACCAATGTACCATAACCCATTCTCCAATCATTATACACACCATAAAGATATGCTAAAATTAGTGAAGCTAAAACTAGTGAAGCATGGATTGTTCACTTAAACACCAAACAATTATCATAATAGACTTCCCAAAAAATAGCATAACAACGAGACTTCACACTACTCACCATCCGCATAACATGTTGCATTCCACTGCTACCAAATGAATGGCCACAAGGTAATATCATAGCATCATCCATGAGAGCTCCTCTATAAGAACATAAAACAATAAATGTCATGTTAATGTAACAAACTATAAATATTCACATAAACTTGCAATTATGAATCTTGATCAGCATAAATTGGGATAGCAAAAGTGTTACAAGCTTCGATATTTCCTTAACAGATAGAAAGTCACTCAAAAAAATATAAAGGAACATGCAAAAAACTCACGTCAAAGGATCGGAGAGTGTGGCCCTTAACGACTCCCCTGAATTCGAAACATCCTTTCTTCCACTAAACCCACAAGTACCATTATCAACCAGCACATCTTTAATCCCTGAACCTGAACCCTCCACCACCACCACCACCCCATTAAGACAGTGAGAATAGTACATTTCACCATTCGGGTCTGCAACCGTAGTAATAGTATTCTGATACTGACACAATTCCCCTTGAAGCCGATCACCGTCATTCGAACTCGACGTTACATTATTTCCTGCCACACCATTACATATAAAAAGTTGATACAGCACAAACTCAGTGACTAAAGAAATTAAACTAATTTATTAGTTAAAAACTTACCAATGGTAGAAAGATGATTCCTTTTGCCATTAATACCATTTTTTTCACTACTTTTATTAGTAACATTATTACTATTAATATTAATATTGTTATTATTATCAGTGTTAGTATTTACGAATCCAACCACGTGACCATCTTCGTCGTCGTCATCATTATCATCAAGAGTATCTGATCCACCATCATCATCATCATCATCATCATCATCGCTAGGTTCGAAAATGCTGCGGCGAAATTGGGAAGTGGGATCCGGTTGAAAGTGTCGGTTTTGATGTTCAATAAATCCAGTGAGTTCACGTGTTGTTTTGTTGTTGTGATTATTATTGATAGTGGTTGTCGTGTTTCCGGTGAGATGATGGTTGTTGTTTTGGAAGAATAGGGTCTGCTGCTGCTGATGATGGTGATGGTAGTGGTTTTGGTTTTGGGGACGGTGTAGAGCGATCTCTTCGGAAGCCATATGAAGAAACCACTAAGCGAGACAAAACTATTAAACCCTAGCCCTAATTTGTATTCGATTATTAATTACTTAGAATTAGAAAAGGAAAAACAAGACAAATGTAATCCATTGATTAAGTCATTAAGTGGATTACTAGCTGATTTTTTTGAAAAGATTATATCATTTTCCATTAGAAAATTGTTTTTACGACCGGGTTGGACTTGAGCCACTGTTTTTAAGGATTTATCTTAGGCAGAGAAGGATTGTTAATTTTTTTTTAGAGAGGGAGGCTGAGGTTGAACTTTTGACTTTTGTTTTCAAAGTCAAAAAAATTTTCATTTCATGTAATCCTATTTGTTTTAGTTGGAGGCTAAATGCTTATTATTTAAAACGAGGGAGGTTGGCCCGCGCGTTGCGGCGGGGTATCGAAGAGTATAAGCCATTGGATTTACAAACATACTTCAAGGTTATATTAAGGTACAAAAGTTACAAACGTTCTAAGACATTGAGTTACAAAGGCTATAAAAGTTGTTGTACGTTGAGTTACAAAAGCGGTACAGGCCACAAAGGTTTTAGTATATGTACAATCAAAAATTCATCTATAGACGATGATATTGGGTAGTAAACAGCAAAGGAAACTGCAAAGCCATATACAAAGGATGCAATTTACTGATTCTTTGAGGAGTGTTGTCTTTTAAATGCACGATTATATCAAAATCATTCTTAGTCTTAGGGCCGCTATCATAAACAATGGCACCCATTGTACCTGCATTAGGAGTGTTATACTGCAATTGATTACCACTGTGATATAATCTGATGGTAAATTCTGGATGCTCTTCATCTAGGCGTTTGTCTCTGGCGGTACTAAATAGCATGACCAGATTATTAAATTCATCGAAGAATTTAATTAGAGCTTCAATTATTTCAGGCTTCAGATGTTGTGAGTCACTGCCATTGAAATGAGCAAGTCTATTGTTGATTTCATTTGCAGTATCATAGATGTACATTTGTAAAAATCTTGGATTATGGTCTGCTGGTGGACACAAAGAACCCATCCAATGGAAAATCTGACCTTCAACTTTAAACACATAAGGGCAGGTACCATTGTTAATTGAGTCGTCCACTTTGGCTCCAAAGGACGTCATGGCGAACATTTGGTTATATGCACGAATATTTTCCATGAAGTGATTGTCTTTAAATAGGTGTTTGATAAATTCAGGAGGATCTGTTGGCTGTGGTATTCTAACACGGCCAGTCTTGCAACAACGGTTGTATTTGGGTCTTCCATTAGCAGGAGAGCTTTTTAAGCGCTCGCCATACCAAAAGAGAGCATGGCAATACTCGCAAACCTGATCACAGTCACCTAGATCTAAGTACATTGAAGATGAAGCTGCGAAAAGAATAACAAAATTAAATAGTAAAACGAATCTATATTAAAATAAAGAAAAGATCCGTTCGTATCTATAGGTGACCTGAAGATGACTCGCCAATGGGTATGTGCTGGTTGTGAAGTCGCTTACGCGTACATTGTTCTGAATACGATGGATAAGATTCCATATCATGTAGGTTTCTATTTCTCAATCTAGCTTGCAAAGACGACTGAACAAAATTGTAATCAACGGGTGTGGAAGTTGGGGTTCGAATATCTTGCGAAAGCATAAGTTCATTGTGTTTTTCTTATTCCATACTTACTATTTTAAAGCCAACAGTTATGTAATTTTGTCACATTACTTTAAGTTGTACAATAATGTAATTTCATATACAATTTAAAGACAATAATGTAATTTGATATACGATGCAAAGAATTCATGTAAATAATGTACATGAGAACGAAACATCATGAAAACGATAAGAAAAGGATTAGCAAAAGCAAAGATGGATTATTCAACCAAATTTATATATATATATAAAAGAAGGGGACAACTACATACCTATATTGAAGTTACAAAACAAAAGTATTTCCTTAGTAGAGATTGAGATACCTAAAAACATAATTAGTAGGTAAACATCAGTAGCTAAATATGTTATAGGATACGCATAAGGAGTCTAGTAAGGCAAAACTTTAAACAATAAATATCGGTAAAATAAAAAATATTGGAAACATGAGTAATAAAATATCAATTGTTAATGAATTCCCATTTTTTTTATCAGCAGTCAATACATAAAAACAATCCCATTTTTTTTAATCATAAATATTAATAACAAAATTTAAAATATTGGAAACGATGCTGCCCTTCCCTTTCCATTCAATCAGCGGGACACATTCTCCCACTTTGTTGATTCTAGCAATTATACATAAGAGATAACATGGGAAGAAATATAAGAATACATAAAAGTTTTGTGATTTTTGTAAGTGAACAAATGAATTATAATATCTACTTTACTTTCTTTTTCTTTTTTTATTAGTAATTATAAATAGTTTGTTGGGTAATAAAGGGGTGTGAAATGCCAACCAAAACTTAACCCATTAATTAAACATATTAGTGGTGTTGACTGGCCATTTATAACCCAAACCCGTTTATTTTCATGTCGTGTTGTAAATTATCATCCTTCCCATTCTCCAATGCCGATCATAAACATCACTGAACCCTTTTCCTAACAGTGACTTCACACACTTGATTCCGTTCCAATCATGTTATCTGGTGGTGGTGGTGGGATCGAAAATCCATATAGCTGACGATATTCCGTACGATTTGCTTAATACATTAAGATTCACACCTGTATTTTGAAAACAATTTTAGCTAAAAGAAAAACAATTAGCTAGCCATATAACTAGTTGAATTGATAAAGCAGGGAAGAGGAACTAACCTACTGGCTGTTTTAGATACAACTTTTAGCTAGAAACTATACTCAAAAGAATAAAGAAAAATTAGAATTTGTGATTCGTTTTTTGTTTTATATTTGGGTTAAACTATATATATATATATATAATAATAATAATAATAATACAATTACCTTGGGACTAGAAGATCAATCGAATACACATATTTTCCTGGAAAAGTAGACCGAGTAAGTTACTTAGTCTAGGTTCATCCCAATATATATATGATAATTATAATTAAGCAACCTTAATTTTGTCGCTCGACATCTGCAATAAAATAAAAAAACAGACAAAAAGGGCATGTTTCGATCATTGGAGGTAACTAAGAGAGAACGACATAATTAATAGAAGCACCATAGTTTCCTTCATCATTTAAAATCAAATTCATGGAAATTACAAAAGAGTAATGTTAGGTTTACAAACATTGTACAACCAAATCTTTAAAAACACAACTTTCACCAATTAAATTATGTCTATATTTTCTTTCTCTTCTTTCACTATTTTTGTTGATTGGACAATCTCACATGCCACGTGTGTTTGTAAAATATATTTGTAAATTAACCTAGTACTCCATTACTCTACTCTATTGGGTAATGGTATGTTTAAAACAGTTTACAAACAAATCTTTACAAATATAACTTCCACTAATTAAATCATGTCTATATTTAAGAAGTATCTTATCAAAGTTTAAACTTTATAAAAACATAGGGATTAGTTTTTGAAAAATGTAACTAACTATGACCAAATGGTCATAGTAGGAAAGAACAAAAATCTTGTGCATTTAAGGAAGAAACTTTGTAAAAATGTTCAAATCATGTAAAAGTGTATACGTGGCAAACCATATGAG
>JAOXNX010000031.1:25469537-25485880 GCA_028566075.1 Solidago caesia
GATATGGATTAAGCAAGTTATAAGTCGTGAGATATATTGGTCATTCCGCATATATAAAAGGGTAAATTACACTTTTCGTCTTTGAAGTCGTGAGATATATTGGTCATTCCGCATATATAAAACGAACGAAACAATTTGAAACCGATTGTAAAGCATGCAGTTAATTTTCTTTTTCTAGAAAAACCGAATTATTAGTTTGGTTTATAAACATGGTAAACGGAGGAGGTCTCCCTTGTTATCCATGGATGACGAGTCATTTTAACTCAAATGCATACAGCCTAACCGAGATATACTCATGAACTTTTCCCACCATTTCCTTAGTTACTTTCAAAATGTTTAGGTCATAAAATATCTTCTTTTTTTTTTTGAGAAAAAATGACTCTAAACTAATGGGCCACCTTGGTAGTGTTTATTATTTTTTTAATGGCTAATTTACATCACTAACGGATCACTGAAGTATCATCGTGCCACAAGTGGTATCACCAAATCATATTCTAACACCACAGGAGGAAACAACATGGAAAACCCTATTTTTATGTCTCATGTGGGACTTGAACCCATGAGCCATGATCTTCCCATTATTGAAGTCACTAGGTGTTTCACCTCAGCCATTTTTACTGAGGACTTGGACTGAGGGTCATTGACAAAGAAAAAGTGTTTACAAACTCTCCTAATAGAAAGTTGATAAAACTTTTAAACCAAATGTAGTGTTTAAAACTTAAAACCGAAAACCAATCTAAACCATTAACCCAATCAATGTAATTGTAACAAGAAAAAGACAGCCATACAATTTCCCAGATGGCAGCCCAGTGCCCATACAAGTAAAAGACAGAATGAGCCCAGGCCCGTAAACTAAAGCCGAGCCCTAAGCTTCCTCAAAGAAGCTGACTAGCAAAAGAAACGCAGGTGAATCACAGCAAACAACACACAGGCAAACAATGGCGTCTGGCAACGAAAGCGTGGCCTTGGAAAGAAAACGAACAATCGTATCCGCTCTCTGCAAATCCAAATCTCTCGACGCTGTAATTTTACACTTCAACCTTTTACTCATTTCATCTCAGTCATTTTATATCTGATTTCTCCTTTTTACTGCTTGACATCCAATATCCATTTTGATACTTATTGCTGTTAATATTTATATCGTATATCCAGTTAAAACGATATATCAGTTACATCGCACATGCAGTTAAATAATTTTATGTTGGTGTTAATATCTGGCTCCTGTTAGTTTGTACATATACCTTTTATATATGCATTTTAGTTCAGCCAAATTTATACCTAATTTCAAATTTTGCTGCCCGAGCTCGGAAATTCCGATGTTTATAGTTTTCCAGTATTTTTTGATTATATGTGTAATGTGCCATTCACAGACTCATGTAATGTTGAAGAAAGGTACTTATACTGGTTCTATTGCTTAGTAATCCTATCTTCGCTGACCACAATCGTACGTTTGGTTTTATAATCAGATGTTAACTGTAGTATCTATAGGTTTTAAATGTCGGCCTTCCATGACCTTAGTTTTCTCTGCTGATTAGTTGCATCGGCATATTTTAGTTATCATTACAACAATTTTATTCGTTGAGTTGTCTCGTTATGACATTTTCTATGTCATGATACGAGTTCGACTCTATGCATTTTGTAACCAATACACGATGCCAACAATGCTGCTGCAGTTTTCTATTGAATTTTTGCAAATTCGGTCACTCAGACTTATAGTGAGAGATTTTTTTGTTCTATTTTGTAATATATATTGTTTATGATCATTTCTTTGTTGACTTATGATGTATCTAATGTATCCTAAACTGTTTTTAAACTTATTTTATGCAGAAAAAGTTTTTGGATGATGCCGGGAATGATCTCAAAAGCTTGAGTGTTAACATCATCAAGACTGCCTATGAGAACAATGAGGAGGTAAGTCGATTTTGAGAATGTCATAATATCTCCATAAGTGATAGACTCTACACGAAAACAATGTTGCTTCATTTGGGTAGCCTGGATGTCTACCTTCAATGTGTTCGACATGGTGAAATAGTCGAGCATCTCTGTTAATCTTAATACTTTTTTGTTTTGTTTGGCAGTTCAATAAGTGGGTGAAGTTTGCAGAGAATTTCCCATCAGATTCTGAGGGATGTTCCAAGGGTCTGAGCCAGTTAAATGAATACTTGTGTGAGATAGCTGTTCTAGTGGGTGGTGGATACTCACCTACTGATGCTGATCTAATCGTTTTTTCAACTGTTCATCCATATGTGGTACGTGATATTCATCCTTTGTGATATTTCAGTTTTTTTTTGTCACTGTCATTGTATGTCTATACAATTGTATATGTAATGTATTTTAATGGATTGATCTTAATTTGTGGATGTGCTTGAACACATATACTTCTTAGTTAATCTTCTTGTATGAACATCTTTTATTATCTTTATTTTTATTTCTATATACTAGCTCATAGTTTTCATTTTTCCTTATCTGTGAATTTTGTACTGCTATTTTGTTGTTACTTTTTATATACTTAATTTTTGTTGTCTACTGATGGCAGATTGGTCTTTCGAAGTCAGACAAGGATAATTTTCCACATTTATTGAGATGGATGGATTACATCCAGGTAATAGGATTCCCTTTCTTTGAGATATCATTTACGTTCTAAGTCTTGTTCTCGGCACAACATTTTATTGCATTATGAATCTAGGAAACCAATTTTGAAGTTTGTAATATTGTTTTTATGTATGTGCAATCAAGTCTTATATATATAATATATCTGATTTTTTTAGTTATTTCCATTGCTGTAGGAGCTTCTTTGATTTGCTCACTTATTTTTATAGCTATTTACTGTATGGGTGTGCAATCTTGCTTACACAATGTATTCCCTCTAACAATGTCAAATAATATGTTACGCTATAGCATATATGTACAACCTTGTGGTAAATGATACGTTAATTTTCAGCTAATCATTTTGTTTGAGATAATGCATACACCATTATAGTTTTGTGCATGAGCATGATAATCTCATCTTCTCTCTGTCTTTTTCTTTTTAAAATTAAATCTTGAGATATACATGCAAGTATGCAATGCAATCTGTTATAGATTTCATTTTTAAGTAAGTTGTAAACAACTAAACATATTGAATCATTAGATGTGCGGATAGACTAGGACTGCTTTGTAATAAATATATAAATGCCTAATGGTTTGGATTTGGAGCATTTGATCTTTCTATATTCAATAATGCTGAAATAGCTTTCAAGCAATACAAAGCTTTCTTTTTTCTTAGCTGGCTTACTTATTTATAGCGTAAACTATTAGCTATCTTATCAGATATCGAATTCTTTATAAGCTGTTAAATCAAAATATGATGTACTAAAAGCAAAGTTTGGAATCTGATTACCAGTGTTACTTGACAGTTAACACACAAAGTGATCTTATAATGCTGTTAACTTAAGTACTCAATCCCGCTAAGTGATAGTTACTGTTCGTTATTTGAATGGTTTTATATTACCATCGATTTCCAAATTGCTAAATTGAGCAATTGGAGACCTTGTTTTTAATTACATATTTTGCCATGGCTTGTAGAAATTTGATGCTTTATACTCTTGTTAGTTTGTTTGCTTCTTCCTTCTCCATGCAATGGGAGACCATCAGTCTCTTCTCTATTTTTTGTCCTAATTTATCCTGATTCATGTTGCAGAGTATCCATGACTTAGGAGGGCTATTTGAACCGATTGTATTAGAGAAGTCCCCTTTTGAGCTTCCTGTGAGTAGACACTGATATACATTTTTTACTGATATGTTTATTACATTTGTGCCCGATACTTTGAAGTAGTAGGTAATTCATTGTCTGTTTTACTTCAAATATATCTTCTGGAGTTATTTATTTTTCTTTTGGTTGGCAAAGCCTTTGCCGACAGTAAAGGTGGAAACTTACCCAAGTACGAAAAAGGCTGAGACAGATACCAAAAAGTCTGCTCCAAATGGAAAAGCATCAAGTTCAGAAGCTGACACGGAGAAAAAATCTGATGTGGTATGATCTTTCTAGGTTCTGATGCATGGTTATTTCCTTCATACGTACTATGATATTATGTTTATCCTGACATTTGCGTCTCACCCGTACCAGCCTTCTGGGCCTTTGTCGGTCTTGATTACTGGTTGGGTTTTGGTATGAAAAGTACCAGTAATCTGTTATTTTTTACTCGATAAAAATATGTTATTTATCAAAAAAAAATTTGATAAAGTGTTTTGAAAGTTAATTTTATTTCTTCATAATCAAAAGATAAATCTGAAAATTAAAAACGGTTGTGCTACATGAGTATTTTGCAATCACTATGTCAGAACTTTGTGGCAAGTATTACAATTTGAAAAATGTTGGTTAGTAACAAAATTTGATATTTACTAGAATGTTTTATTTGAAGCTTATTATTAGGGTGGTGATTTATACACTAAATTTTTTAACGTGCATACCAAAGAGCTATCATTTTAATGCACATGGTACAACACTCTAGATGCACAGTTTTGGTGCATCCATCAAGATATTTGGTATTTTGGTGTACAAACAACCCCTTGTGCTATTATAGTAAATTTACTGAAATCGTTTCTTGCAGTCCAAGAAACAAGCTGCTGGAAAAACGGAAGCTGCCACAGAGAAGAAGAAAGTTCCTGAAAAGGTAGCAGATGAAAAAGACAACGAATTAAGTGTCAGTTTATTAAAAATACAGGTGGGCCTCATTCGTAAGGCATCCAAACATCCATCAGCCGACAGGTAAGATAGCTTTTATGATAACTTGTATTCATCATAAAGTATGTTATTGTAGAATATGTGTGGGCTGGATAACAGGTGACTACAGGTTTGGGTTCAAACTTTTTATTTATAAGTACATGCTGGAATGCATCATGCTGGTTGGGTTGACTGTACACTGTAGTTAATGCATTAGCTATGAATACAATAACAATATTATTTTATAAAAATCTAATTACTCGAGAAAAAAACGTTTTAGGAGGCTTTATGCATTAAGAATGGACATTGGTCGAGTTTCAGTCTGTTTGACCCTTTTGAGACTAAAAATACACAGTCAAGTTGATCCATAAATGAGTCGAAGCTGTCACCTCTACTCTTTATCAGTGTCATTGACTTTTCTTGGTAATGTCATGTTCATGGTTCAGTTTGCTGGTTGAGGAGATAGATGTTGGGGAGGGTAAATGTCGGCAGGTAGTCAGTGGTTTGGCAAAGTTTTGCACTCCAGATGAGTTAACGGTATGAAATTACCATGATTCTATGAATAGCATTTTCATTTTCTGTATCTTTCCCATCCATTATCATTTAGTATTTCTCAGAACCACTGATCTATTGAAATTCATTGCTATGTGCTGACCTTTTGATGGTTGTTTCATGCGGTATGACCTTGCAGAACCGCCTTGTGGTATTAATTACAAATGTGAAGCCTGGAAAGCTAAGAGATGTTGTTTCAGAAGGACTGGTAACAACTCTCCCTCCACACCATGCACACCCAATCTTGCCCAGTTTCAATTTTATGGATTTGAAAAACTTGCCACCTTTCATAGTTTCATACCCTTATGATAAAATTTTGGTTTTTGACTTCTAGTCATTACAGCTTTTCTAGTATATATACGTTTCATTCATGAAAATTTTAAGTGGGCGTTTAATTACTTTTTTTAATTAAATGATCTTGGTTACATAGTAAATTGCTGGTTTATGATTGACCAAGTAAGGTATTCATGCTGAATGATTTTTGAGTGCATATCAACTGATAAATTGTTTTGCCCCAGTGAGCCTATTTTTGTTTTTGTAAATTTGTTTTCTATTGCACTACTTTCGACTTCTCCATTGTTCTTTTCTTCAAGTTTAAGCAATAGACATCTTCCTCTGAAAGCAATTATGTTGCTGGAAACTTTATCCTACTTATTTTCAATCTCATGTGCACATTTTTAGAGGTGTCTGCTTTTTGTTATCTTCCAGGTCCTATGTGCTTCAAACGCGGATCATACAGCTGTACAGCCTCTAATCGTTCCAGAAGGGGCCAAAATTGGTGAATGTGTTACATTTTCTGGGTAAGCATCAAGCTTAGATATGAAGAAATCTTTCTGGTCTTGGTCTTATGTTATAAACAGCATAAAGAGCTTTTGATCTTGTTAAGTACAGCACTACTTTCTAGTACTGCCGTTTCTTTAGGGGCTAAAACTAGTTTTTTTCTGAGTTATCTGCTGTTGATAGAATATTCTCTTCGCCTGGAATGTATTGAAACCATAGTGATAGAGGTGGCTATGTTGACTCTGGTTGATCTGGCTTCATGTTTTATCTCTAATGACCAAAATTGGTAAAGCATAAAACTATCGCTAAAAGTAAAATGGGTCGAATCTCGCTTAAGGTGTGTTCCACTTGCTTGCAACGTCTTAAATCAGTTTATTTGCTAAAATAAGTTATAATCTCTGGGATCACATCCTATATCAATAAGAAAAAATGGATAAGGGAAATGTTAATGAGTCAACCTAACGCAACGCAGCCTTTAATTTAAGTTAGCCATTACAACCTGACCTCTCTGACTCATTATTCCCCACCCTACAATTTTTTATTTAATGGCCACTTCTGGAATAGTCTACCTTTCAAACTTTTGTGTAACCTTGTTAGAAGCGGATACTAACCAAAATATATTAATAAAACCAATGTGTCACTCATATATTGTGGCTTTTAGTGTTGTGCTGGTTGTTTCATGGTTTTATCAAGTTTTATAATCTAGTTGATGGACTAAATCACGTACTAATGCCAATGTCTATACAGGCATGAAGGGAAACCAGAAGCCGTTTTGAATCCCAAGAAGAAACAACTTGACAAGATAACACCGGTAAATCAACCTTCTCACTCCATTTGTTGTCAAAATATGTCCAATTGGGCTTTGAGGTTGAACTTTGCCTTGACATCAAGTTTGATGAGTAATTTTATCATTCTTGACTAAATTTTGATGAATGTTCTATATGTATTTCAAATATAAAGTGACAGAGGAGAGGCAAAATATGAAAGAAAAAAAAAGAAAAAAGTAATGATTTTGATATATCTAGTTTGACCTCAAAAGTCAAATTCTACATCCTGCCTTTGTATGGATTCAACATCTTGGTTCAAACTTAAACCATTCAAACTTGCATCTGACAGTGGTGAAGAGTGAAGAGGTCACAGTGTCACACAACCATCTCTTGTCCATGTTTTTTTCTATAATAGTTTTAGTTGAGTATATGTATCAATGCTTGTATGCCTTCATATATGCCTAATTTAAAGCGGCTCCATCTTTTGTGATAAATTGATGCATGTACTAACATGAATTGTTCATGGGTGCAGAATCTTTTCACTGATGACAAAGGTGTGGCCACATTCAAGGGAGTCCCATTTATGACGTCTGCTGGGCCATGCACATCTACCATACCTAATGGCAGTGTCAAATGATGATGGTGGTGTTTACATTATCATATGCTCAATATCAAACGAGGATGATGATGATCACGGTCTTAGTCGTGTGTGTAATTTTGGTACTTTCCTTTCATATCAAGCAGAAAAAAAAACATTACATGTGTGAAAATTGTTTTGTACAAAAACAAGCATCGTGAATTATCCAAAATTTTGACCTTAGGCTATGCTTGCTTCCCCAATGTTATTATTTTAAACCAAATAAATACGGTTGTGGGATCCTTGGCAACACATAATATATCACTCAACAAGACTCGAGAGTCATGAGTTCGATTTGGGAGCATGCAAAACTTGGTATGGATCAGCAAAACCTGAGAACTGAACTGGGGCTCAACCAAGCAGATCATAGTTGACTACATTGGTTATGTTTTTGGCCCCATTCTTTGAAAAATGGTTTTTAGTTTGCTCTGGTGTAAACTGTTTTTTATATGGTTTGAAAGTGTCATTTTAGAAGCATGTTGATCTGTTTTCGGCCAAAATGGTTTCAAACTGAAGTAATAATGGCTGATCTGTACTGTTTTTGTTCCCCGTTTTTATACTTAGTTTTGTGTCTGGGTTTGGTCCTGTTCTAACCCAATGCACACCCCTAGATTTGGATAATCAGATTTCCTGACATTACTGCTAGAAAGCAGCTATCCAACCCCAGTTGTCTCTGTTTCAATGAGTTCAACTTTTAGAATCTTGGTCACTTCACTACAATAAGCCAAGAGTAAGAGGCTAATTTGACTTCTACAATGTTCATGCCAGAACTACTAACATACACACACACAGACACACACACGCAAGTTACGGTAGTATTGGTTTGAGGTCTAGAATCCATCTAGTGTTCTCGTAGAAACTGTTTGTAATGGTTTGCTTGCGCATCATCGGGGTTGTAGGTGGTACCACACCTGCGCGGATAGTGTGCCCATGTGGGAAGTGGATAATGTGGATCCCAAGCTCCAATGCAAAGATCTAAAGAAAAGACACACCATCCCCATGTATGTTGCATCAAAACCCACCACTGATTTCCATTTCTATCTAAAAGATTTTGTTCCCTGATCTCCACACACTGCCAATATGTTTTTCTATTCTTTGTTGAGATAAATTTCAGATTCGTTTATAACGGTGGACGGTATGGTATTCCATTAAATGTTTACCAATGTGAAGTTTGTTCTTAGTGACGGGTTTTTCAGTGTGATTGTCACACATTTAGGGCAGTGTAGGCTTTTTGGTGGTCATACCGAATGTCGGTATTCAAGAAAAATTACTATAAATATGATGATAATACTTGAAGATAGCTGTAACTATATATCAACTACATAGAAAACATAAAATACAAATTTCAATATTCATGGACCATTGTTGGAAGTTACAATATTTGGACAAAGTACTAAAGTGTCATAGTTTAATGGACTTTGGATCTATATCCCGAATGAGTTGTGCTGCCCTAGCCTACCTTGATGAAGTTGTTGGAATGAATCATCTTATATGATATGTCAAAGTTAATGTCAATTTACGGCGCAGTAATTGGTAGTAAACTTATATGAAAACATATACTATTTAATAAACAAATAAATACTCATAAATATTTTGTATCAAACACTTATTTATTTTTTTACATGTTCGATGTGAACTATAAAAACTCTGGTTTTGATAACTTTATTTCTTAGACATCCATTAACAACATGAATGTGAATATGTTGACCATAAACTTCTTTTCCAAGTTTTATTTCGCGTAATGTACGTACATGCATTTTTTCATGTGTATAATGATTCTTTGTTTATGTTTTAATGATATGAATGATGCAAAAATATAATTAAATTGATGATACAATGACAATGTAAAAACTGTAAATTTAACCGACCAATACCCAATCCAAAAATGTAAACAACCAATCCAAACTACTCAAATAACATTCAGTTTAAATAGATTGGGGCCCTATAAATCTAAAAGGTAAAATGATTCAAAAATATCATCGAAATACAAAGTTTTCTTCATTATAATTCTTGTAAGCTTGAAGAGTTATAGTTCATGATTGAATTTTAACAACTTGATCAAACACAAGGTTTTCTTGGTTATAATTTAAAACACAAACATATTAAGTATATTTACATACTAATCAAAATAAAAAGACAAAAAAAATATAAACTACTAATATATAATGACTTATCATAGATAACTAAATTAGAACAAATTGATTTATTAAACTGTAAAAGATCATAGTTAAACTAGCTATAGAAATATAGTTATGTTGTTGTGTTGATGATACTATATTACAATTATTCTTGAATACTTGCATTTTATATAATCAAGAATCAAATTTATAGAATGTAATTTTCTAGAAATATAACTAAGTTTCATTAAAACTCAATTTATCGGGTTTCGGTTTGGGCCCAAACTTTCATTTTTATACCTAAAACCAATCTAATACCCAATAATTTCATTCGGTTATAACTGACCAAATCCAAATAATCCAAACCCAAATAACCCAAATCCAATTGGATTGGGCGGTTTTTCGGATGAAACCAAATAATGAACACCCTGTCCAATAAAAGCTGAATCTGTAGCTAACTTATGTGCCTTCATTTACTTAATCCTTAATAAATACAACAGTTATTCAGTCCCGTATTCCATGAATTATGGAGAGTTGAGACGTTAACAGTTTACCCTTACCCAATCCCGTCTTTTATGAGGTTCCAGAGGACCTCCGACCATTTTGCAGGGAGCAAATTAAGATCGAACCCTTGAACTTTGTTTCCAAAGTTAAATGATTTTTCAACTGATCTAACCATGTTTTATTTAATCCTTAATAAATAATAATAATATGTATTATGGAGAAATGAACAAAAAAAAAAAACTATTGTTTTTTGTTATATAATTAATTATTATATTTACGTATTTTTTTTGTATAAATTACAATCGATATCAACTTCATTATAGTAATGATCAATATTCTTTTAGTATTAGGGAAATTTTGAGTGTTTTTTAATAGATTTAAACTGCTTATTTCAAATCAAAATTTCATATTTGAAATTCAAATTGATTTCAAATCGTTGGAAGATAATAACAAATTAAATAGGAATTAAAGAGAACCCTGCAACAATAAGTTGAGCATGTTAAGCTGTGTCTATAGACCATAATAACTCCTATCCTCGCCTCTTTATGGCTTTACATCGTTTTGGACTCATTTGGAGGGAAGCCTCAACTTTAATATATTTTTTGACACCAAAAAAAAAAGCAAATGTTCTTTGCTTAAAAGGACACTTACCAAAAACTACAAAAAATTGTACTTAAAAAAAATAAATTGATTGAAAGTTTGAAACCTCTTAATTACCGCATTGGTATCTGCGAAATTCTCATGCTAAGTTTTTTGATAGTAATAATTCGTTGACAAAAAAAATATATTTTTAATTTAAGTTATATATAATAAAAGATTTATTTTTATACTATATGTACATGTGAATTGCACAGATTTATTATGATACTCTACATTATCTTTTATATATATATATATATATATATATAAATAAAACATAAACATGCATTACATGGATACCAACATGAGAATTTGGACCCAACTGACTTACGATTGACCTAAAACTTACACACGCAATGACCAAAACAACGACAAGAAAGAGTGAAAATTAAACCCAACAAATAAGGTATATATATAACTCTTAGTCTTTAAGGGTTTTCCTTAGATGCCCGTTAGATGTAACGGAACCCGATTAAAACAACCGAGTACATTGGTTTAAGTGGACCCTCAAAAACCTTTGGATGGTGGGGCAGTTTCTATTCGAGTCGGTGTTCAAAATAATAATGATAATGATATCACTAAGGACGATCATTTGGTAAAAAAACATGGAACGAGTTTAAAATCAACTGGGCAACCACTAACCACGACCTTGACATCTTAAATGTAATTTTAGCAAGAAAGTTTATTTAAAAGTAAAATACAAATTAAAAATAAACACAAATAACAAAGTTGATATGAAAAAAGATTGTGTAATTACTGACAATGGAAAACTAGCTAATGATGACAAGTATAAGTAGGGGATTTGAAACGATGTAAAGCTATAAATAGGCATATGCATTTATAAATATGAGCAGTATAGAAATAAATAAAGGAAATTAATTAATTAAAGATGATACTCTCTGAATCTAGAGTTGTTGGAAATGGATTTACTATAATAATAATAATGATTTTTCTAATAATAATAATAAGCTGTAATTTGAAAAGAACTACAGTAATAATCAAAATATATCATTGGAAAAGAAAGAGATTTGAATTGAATAAAATCTTTTGGCACATTATAGCTAGCTAGTTTGGCATTATATTTCAGTGTAGTTGATACACTTATGATAAGTATATATTATGATATATATATATATATTATATTATATTTGTAAGTGATATCGATATTGATTCTGATAATCATTTTTGTTTGATAGGAGTATTATCTTAATTAGGGAGAGAAAATAAATATATATATATATATACTCCTATCAATGGATGGATATAGTTGTAGATCGAATTAATAAGAAAAATTTTAATTTGGAGAGAGGCGAGGGAAAAAAGGAAAAAGAATATAATTAATGTACGGGGAATCTTTGGGATATTATGTGTGTGTGTGTATGGGGGCCGGGGACAATCTATTTACTATCTAAATCATTAAATGCATCGAATCCAGAGAAACCTAAAGAAGATCACGAAATATCTGTGACGACCAACTCCATCTCTCTCCCTCTCTCTCTCTCTCTCTCTCTCTCTCTCTCTTATTCAACACTTCAACACTATCAACACTATATATATATATATGTACCTATAGTAGCTATATATATCCCCACTTGCTTATATATATGCTCATAATCACATTGTGTGAATTTGAATTTGAGGGGATATAACCTACCTAATCTCTTTCTATCTATCTATCGATATAAGTTTTTGTATTTCGTTTCATATATATATCGTGGTGGTGGTGTGGTGTGGTGGTGTCAATAAATATATATATATGGATATGGATATGGATAGTAGTTGCGAAGAAGAAAATGTACCTCATGTTCTAGCGGTTGATGATAATCTCATTGATCGTAAACTCGTTGAGAAATTGCTTAAGAATTCTTCTTGCAGAGGTACGTACGTACAATTCATGAGTAGTACGTACTTACTTAGTCGTCGTGTATTTTAATTTGCTTTTTAATTACTTACAACGTACATTTGGTTGTTTGTTTGATTGATGGCGTGCAGTGACTACAGCAGAAAACGGAATGAGAGCATTGGAGTATCTTGGCAACAACGTACGTAAGCATGAATTAATTAAGTATATACGTACTTGTTTTATTTATTCATTCTTATTCTTATTGGTCGATCTATGTAAAATTGTAAATTTGATTTTTAAGTAAATAAATCTCCATGATTGTAATGTTTTTTGCTAATAAAATTTATATAAAAAAAATGTAGCTAGGTAGCTAGGCTGATGTTGAATATATATATATATATATATTTGGCTGGCTGCTGCAGGGTCCAAAAGTAAATATGATAATCACGGATTATTGCATGCCAGGAATGACGGGGTATGAGCTTCTTCAGAAAATCAAGGTACAATCAAAACATTATTTGAATGCTTCATTTGATTTGAAAGTCTTAAAATTACGAGTAATATATAGCACATCTTTATTATTGGTTTAAATGAAAATAATACGATGAATATATATTTTATTATTAATTAATTAGAGATCCAAAATTATCAACAACTATTATTATATATATATAATCGTCATGAGAATCTTTAGAAATATATTTAGCATATATGATCATTATATATGATACTCATTGTACTTGTATGTAATATTCCTCAAAAACTCTTTTAACTCATGTATGAATGTATGATATCGCTCAAACAAACGGAAAAAAAAAAGACTTTATGGGATATATATAATTTATACTAGTCTTAATACTCGTACATATCTTACGCTTGATTTTTTTAATATAAGAGTTTTGGTTATATTAGGTATCTATGTCTATATATTATTTAAATTAAAGTTTTAATGATTTATAGTATTTAAATAAATATTCTTGAATATAGTATTTAAATAAATATTATTTAAATATTAATGCAAGCAGGAATCATCAATCTTAAAGGAGGTTCCGGTGGTCATAATGTCATCAGAGAATATCCCAACACGAATCAATGAGTAGGATTCTTTTCTCTTCTTTTATATTACGAGTAAAACCAAATTTAAGTTTTCTTTTATTTTAGGGACAATTGTTTGGAAATGTAGTCAACGACGTACATATCACTAAAATTTTGAGTATTGTAGTTATTTAACTTTTAAATATTCATTATCCGATGTATACGAGCAATCAAAAACTTGTAAACCGACAACGTGAAGTTGTAGCTCATATGGTTGTCATATATACCTGGGCACCTCGGTACGTATAATCTAGTAATAAATGTTTGAAAGTTGAATACACAATAAATACGAAAAATTTCATAATAGACTACATTTCTAGACACTTGTTCTTTTATTTTATTACTTTGATAATATTTTAAAACTAAGATGTATCTCATGTGTTTAAAATACGAATGAATCAGATGTTTAGAAATGGGAGCACAAACGTTCATGCTGAAGCCGTTGAAGTTATCGGATGTGAAGAAGCTGAGACGTCAGTTAACAAAATGATTATCAAGTTTATCATAACCAATGACGATTAGCTAGCTAGGTTCACATACAATAACTACTGGTGCTAGCTACTATTTCAGTTGATTCCCGCTGACCGGCGATTAGAAGTTTTCTTCTTCTTTTTTGGCCTTTTCTATGATTATGGTGTTCAATGTATTAATTTCCTTCTGGTTAAAAGAGTGGTATGTATAAAAATATTGAATTTGTCAGGCCCCATCTTGAAAATCTTTTTCCATATATACAAAGTGGCCCCTCTAAAGTAGAAAATATATATTACTAAAAACGTCATTAATATTAAAAAAGAAATAAACATAGAAGATCAAAACAATAGTAGCAAAAATCTTTATAAGTTATAAAATTAAATACATCATATTCTCATTTTTCTAACAATTTTAGAGGCAAAGTTATTGAAGAAATATAAACTCCAATAGTAACAAACTTAATTATAATTCAAACATAAAGAGAGAAAAATCAATTTTTATGAATAGTTTACCAATTTTGATTGAAGAAAACAATCATTTGAATTTAACTCGCCCTTAAATGAATATTTTTGCTTTCTCTATTAGGGTTTTGCTAAACAAAACCCTAAAAGCTGTATATAAGGTGCATTAAATAGTTGTACGCTTACCATAAAATTCAAAGGGTGGGCTTTTGATATGAAAAGTACAACTTTTTATGCACGTTAAGTGCAGCCCTAAGGGCTGCATTTAGCATTTTCTATCTTTAATATATCGACTCGAAGCTAGGATCCTAATCAATGGGCCTTATAAAGATCATATCATTTTTTAAATATCATTAATTGGCTATGGGAATTTAAAATTTTAGACTTAAAAAACATAAATACTTTGTATACATAGGCAACCATAAAATTGTAGGTGCCCTATATAAAGGTGTAAGAAAAAACCGGTTAACCTAACCGGACCGGTTTGTAACCGGTAACCCGAACTGGTTACTAACCGGAACAGTAATAACCGGTTTTCGGTTACTAGAAACCGACGGTTCGTAACCGGTTACCACTTTCAAAACACAAACCGATTAATAACCGGTTAACCGGTTTCTTAATATATATACAAATAAATTCAGATTGAAGTTGAAGACTTTATATATATATACATTCAGATCGAAGACTTTGTATATACATATATATACAACTCACATCGGAGAAATAGTAAAAGGAGAGGAGAGAAGAGGATGGGGAAGTCGGGAAGGTACCACACTGTCTTGTCGGATATCACATCGGAGAAAGTGATGACGGGGCTATGGATCACATCGGAGAGGATGTCTTGTCGGAGATCACTGTCTTGTCGGAAGTCACCGAGATCACATCGGAGAGGATGTCGGCGTCCATAGCCACAGATCTATTTCACAAAGTCAGCAAGATCACATCGGAGAGGATATCGTCGTCCATAGCTACAGATCTATTTCACACATATGTGTGTGTGTGTGTGGCATCCTAAAAAGAAAAGTAAATTGCAAAGTGAGTTTTTTTTCCTGTTGTACTCCTCAGTCCTCACTAACCAAAAAGAAACCAAACAAGTGGGATGGTGATATATTGTTTTGTTGGTGGCGGTTAAAAAAAAACCGAAATAGGTTAACCACACCGGTTAACCGGTTTTTATTAACCGTAACAGGTTACATCGGTTCGAGTTTTATATCATAGAAACCGGTTATTAACCGGTACCGGTTAACCGTAACCGGTTTCTCCCAAAAATAACCTAACCGGTTAACCGATATTTACACCTCTACCATTAACTACATATAACAATTTAACGGAAGACTTGGCTTGACTAACGGCATAAGTCAACAAAATGAACTAAAAAGTTCGGGATGTTACATACTATTATGGTGAGTACGAGGAGGTGATTGTAAGGGTGGCTCCTTACAATTATTGGGTTATGTTTGAGTATATCTGGGTAGGTCTAACCAGCCGCCTAATGTTACGAACATAACGGAGTACTCGTGCGATTGGTTTATCCTTTCCTTAACGACAATGATGGGCCGCCATATGGCTAAACCCATCAAGTCGGGTGTGAGGTTTCCTATTGGTCTTATGATCGCCTACACACAAACTCATACCTTATATGTAACGTAAGTGGCTATGCCACACTTAATGATATGTGATGATATGTGATGTAAAGACATGTTAACGAGGATAGGCACGCTTAGGCAAATATCCTATCCAAATGATGTGATGATATGTGAGATGTATATGTTTGA
>JAOXNX010000031.1:25489587-25506294 GCA_028566075.1 Solidago caesia
CCCTCAAAAAATTTTAATCACCCGCTATATTTTTTTCTCATTTCGATTGTCTCACTTGTTTCCCCGAATAAGTCTCTCCTCCCTCTTTTACTCAAATGACCCTATTGGGCCTTAAACCTCGTTTGTTATCTCATGTGGGCCTAATAGGCCCAACATGTTTTACAATCATTCGTTTGCACACTATGTTTCACTCGAATGGGCCTATTGGGCCTTAAACTTCGTTTGTTATCTCATGTGGACCTAATAGGCCCAACATGTTTCACACTCATTCGTTTGCACACTATGTTTAACTCGAATGGGCCTATTGGTCCTTAAACCTCGCTTGTTATCTCAGGTAGACCTAATAGGCCCAACATGTTTCACACTCATTCGTTTGCACACTATATTTCACTCGAATGGGCCTATTGGGCCTTAAACCTTGTTTGTTATCTCATGTGAGCCTAATAGGCCCAACATGTTGCACAATCATTCGTTTACACAACATGATTCATCTAATTGGCCCAATAGTCCTATTATGTTTCGCAATCATTCGTTTGCATATGTTTCACTCGAATGGCCCTAATGGGCCTTAAACCTCGTTTGTTATCTCATGTGGGCCTAATAGGCCCAATATGTTCCACAATCATTCGTTTGCACAACATGATTCATCTAATTGGGCCTTAAACCTCGTTTGTTATCTTATGTGGGCCTAATAGCCCAATATGTTTCACAATCTTTCGTTTGCATATGTTTAACTCGAATGGGCCTATTGGGCCTTAAACATTGTTTGTTATCTCATGTGGCCCTATTAGGCCTAATATATTTCACAATCAGTCGTTTGCATATGTTTCACTCGAATGGGCCTTAAACGTCGTTTTTTATCTCATGTTGGCCTAATAGGCCCAATATGTTTCACAATCAGTCGTTTGCATATGTTTCACTCGAATGGCCCTATTGGGTCTTAGACCTTGTTTGTTATCTCATGTGGGCTAATTGGGCCAAATACGTTCACAACTTGTATAAATAGGCCAAATGGGTCGTGTGTGTTTGTCTTTCACACAAAGATTTCATCGAATAGATGTGTGTCAGAAGCTTATTCCCTTACATGACTTGTCTGCTCGCAAAGCACTTTTTTAAATCGGCAAAGTTGCTGACATTGACATTCTCAAAAGAATCGGTTTCACTACAAAAATATTTTTATTTTAAGTAGTTACATTATGTTTTTAGCTAATAAATACTATGCACTATATGAATTGTCATGTATAGATGTACTAAATGTATGTATGTATAAATGTATTAATATTATTAATAAGCTTATAATAATAATTTAAATATTTCAGGATTTAATATTAATTTTACTTTAATATAATTTATATTAATTATAAACATTATGTAATATTAATTTTACATTATGTAATATTTCAGGATTTAAATATTTCAGGATTTAATATTAATTTTACTTTAATATAATTTTACTTAAATTAAGCTTTTGAAAGCTACGAGAGTCAATTCATGTCACTTTCGATGAATCAAATTCTGCCATCAACAAAAAGCCTATCCCCGATACCCATCAGTACTTCCAATCAGATTTAGAATCTGATCCTATCAACTATAATAAAGATTCACAAGATAATGTTTCATTCACACTATTGGATTTAAATTTGTTATGTATAATATCCTTACTAAAATATTAGATCAATGTTAATTGATTTAACATATATAATTCAATAATAAATATTAATTGATTTAACAAATATAATTAAATAATAAATAATTTGTTTTTAATGTTTTCTCTTTTATTGTATAAAAACCTAATCAGATT
This sequence comes from Solidago caesia, assembly GCA_028566075.1. Lineage (NCBI taxonomy): Eukaryota > Viridiplantae > Streptophyta > Magnoliopsida > Asterales > Asteraceae > Solidago > Solidago caesia. The sequence continues at coordinate 25,491,389 of JAOXNX010000031.1, forward strand.
TTTTGATAAGCCTCCATGTACGTGTGTTTGTATAAAAGGTTCAATTTTTATAACACCGTGACTTTCAAATATTTAAAATGTATAACGTATTAAGATTAAAATTTGGAAAAAGGATTAAAAAGTTGTTTATTTGTGTATATGTACGTCAAGGGTTTTGATATAAAAATTAGCATATATTATGCTCACCAACTACTTGATATATAAATTACATAACACCTTAAATTAAGGTGATGATATTCGTACCACAAAAATTAATAGATTTACTACAAATGTACATTAAATACTTGTACTGTATGCTATATAATTTATACTAAATGGTAAACTTATCAGATGGTACTAATATCACCACTCCTTCCCTCCATCATTTCAAATATCCCTCCATCATTTCACCAAAAATTTGAAACCCGCCTGTGTTTTGGTCAAAATTTTAACCAAATTTTCAAGATGTCCAAAAATTTTAATACTCCGCGCTAAATATATCCCGCCTGTGTTTTGGTCAAAATAAAAACCCTTCCTTGCTTTCCCCAATTTAAAACCTCTTTTCTCCTTTGCACGCCATTCATCTCTCTCTCTCTCTACCCTAATCCGATCAACCATCATATTAACGCCGGCCATTAGCACTGCCGTCATCAATCACCAACACCACTGTCGTCAATTAGCACCACCGTCGTCCATTACCACCACTGCCTTCGATTACCACCACCGCCGTCCATTACCACCACCGTCTAAACTATATGAAGAATGGCCTGAATCGAAGGTAAATCTTTGTTGTTTTTTCTTCAATATATTTGACCAATTGTTCTTCATATATCAATATATTTTTTTTTCAATTTATTTTCAGATCAGGGGGAAATAACCACCGCCGCTGCCATCAACGGTTTCAATCGTTTTTGGTAAATCGTTTTTTGTTTCTTTTTTGTCAAAACCTTCCAATCGTTTTTGGTTAGTTTTTTTTTTAATTTTTTTATTTTTAAATTATTTTTATTTAAGATCTGTTTTTTGATTATAGATATTTAGATATCGATCAGAATTTTGTATGTAATATTATGATGTATTGAAAATAGTGGTGAGTGCAGATCTGAATGTACAAGTGGTGATGCTCAAGGTACAAGTGATGCTCAATGTACAAGTGATTTAGTGCAGATCAGCACCCCCTTATGATACAACTAGACAAACTTTGGACTAGAGATGATGGTAGATTATACCTATAAATTAGAAATTAGTTGATAATAAAGTTATTGGTCTAATTAATTATTTGAGTTTGTTAGGGAGGGGATAAAGGAGTTCCTATATTCAATTAAAGGAAATGTTTATCGTAGCTTATAACTTTTGTCATGAACAGAAGCAAGTGTAGGCAATCAATCCCGGTTTTGATCTTTCTGTCTGGACGTCCTTTTGAATTTGAGATCTCTTAGTCATTCTTGTCATGCTTAAATATTCTTGGTCTTCAGAAATTGAGGTATAAAAAATTAAAATTGCTTTAGATTTTTAATGTTCACTTTCATCGGCTATTTGTTGTTAGCTTTTCAAAATTTAAGCAAACATTATGCAAGGTGCCCAGCCTCCTATTGGTATTAACTTGTGGCCTGTATTTGGCAGTTACGAAGATCTTATATTATAAATGTGTTTTGTTTATTCTAGGCCCACTTATCTTTGTTTTGTTTTTCAATTCATTTGCTATTTGGCTTCTGAAATACAACTACAGATTTGTGGAAGCATGTGTCACACAACCGCTCTTTAAAGATGGCAAGAGGGTAGGGCAGGTAACGGGTGAAAGCAGTTTCAGGTGAAAGCGTACCAAATTTTGCAAGTTTGAAAACAAAACACTTTTTTTCAATCATGTATGCATAGAAATTAGACTTTGGACTAAACTGTTTCTTGCTTTCATTTAAAACCTTGACCTTTTGAGATGAGTATAATGCAAATTGACCGAGTCTTTAATCAATTGAATGAAATTGAATTTTTATGTAATGTTTATTGTACATGACTATTTATATGACATTGCAGGGCTTTAAGGACGATCAATATCAGAGAAACTAAATGTGTGGGTCGTTTACTTCAACTTGGAGAATGAATACGGAAACCCTCCAAAGGTGCAAAGATGCCAAAGTTTTTTAGGTTCAATGGCTTTAAGGATGTTTTATTGATTTTGTTATGCTATCACTAACTTATTTGAATGTTCTTCATTTTAGGAAGTTGTCATGAAAGGTATATTTATTTTTAAGTTATCAATTCATATTTTAAAACTATGTGCAGCCTTTGGTAGCTTCAATCCCACGAGCCGTGCAAACAACTTCCTGGAAGGGTTGCTGTGGAATACTCGAGCTGTTTTCAAGATCTAAATGATAAATATCATGTAGGTACAAATAGTTTTGCAGGTTTTGAATTATGGTTTTCTTTGTTTCTTTTGCCTGATTGACATGAATTTGTTAGTTTTCTAATTATGAGAGAAACAAAGGGATCACACAAAAAAATGTGCTTAATTAGTCGAATTTTCTTCAGCAACTAACTTTTGTTATATCCGGGATTCTAAATTCCCATGTACTGAAATGTTACGTCTCCTTTTACTATTGACAAATCTTTGAGATTTTTACCCAAAAAAAATCGGTGAAATGATTCAATCCATGTTTTTGCTTTGATCTAAAAGACAACTCTTGTAAATGCTATGTCACTATGGCCTTTTGCTAGATTATTACGTGCTTTTATGCTATAACATTTTTACTTCAAGCTGGAATTGTCCACCTATAATAAACAACCCAAAAAATCCAAATTTTCTTAATTATTCGGGTCAAATTTACAAATATTTAAATTGGCATGACCTTCAATTCTTATTAAGTAGTAAGAGGATCTAGTTGGGGTAGGAGTTTAGCACAAGTGGGCAGTAAACAGGTAAGGAAATGGTTAACAGGCAAAAGAGAACAAATAGGTCACTTGAGAGTTGTGACGCTAACGATATGACTAAGAAAATGTTAATATATCAACCGTCGCTCATAATTTATGTTTGGCAATTTTGTATTTTTGTTAAAATCTGGGCGAGAATGATGCAATATTGCAATCAATTATCGATGTGGTTATGAATAAGAAGTTTATAGTCGATTTACAAAACCTGCATTTTTTTATATTTTTTTATTCTTACTTTTATTTAATGGATATATGGCAAATTTTTATTCTTCAATGGAGAGGATACATAGAAACTACATATCCTGCAAGGTGAAACAGTTTGGGTGTGATACTTTCTGCTACCGAGTAATAGGACAAATGTTTTACATCTTTATTTGTTTAAACTATATTTGTATTAACTATTGTTTTAATTACTATGATATAATTATCATAGATACAAACATATTTATTAAATAAATATGATACCAAATATACCATCATATAATTTATTTATATCAATAACATTTATATTTTTCCACCACATATATACAAACTAAATAACTATATATCAATTTTGTAGAATTTATATACGTGTGTGCATATAAATAACTATATACAAAATCATTTGATTAACAGTTGATTAGAGTTATTTAATATTTAATAAGAATTACTATCTAAATTTTATATATGCGTCCCATGTCAGACACGGGATTTAAATCTAGTTTTCATCTATAGTACTATTCTAGAACACGAAGACTTTTCTTTTTATTTTTTATTTTTTTTGGTAATCATGGGTGTCCTACTCACTTTACGAGCAGACTAATCCCAATAGCTGACTCATTTTGCGAGCTCAGGGTCAGAGCAGGTGAACATCTGTAAGACTTTTTATTTTTTTTATTAGCTACATAAATAGTCTTTTGACTCTTTTCTTTTTCTAAAATATAGTTTTGTAAATTGTAATTGTATGTCATATGATTAAAAAGAAAAGAAAAAAAAAGGTTTGTTATTGTCAAAATTCACCAGAATGTGATCTTTTTGAGCTTTTTCACAAAATCATCAATAGCAGTCAAATTTGAATTCCATGAAAGAATGGGACACACATTTTCTTTGGAGAAAATGCTCACATCATGGAACGGATTATTTAACTTATAACATAGAGAATACTTTTCCGTCCTAAATTTATAGTTTATCTTTCTTTTTTGGGATGTCCCAAAATAATTATTAAATAATAAATATCAAAGATTATTATGAAATAGTATAACAATTTCAATTTTTTAAAACTGCGTGGTGACAATGATTTTGAGACGAAGTGATATATTTACCTATCATTATTCCGAAAACATATTAATGGGGCCAGTTACACACTTACACCAACTGATAAGGGGGGTGGCAACGGGCTCGGCATGCCTCACGGCATGCCTCATGCCGATTGAGCACACCGTCGCCACCCTTTTGGCATGAAAACAGCATGAAAGGCTTCGGACTTCAAGGTAGGTAGCAATAAAGACTTTTTATTAAATCGGACAACTTTAATTTGCCAATATTTCTCAGTTTATTTTTTGAAGTTAAAAACCATCTACTTTACAACCAATACCATACTTCAAAAATTGGAATTCAACAGATTTGTTCACAATTCAGATTTCTACGGTGGCGGTGATCATTGTACATTTTATAAACTAGTATAGTCTTCACGTAATGGAGAAAGATTTTTTTCCCCCTATTGACAGTGTCCAGACAATTTATTATAATGATTATTACATGTAATTTAATAGTTAGAAAAGTAATCTGATTTGATACTGTACCATCTTTAAAAAAATAAAATTTCAAAGAAAAACATAAATTATAAATAACCAATAATATGTTACGTACAAAAAGTTTATTAACTTTTTATAAACCATTTTTTTATATGTTTTTCATAAGACATACATTACAATAAATTAAGTTGACAATTAAATATTTTAATTATAGATATGTAAAAATTTTACTAATTGTTTTTAAAAAAAGTATAAAGTAAGATATAAGTTACTAAAACTAATCCTTTGACATTTGTGTCTTAATAAGTAAGATAGTTGAATTAAACTAATAGAATTTAAATGATAATGATATTTTAGACATTTCAGAGCTTCAAAATTTAAATGATCAAGATAAAGTGATAAAATCTTTATAGTAAGAATGTACCATTACTAAACATTAGATACTTTCGATTTTCAATTTCAAAGTTAAATGAAAAAATTGGGCAAGAATTACAGATTATTTTCATCAAATATACAACTATTCAACCTATTTGGTCAAATAAAATTTAAGTATAAACAAACTAGATCAAAATTCTCATTTTGTGTTTTCAAAACTTCTGAGTTGAAGATGCCCGGTTTATCCTCTGAGCACCCAATTTTGGGGTAGCAGGTTTGGCTCCTCGACCTCGCCCAGCTGATAAAGGCTTTGCTCTGGTTGTTGGTGGAGGTGCTGCAATAGCAGCCCACGGGTCATCACTATCAAGGGAAGCACTTGTGCTTGCATTCAAAGGCTTCGCACCCGCTTTTGGAGGTGGGGCAGCAATTGAACCCCACAAATCGTCATCTGAATCTTTGCCCACATGTGAGGTAGATTTTGGCCGTGGAATTGAAACTGTAGCAAGCACATAATATTGCACAAGCTTAGAAAAAGCATAATATAATTCTCAATCACAAAAGGAAATCCTCAATTTAATCTGACATCACCTTGCGGTTTTGTCTGTATTACAGGCCGTCTTTGAGCTGCTTGAATGTTGACAAGGGCAGGTGGCGGCTTATCGTCTTCTAGTGGCAATATATCATCCCACCCATCTTTGTCGTTCTCTTGATCTTCAAGAATACCATTCTCAAGTTCACCCCACCCGTCCGTTGAGGTAGGTGACTCGGGTGCAGGTTGATCAGCCATGTCGTGATCAATAATGCCGGCACTTGAACTTGCAGTTCGAAGTCGTGTTGTATTTGAGCTATCTGATACCACTACCATCATCATAGCAAAAACTTAGTAATTCATTTACGGCGAATATCACATAAGTAACTTTTGAAAATATCACATTATTAGTAACGTCACGGGATTCTACCTGAGCTGGCATTGGAGACAGCAGAAACTAGGGGTGAGGTTGATTTTGGAGGTGCTTGTGCAGCTTGTTCAGACGGTTTGCCTTTCATTGTCAACGAGCTCATGGCCCATCTGCATCATAGTATGTGTGGTCGATGTCAATGGCATAGGCTACAATTAAATTTAATGTTTTCTATAAAGGAGAGGGTACTTGTACAATAAGATGATACTGCAAGGCTTATTGGAAGAAGGTTATAAACCAACATAAGAGAAAGATTCCTAAACTATGCAGAGTGCAAACTGACTTTCCTGAATTAAATAATATATTCCACTGGTTTTTACTGCATGGAATGTTCTTACTCTTTCTATCGTTTAAAAGCAATGGATTGCAGTTGTGGCAATGAGATACAAGTTACACGACATCAGAGTCATAACAATTCTAAATAAGCTTACCCAAGTATGCTTGCATTTCCAGGAAGTGACGTATTTCCTAAACCCATAGACTCGGTGTCATCCCCGGCATATGCCTACAAAACCATATCATGGAGTATCCTTTAATTATATAGAAGAGCCTTGCTTAAACAAGATAATTACCATCAATCTAGTTTATAAAGCATGCCATAATATATTTTTTGGTACTGTTTCATGGGCTCAAACCTTGTAAAAGATATAATTCACATGTTTGATCGTTTAAAACACACACAGACACACAAACCTTTTCATGGTACTGCTTCACTATCTGCAAAAATTGTTCGACTGCTTGAAAGGCCTTTGATCGTACATCACTGCAGCACACGGTAAATTAAATTGATTATTTCAAACATTTTACACGGCGATGGATATTTTTGAATAAGCATAATGATAACCATGATGAGAAGATAACTATGTTCTGTGAAAATAGAAGTGCCTAAAGAACAGAATGCAAGGATAGAGTGGAGTACATCCTAAATATCGCAGGGTGTAATAACTTATAATTTGTAAAGGCATACAATGAGCACCACCGATAAAAAAAAAAGAAAACCATGGCCGAACAGATATACTAAAAAACAAAAATAGGCCTATGATAATAACCTGTCAGGATCAATGGTAAGTACAACAACATTAGGCAGTATACGGGCTGCTATTTCTTGGACATCATAATAAGAACTGGTCGCACATAGAGCCATTATACCTGCCACAGCAGAACTACTATTTAAAAAGGGGATAATCTCTAAAAACGCAAAGATAGTTAAATATTTAATCAGGGTAAAGTAGGAAATATTGTAAAACTTTACCTGCTCCGCGGGCAGGAGGAAAAGTATCACGTAAAGCACGAACAGTAAAAGCATTAATCAGAACTCTCTTGCGTGTCTACAATGAACAACGAATGCAAATATTTCTCATTATATAGTCATTTTGTAAAAAAAGTAGCTACATGTCTCTACATAAAACCACTCTGAAGCATATGTGTATCAGAAGACAACAGTTAAATGGAACTATCAAATGTCTTTATAACGAGAAAGAATGCAACCAGGTTTACTAACCCCTTCATTAAGGTGACTAGCAATATTCCCAAGTAGAATTGTGGTATTTGTTCTGATTGCTGCCTCCTCATCCACCTACGTCAATCATGAAAATAAGGGCTGTGTCAGATAATTCCAAATACAGCCATGAAATGAAATATTAACGATAGAGGAAAGCGTACATGTTGAATAGATAGACATAACTTCTAACATGAATGCTGATATTACTAGAGTCAAGACAGTAACACCAACAGAAGAGTATTTTACCTGGAGCTTTGAAAGATATTTTAATAATGACCCAGATAAAGTGCGTTGGGACAGCTGCAAGTCAGTAGTAACCAACCAGATAAGATTATAACTTATAAGAGAATAACTAATAAAAATAATAAAACTTAAATATCTCACTGCGGTAAACGATAGCAAATCAAGCACCCAGCTAGAATTCAAACATAGAGAGAGAGAAAAGATGATACCTTTGGGGCAAGAATGAGCATTGACTTCAGAGTCAGCTCACGCAGAAAAGCAGATGTGTCAGAAAACCCGGTAGCAACGTGTGCGTAGACCTAATCACAAGTATTAGGCAAACATTCTTAAAAAAATAAAAGGAAAGCAGAGTGAGAAGAATCAGCCTGTTTGGTAGTGAGTGTACAACTAACATAATCTTATTTATACCTGCTCGTCAACAACTTGGGCCGAAAATGACTCCCCATATTGATCGATATGCTGAAGGAGACCAACTCGAATAGAACGGTCATTGGAAGCAAAAAGTTTCACAATGGTTGGTAGGACCTGCACGAAAAAATAACCAAAATCCAAGGATACCATAGTGAGAAAACAAATTACAGAAACAAATCATGTAAGTCACTTGGAGCACCACAAAGAATGAAAAGTGGAGCAAAAAATAACCTTCTTGTTGAATTCCTCTGATGGAAGCCAAGCACCGATTTTCAAAAATGCAGTCAAAGCAGGTGCAGCAGCTGAACCAAATTCTAAGGAAGAAGCTAACAAAGGAAGTAACTGCAGATTCAAAACGAGAAATATCATGTTAAGAGATTGTGCTGCAACATTATAGTAACACCTCGGAACGAAAGATATACCTTCTTCAAAACAATTTCACGGGGCAGCTGCTCTGCTAGAGTTGGAAGTTTACGGAAGAATGTATCCTTCTCAACACTGTCCTTCAAATTAAGTATTTCCATAAAATGAATAGTATCCACCAGCTTGTTCTGAAAATACTCTGTCATACAAGTTTGCAATTTTAGTATTTAAATCCATAGGCTTCATGTAAAACATATTGAACTCCAATAAACAAAGACACGAGGTTTGGATTAACAAACTTCAGTACAAATAAAGTAATTTATAGTTCAAGGGGGGTATTAGGACAAACCACAGTTCTCAGAAAGCTTTGATGAATTCAACCTACGAGAAGGCATAGAACTCAAGAGTCGCTGATAATCTGGAAGTAGAGACTGTGAGACAGGAAATAGACAGACACATGAAAATGAATACTCAAATGGTCAAAATCATAAAACTGCTAAGGAATCAATAGTGAGAGAACACACACACACACCCCATATAAATAGAAATGCAAACAATGTTTCAAAGGATGAAAGTCACAGTCTCATTTCCCATAATGGCATGCTGACCTTTGGTATAGAAGCTGTATTCCGCAGCTCCTCGGTCTTGCTCAGTTTCATATCCGCAAAAATCTCATAGATGAGACAACCTGGTAACAACAGCCCACATCATGGTAAAGTGTTAGTGTCCAATAACATCAACCTGACATAACATCAGCTAGCACCTTTATTTTTCCCATATAACCAATCAAATCTTGGAAACGGACTTTGCATCTATATACAAACCCAATCTTGCACATAAATCATACGATGCACGGTATCACTATATGGCTTCTGGATGTTATGATCAACATTTATATAAGCACCATAAGCCTATTTTCATTATGTCAAGCTAGTTCGACTAACAGACTAATGAATGATACTCAAAATAACTAGTGACTACAGTGATTAAATGTTCATCCCTTTCCATAACACAAAAACGGATATCCTACATATAAAGGTGCTAAAAATTGGGTAGAGTACCAACTGTAAAAAGAACTAATAAGCTGTCCTATCTACAGGGGCAATAAGTTAAGAGAAGCAGTAAATTTACAAGCTACTAAGGCAATAAAAGCTTACCTAAACCCCAAGAATCAATTGCCCATGGAGGAGATTTCCTGATTGTTGTCCAGTCTGATTTTGCCAACTCCATTGGTTTGTATTGTAAACCAACAAGCCATTCAAATTGCTGGATTCACAAATGAAAATAAGACAAAGTTGTCTGAGTAACTTAGCTAATCTTCTAGTAAGCATTCACATTAAAGCTGGAAGAGACAATTAGCTTCTGGAAAGCTATATGATTCAATTAGGGTGGACTGCGTACACAAATGGTCCAAGACGCACGTTAAATCACCAGAAAACAATCACTGAAAAGTTTCTCTACAAGAATGAAAATTGCTGCCACGTACAGAGTGATGTTTCTAAAAGTTATTTAGCCATGACATTGCGTTTTAAGTAGATGCAATTTCAGTCAGAAAAAGCAATACACATCAAATGCGGAAGATGGATATATTTAAGCCATGGCTTACCAGCATTGGTCCTGTAGAGACTTCATTATTCCCATCAAACTCGGAAAGAGTATCAAAAGCATGCAACTTCCAGTCCAAAGTTGGGGTGACCACCACACTTTCTAAACAAACATTGCCATGCACCTGTATGGAACAGAAAAATGAGAAGACAGATGAGAGTTCCTAAGCATCTTAAACAGCTTACAGACAGATATATTAGCAAGCATCTTCACTGAGGTGTACTTACATATGTCAAATACTGGTATATATAATAAACTCACCAGATTCAATGCAGATGCAAATATCAATAATCTATTAATCAATAACTTGACTTCACTTGGTAACAATTAAGACACCCAATCACTGGTAATTAAGTGGGCCTAATAAATAGCAAAATTATGTTGCCCTGAGCTACTATCAGCTATTCACAATAAATTCTAATTGAAAAACTTTATTTAAATCAATATGCCCAGATTGCAATTTTTTCCTAACTCTTAGTTTTCCATCCTTAGTGAATAAGGTGGTAAAAGAAGTGGCTAGTGCAGTCTTTTGAAAGAAGCAGTAGCATAGTCGTATCAAGAAATCAGCTATTCTTAATTGATCCAAGGCAAGTCATCCATTGCAACAAAGTAATAATCAGAGGAACCATAAGTATCCAACAACACTAACATCCTAAATTACCAATATTCTTGAGACAATACTGAAGATAATACCTTTGTAAAATGCACAGTTGTCAACTCACTGAAGCAAAAGATATATGAAACCTTCAGAATGTTATGATTTCTTGAAAATACATTTATTACACACAAAAAAAAACTATATAGTTGGTATGTTGCTTACAGCAATTTCACATGACGAGGTACAATATTACAACAAAATGACTGATACTTACCAGTTTGCAATCATTATTAAGGAAGCTCACAGCTTTTGCTATACGATACAGTCCCCAAGCATAATATTCGTTCCTGTCGACAAAATACAGTGAAACTAATGGCAGCTGAAAGTACAATACTAGCAGAGCTCGCAGAAATGAGCTGGAATAATCAGTAAACATGTTGGAGATTTTAGCTTAATAGGAAAAAATTAAATACATTATGTGGCACAGTTGACTAGTATAGGTTCCATGATATCAGTTTTGAAAGGGTAAAGGAGGGCACCCTGTCCCCGGAACCACATTGGATCCCCATCATCCCACCCCGCAAGGGTTATATGATGCCGGTAAAATACCTTCACTTAATACCCACATGATTTGGGCATCCCTGAGGATCAAACACGCGTCTCTCAACTTCACATGTGGGCCCAAGCTGCATTGGTAACGGCTATCGCTCCATCTATTGATGGATTGGTTCCATGATATCAGTTTCAGTAACTGGACATGTTTAATTAGGAATTGAGTGGGGTTGCATAAAAAATCTTTAATAATAGTGTGTCATGGTGACTACCTTATTCATTCCTGGTTTTGGTAATATAGAAAACAAACAAAAGTGGTCTGGGATGTACTTATCCTCCAAACTCCCGCTTCATTCACCAAAAACATTTTAACCTCCAGTCAGTCATTATCAGTTAGAATTACGACTGGTCCTTGGAATTATCTTGATATAGACCATATGGTGCTAATAGAGATAGAGATTACAAGTTCCCTTACCTCGATCCTTTCAAAGCAAAGAGCATCGACTAAGCAGAAGCATTGTCAAAGATGACACAACAGAGATGAATAACAGCGAGAAAAGACAGCATGACGCCATTTGCAATGAGATATACCATACTGCGTTAATGGCTGGATCATTTTATTAATAGTAGGCCTCAAACAAGAATTAGGTAAGAGAGAATGCCCTGCTATCATGCATTCATGCTACCGCACTAAATCTTTTACCAGAAGCACTTGTTGATGGACAATGGTCGATTGGCGGTATAATAGATAACACAAGGGGACCGAGGAGTCAAGCAAATGAACCGACAAAACCTAGAGCAATGTTTGGCTTCCAATTGCATTAGTGAATAGTGCCAAAAAGATGCATTCATTGTGGACTTATAGTGGGATAGCTTTCGCTTCATGGTACTTGCTTATAAGGCGAATTTGCGCACGCACAAAAAGTTATTTCTAAACAGAAACTGCAATGGAGGTTAAGTTGCAACTGCATCATATTCTTAGCCTTATTTTGAGCTGCATTTTGCATTCCAAGTGCTTTACAATGCAACTTGAATCCATCACTTAGTTTATCCACTGACTCCCTAAAAACAATATCATTTACTCCATACTGGGGCAAGTTGGTTACTAAACTCCAGTACTACACATAAATTCTAAGCACACAAAAAGTTTATGTCTCAAAATCTAATATTACCATTCTCCACTTAAAGTAAAATAGCAAAAGAACTATAACACACACACACACATATATATATATAAAGGAGTATATACATCACACTATTATATCATGACCCACAATGCACCTTGTAAAGATAAGATTTTTGCAAAAAGACTACTAATATATCCACACTAGTTTAGTAGTTTGGGAAGGTTAAAATGGTGTTAACCAACCCTTGGACTTAAAAGACAGGCATAATAATAGAACAAAAAGTCCAGTTGCAAAATGAGCCTGTGTACCTTTGTGTACCTTGTAATCCTAATTCCTTAATTTTTTCCGCAAGCGGCATAACAGGTTCAGTGACAATATAAATAACGACCTTTGCGGAAGACCCGTCAAATATCTCGGCCTCGGTACTGTGGAGAAATGACAATATATTTGGATGTCTGACCTGAAATAACAAATTACAGATATGCTTTGACTCACCAAAGATTCAATAATGAGGATGCTCTCACGATTATCATTTACCCATAAGCTTATTAAAAGAATGCATGCACAAAACTTAGAAGTGGTATTGATGAATTCAGATGAATGACAGAAAATTAAATAATGCTCATTCAGATAGTTGTCAAAACAAGAATGTGAAAGAATAAAGCAGAATTATACAAACAAATCCTATGATCCAGATTCTCCAACCACAAACTAGAAGTCTAGAAGATAACCTTGACAAGATATCTCATTCTCGGGAGTCATCAGGGCATGATTGATACAATAGCAGGCACTGATCTAGATGTTAACAAGATAACTAAAATGAGACTTTAAAGAGCATTTAGCCAAATTTATTAAGATTTTCGATATCAAAGTTGCTCTTTTTGTCCAATTACACAAATTACCACTGATAACGATAGGCTGAACTAAATTTCCTCTAAATGAAAACCAAACCTTAACTACGAGTTGCAAAATTCTGATGATATGACCCATACCCACAAACCAAATGCGCCAGTTAGTAGCTCCATAAACATCCAAGCAGTTGAATTGATTGGAGTTGCATATGAATGCTCCATAAATATATTGCCATAATGACAATGAATATGAAGATACAATCTTGATATTGGACTCCAATGTTGGAGCAACTTTTAAAAACAAGTCATAGGAAAGCTCAGTGAACCTATCTACCTTTCAAACTAACTGAAGTAAAACTCAATTATTGCATCATGGTTGCACTTGCCAGATTACCAAAACTATCAAAGTTTCTCAGAAAAAATGGGCCAATTAACATCATCTTCAATAAAATGTTCAAAATTCTGATCGCATACATTGGAACCGTATACTATAGACTAGACATTAGTCACTCCAAAAAAGGTTCACACCTATGTCAAGAAAAATTTCTACAGCATGAACTACCATAAATTTCAAGCAATTCAACTTGAGACGAGTGACTTACTGTTCGAAGCCGCTTGACACCATTGCGACCGGCCGCTAAATGTCCGTCATTGGCATTGCTTCCCGTAAGAGAAAATATTGATACTGGAGATCCATCATCCTGAAGAAATAAGCAGTATTCACACACCAATCCACTTCGATTATTAAAAAATGGACACGACAAAAAAAAGTCATGCAACCTATTTAAACATTAATTAACCACATGTTGCCACCGACGCAACTAAAAACAGACGGCATTTGCACCGCATACACGGTCACTGTTAAACCATATATAACAATCACACTACGCATTGTTTCCGATATAACGACATTATAACTCAAAAATTCCATGTAGATTGTAACTAATCATAAAATATCACGAGTTCTAAATTACTAACCCTAACAAATCACAGTCCGCTGATCCTTATCCTACTATATATGTATATGTATATGTATATGTATATGTATAAATACACACACACACACACACACATCTTACTCCAAATTGAATTCATGTGTTTCAGTAACATAACTGAATCGGTTACACAACGCAAATACACAAATGAGTCGGTAGCGCGACCGATATACGTAATTTTCATATATGCATCAACAAATATATACAGATATAGATACAGATATAGGCATAGATATAGAAGTAGAAGTTACTTTAGAAGTGCCGCGAGAGTGAGTCCAGGATCCCCAAGCGGAAGAATAAGGTTCGCCGATGTTATAAGGCAAATCCTTAACGCCTGCACCAGATCCGGATACTACATCCTTTAAGAATTTAAACATCTTTCCTATTTCTATTTCTATATATATCTATCTATATATATATGGCGATGGATCGTCGATCTGAAGTTGCTGGACTGTATTGTTCCGCAAACACACCAAGGAAGTGAACAAAGAAATGGAATGGAAATTTCTTTTACCACTCTAATTATAACGATTAATTTATCTATACTACATAATAAATCATTTGGAGGGTGTCTTAATTTTCAAAAATTTTAAATATTTTTTTATATATTATATCATTTAATATCATTTAATATTTATATTATTTATATATTAATTGATTATATATTATTTTTATATTAATTTACATAATCA
>JAOXNX010000031.1:25511865-25526661 GCA_028566075.1 Solidago caesia
GCCTAGGGTAGGACTCGAACTTGAGACCTCTTGTGAGGAAACAAGTCTCCTTGCCACTAGACCATTTGGTGATGGTTATCTAGGTTAATTAATTAACTAGATTAAATTGTTCACACGAAAAGTTAGTAAATTTCATAGATATATCCAACTATTCTAATGAAATAAGGAATTAACTAACTTTATATATTGTCACATAAGAAGAATGGAAATGAAAGACTTTAATTTCATCTATATTACATAAAAAAAAAATGTTAACTAAAGCCCTAGAAACTGTCGTTAACGTATATAAAAAAAATTGTATCTTCTATAGTAAAAGCTCATCCCTGAATATTATGATAAAAGTGTAACTTTTTATGCACGTATAAGGCTGTCATTAACAATATTCTAAAAATAATAAAGAAATTTAACAAATATTTATTGAAATATAATTTTTAATCTTTTTTTTTCCCGGTCATAAACCTACTTGGAGAGAAATATTAAAGATTCATTTTAATAAAATTTCAATGACAATGATAAAATGACATTATAAATAAAGTATACAAAAAATGTTTTAAAATTTAAATACAATAGATAAAAATGAAAAAAAAAAAAAAGTTAACTAAACTATATATGCAAATCAAAATCAATGTTAATTATAAAAAAGTTTCTCACATATTACCAATCCGTTAATTAAACAATATATAAGTTATGGAAAATGCTAAATTGTACCTTTTATATTTAAAGGCACCCCAAAATTTTTATGGTAAGAGTACAATTATTTTATGCACATTAATTACAATCTTTAGAACTGTATTTAGCAAAATCCGTAAGTTATTTTTATTTTTATTTTTTTAGTTCCGATCATAAAGCTTTTTGAGTATAAATATTAAAAATTCATTTTAATAAAATAGCAATGATAATGGTAAGTACATAGACATAATATGTTTTGGGCTTAATTCGTAAGGATACCTTTATGAAAATAGTATTAATTAAAGTTTAAATTATATATTTGGGCTTAAATTAGATCACGATTAATATAAGAATTTGAATTATTTATTGATAAGTATTATCAATGATGAGTTGGTCTAGTGGGTTGGCATTCCCTTGGTGACTGAGAGGTCCCAAGTTCGATCCCCACCTACGCCAATTTTGAGATAAAGGAAGTCCCTCTATGAGGGCTTGGATCTGGGGAGACCCAAGTTCAAGTCTGAGGGGGCAGGGTTTACCCCTATTAATTTTCGTGCCTCTGGGCGGATTAGTAGGGGTCCCCCCCCCCTAATCGGGTATTTGAAATAGGCATTTCTGCTTCGAGGGAGCTCTCTAGCGCGGACCCGATTAAGACAACGTATGCTAGACCTCCCGTTGTCGAATCGCGACATGAAGATCAGACAAAATTCACCTTTCAAAAAAATTTTATTAATAAGTATTACCTTAAATAATGGATTTTAGGCATTCACATGGCATCTTTATGCCAAATAATATTAAGTGAGATGAGATGTAGATATACATAGCAATTTAAAATGAAGACTTTTTAACTAAAAGTGAACAAATAAGCAAAAATCCTAGTTGTTCCCTAAATAAAGTTGCCACATAAGAGCAATTATATCCTCTCTTAGTTATATATATACAGAAGTTATTTTGACCAAAGTTCTTTAGTGACGTGTAAATGTGTAATTTTCCCCCCGGGATTTAAAAAATAATAATAAATAAATAATTGTAATATGGAGACACCTAAATAAAATGGGAATTTTTGGGATGAATTCGAACTAACTAGCAGAGTACCTGCGCGATGCGGCACGACCTATATGAAAAGGACTGTTAAATATGGAGGTACCTTCCCGTTACATCGATGTACGAACAAACTCATGAGTTGTATATATAAATATATAATGTATGAATAGTTGATTATCGAAACATTTAAATGAGGGAAACATAAAACATACACAAGTACTTGTAGTTCGATAATCTAAATGCATTGATTTTCATATAACTCTCTTTACACGTAATTAGAAAATGGATATTATCGTTAATCTCATACATCATCTTTTCCATCAACGCTGATCTTTTGGCATAACGGTCCTCTGCAACTAGAGCTGGCATATCGTGTTCGACACGACACTACACGAACACGATAAGACCAGCGGCGAATCTAGGATTCCATCTCACGTAGGTCCTTGACTTTGAACGACGACTTAGTTGAGGTAGAGAAAAAAATAAAATGGGTCGGAGCGACCTATTGGGTCAAAATTATAACATATAAACATGAATTCGATACAAGGTGGTTATACGTTACTACTACCCAAGGTCGACCCTGAGAATGTACATAAATTTCAGGTCCCCGCTGGCCGACTCAAGAATAAAAAATAACCCCTTAAAACAGTAATTTTTATTGCACTAATCAAGAATAATGAGTTGTCTGATAACAAATGAGATATTTTGCCATAAACACATATTGATAACGTATCAAGGAATTTAGCTGATAACAAATGAGATATTTTGCCATAAACACATATTTTTTTGTAAAAAGTCTTTATCCAAATGAGTAAAAACATATCGTAAAACTCAATATTTTAAACATAATATTCATGAAATTACAAAAGGGGGTAATTTTTGAAACACATATAACTATTTTGATAAGATTTAAATAATTTAAGGTTTAAAGTTAAAAATATTAATAATAGTAAGTACAACAACCTTTGAATATGATCACACATTTCATTTTATTATCCTGTATTCCTGTACCTCCTGTACCTTCGTCTTCTTCACTAGCTGGTCTGAAAAAAATTTATACAAGAATAAGATGTGAAGGTGGGTCCTGACTAAACTTATACGTAAGTCCTTGAAAAAATTTATCACATGACCTGATGACCTCTAAAGTTTTTTCGAAACTAAGACCTACCTACTGGTACTGTACACCCGCCCATGGATCAAACACGAACCTGTTAAGGCCTTGAAATATAGTTAAATAAAAATGCTAAAAAAACATAAGAGTATCTAGCTCAAGCTCAAACAATAACTAAATGATTATCAAACGAGCCGAGCCTAAAATTTCTAATATTCGACTCTATTGGCTCGTTGACACCCCTACCTGGCATATTGGGGCACTGCAGTAAGCCATGTTTGAAGTTGAAACCTGTGATTTTGACAAAGTCACTCTTGGAACCCATGTATTTTACAAGTATGAGTACCGATTGATCTATAATTAAATGATTATTATTAAATAATGGAAAAAACCAATAAAAGCAATGGCTTAAATGTGACGATATAATCGCCAAATTATAAATGGCTGATGTACATATATTGATCAATTTTATATAAATACAAATATCATTCCTTTTTCATTTATAAGTAACTATAAATTAAAATAAAGATCCTCCTTGTTAGACAATTTTGAAAAATTTTGGAGAATAAAGACTCTCATTGGGCAAAATGGGTAAACATTGTCAAATTAAAGAATAGGATTATTTTTGATATTAAAGAAGATAAAAAAGACAGTTGGGGATGGAACACTACGTTGAGAATTAAGAAAATGATCAAGCAAAACATCATGTATGAGATTGGTGATGGCATGAAGGCATCAATGTGGTATGACAGATGGTGTCTTGAAGGGCCTTTATGCTATTTTATCAACAAAACAGCTGTTTATGAGGCAAGAATTAAAGATAAAATAAAGCTGGATGAAATGATTATAAATGGTCAATGGAATTGGCTTGAAGAATGGACAGAAAGGTTCCCTGAACTCAGAAGCATAACAGTCATAAATATCCATAATAATCAGGAAGATAAAATTGTATGGGTTACAAGAGCAAATCAGAAATTGAATTTTTCTACCAAGCAGGCATGGCCGGATCTTAAATTTAATTGGCCAATTGTGGATTAGAATCATGTGATCTGGTATAGTCAACTCATCCCAGACATGCTTTTATTATTTGGTTGGCAATTCAAAAAAAATTGGTGACCTAAAACAAAATGGCTAGATGGCAGAATATAGGTGGATTGCAATGTGCATACTGTAAAATGGGTACTGATAGTCATGAGCATATGTTTTTCCAATGTAAGTTCCCTAGAGATGTTTGGAATGCATTGAGTGATTTGACATATAAATTAGGGAACATGGATAATCTGCAAGATGTGGTAAATGTGATTGCTGCACAAAAAGGAAAGCTGCTACAGTGTATTTTCTATGGCAGGAAAGAAACTTAAGAATTTTCAAGAATACAGAAAGAAATGAAAACACTGTATGCAGGATTATAAAGGACAGTGTGAGGCACAAAATGTTATCTCTCAAGGTCAGGAAGACCAAAAATGTAACAGATATTGCAAGCAGATGGAACTTTAGGTGGATGAATAATTCATTAATTGCTATTTAAGTAGCTTTGTATTAGTTTGGAATTTCAGATTGTATACATGAATTGTAGAGATGAAAGGGTTAGATGGGTATGTATGTTGGTAGTATTGAGACTTATCAATCTTGAGGTAATAAAATATTTTCACAATTCATAAATAAAAAAAAATAAAGGAAATTTCTTTTTGAAACATCATTTTTGTCAAAAAGGGACCAAGTTTTTGTTTTTACTGCTTTTTTCTATTTATCAACTCACTTTTTTAAAAAAAAACATAGTGGTATGTAAAACTTAAATACATAATCTTTTACTTGTAAATTTAAGGGCTGAAGTTGTTAGTTAGAGTTAAAGAGTTGGAGTTTTTATTTACAACTTGTAACTGGAGTTTTTTTGTACAAAAATATTTAATAAAGTAGTTGGAGCCGAAGTTTATTAATGTCAAATAATATTAAAAGGCAAACAAATAAAAATTTTAAAAATCAAATATAATTATATAATCGATACTTACGTAGTTTACTTATTTTAAAAACTCTAGCTAATTTCAAAAGCTTTTCTAAAAAGCTTTTGATTTAAACTTTTATGCGTAAAACAAAACTTATAAAATTTTATTTTTAAATGTCATAAACTCAACCTTCCGTAATTTGTTTACAGGAACTCTAAAGACTATCCAACATATAACGTTAATGTTTGCTCATTGGACCAACCTAAATATGTCGGTGAGATATTGTTTTGGTAGTCCGTATTTACGTTGGTTGCGTTCAACTCGCGTAACAGCTGTTGGGGATCATTGGTATGCGGGTTGTGTGAGGACGGGAATGAAAGTATTGAGCATCTTTTGTGCTACTGCCGCATTACTTCTATTGTTTGGAATCTGGTTTGTAATTGGCGTCGTATTCCACCGGTATTCTTTTTGGATATCAAAGACATTGTGAAGATTCATAAGTTTGTAGGGGCAGGGAAAGAAAAGAGGAAGGTCATCAAAGGTATTGTATGGACGACGTGTTGGTGTATTTGGTTGGCTAGAAACGATTGTAAGTTCAATGGTGTAAAGAATAGTCCTGGTAAGATCTTTCGTAATAACGTTAAAAGCCTTGGGTTTCTTTTTCCAGAAAAAGGAATTAGTTGAAAAGATTGGATCAATTTTGATTTTATGTAAATTCTGTATGTATTTGTACTATTGGTTGGTTGCTTGTGTTTTGCAAGGACCAGTGTATATAAAAAAAAAAACAAATATGTGATTTTCGAGAAGAGGAATATGGCTCAAGGTCTAGGAAGCAAAGACCCCAAATGTCGATGCATTTCATGTAAATGATAAAGCCAACGTGGCATTCATTGATAGCTCCAGGTTGACAATATATCATGGCCACAAAATGTAATCATTAAAGTCTTAAATAGAGGTACTATAGATTTAATCATAACATTTTATTTCTTAAAAATGATTAATTAAACATATATAATATGAATCGTCACTGTTTTCTATGTTATGGTGGGTAGATCATGTTCAATGTTTTTAAAGTAGAAAATTTATTTCTTCAAAAATCAGTTTAATAATTCCTTTTAGGGGTGGTACTAGAAAATTTTTTTTGAAAAGGGGCAAAATTAAAAAATTCATGGAAAAAAAAATCTAAAATGGGACAAAACTTTAAAAACCCATAAGAAAATCTAAAAAATTCATAAAAAAATTAAAAATACATAGTAAAATTTAAATTTCGAGGGTGGGCATTGGCCCCTTGCCCACCCTTTAATACCGCCACTGATCCTCTTAACAGTTTAATTCGATACATGGCAAAATCAAATGTGCTCCTATTTCACCTCTTTTGTCTATTGCCACCTCTCAAAATGGGGGAGTTTGATCACCCCAATTGTTACAAGTTGCCCCAATTGTTTAAATTGTCACCTCAATCATATATTTAAACTTTATTAGTATTTTAATATATTAATTAGTTATTTGAAATTTACGTTTTATCTTAATAACTTATTATATGTAAACATTTAGAAATTTTAAAATATATCGTTATAAACAATTTATTTTTATCCACATTTCGATATAAATTTTGTCGCAATTTGAAACCGAAATTTGTTATCCAAATATATAACAATTTTTTTTAGTATACTTCATCATACTTATACGGAATGCACGATTTGATTTAGTATACTTCAAGAATATTTATTCCATATGTTAATAAAAATTTACAAATAACTCATATTGGTTCTTCACATTGTATACCATGTATGATGTACAATTCAACTTAATTAAATTATAAATAATGTTCGGTATATATTTGTTGTTGTATAATCTATGTATTCATTTAAACGTAGATATTATTTTAACTAGAGTTAAATATCCGGTCATTGACCGGAGATAACAACGAGACATAGATTCGAACCCGTGTCATGAACTTTAACATGCCAACAGCTACTACCAAACCAAAGAAAACGCATGGTTAAACTATGCATCGTAAATCTTAAAACACAAAACTTTGGAGATGAAATATAAAATTGTAAATTTTGATGGAGGACAAAAATAAGAAGTTAAAAACCTTGGTGGTAAAAGTAGAAAGGCCAAAACTTTAGCAACATAAATTCTAAAACACAAAACTTTGATGATGAAATACAAAAATAAAAAGTTTCGTGAGGACAAAAGTAAAAAGCTAAAAAATTTAGTGGTCAAATTGAGAAAGCCAAAAACTAAACTATTCACCAAATTCATTTTGATTAGGATATAAATAAATATAAATTGTCTTATTATCGAAAGTTATTTTAAATTGTGTATATATATAATTAATAATTAATAATAAATATAATATATTATAAATGTTATCTATAGTACTATATAAAGCAACCCCTACCCATTTTATGTACAAGTAACGAAAATGTCTAAATTATCCCTGACTTATTACTACTCCACCTTCCTCCTTAAGTGATGTCTTAAAAGAACCCTTAATGAAATCATTTACAAAATGTATCATCAACTCTTAAAATAACTACACTATCCCGTTTTACATCAATTACCTTTACATGAATAACCTATATTACTCGCCGCCACCTCCACCTCCACCTCCCGTCTCCACCGCTACCGCCAGTCGCCACTGCCACTGCTGTCGATACCGCACGTCAGTCGCGCCGCCACAACCACTACCAGTCACCGCCGCTACCACCACTACCAGTCATCGTCGCTATCACCACACCGTCGTCGTTTTGCACGGGTTCTCCTCTATATGAATTCATAAAATCAACATATAGATTTGAATATGATTATGTTATTTGATATCACACTAATAAGATAAAAATCTTTTTTAGCGTTTAACAAGTGTTGTTAAAAAAAAATAAAAAATAAAGTGTTTAACAAGTGAAATTACTTAATGCTTTAACATGGTAAATTAATGAAAAGAGCATTTTCATATGTAGAGAATAAAAGATGTTTGAACATACATGATCTAACTTTAACATAAAATCTGAGTGGTATTTCCCTTCACCCGTGAGACCGTAACCTATGTAAACATGTGGGAGGAAAAAAACTTTGTGAGAGCTAGCTAAATCTGAGAGGTGGATTTCAAAATTTTCGTTTTTTATTTTTTTTCATTTTACACAGTTTTGTTGTTAACCGTATAAAATAAATAGTTTTTTTACACGGTTTTTATAATCAACCGTATCAAAAATTCGGTTTTTTTCATTTTACACAGTTTTATTGTTAACCGTGTAAATTAAACATAGACTAATACCACTTTTTGTAGTAGTGGCTATAAAATATTGAATGGTCTGTAAAATAAAATAAAGACTACCATCATTAAAATAAAATAGAATTTTTTACGTTACCAACATAAATCAATATTATTGAATGGTTTAGTTTGAATTTGTAAATGTGGTAATTTTTTGCATGTACTCTCTTGTAACGTTTATGTGATGTGGTAGTTATTTGCTAATAGTCCTTTTTAATGAAATTTAGCCATGTGTGTAAGATGAAATACCTCGTGGAAGATTAAGTCGCGCATTCTAGTAATTTTTGTAGGATACGATGGATAATTATTGCGTTTTTGCAATAGGTAGTCACAAAAGGATGGATCTTAATTCTAGATGTTCGAAACACTAATTAGATGATTTACGTTTCATAAACAGAAGCGGTTCTATATAGTGGATACATAGTTCCATGAACTTAGGTTAGATTAAAAAATTTTCCAGCAATTATATGTAAAATTATATTTGGACACATGTTATTCAAGATTTTAAACCTAGGTAAATTATGAAATAAGCATTTTGAAGCATTTAAAGTGAATAAATTATAATTGAACATATATAATTTTTATTCTTGGATCCGTCACTGTTCATATACCCAATAATATAATTGAAAGGAAATCCCAGAAATTCTATAAATTATATCTTTAAAGAATATGGCAACTAATATATTAAAAATAGTTAAAAGATTAACAAAAAGTATTATAACCCACTTGCTTGTTTTCTATAACGGGTTTTCCTCATAAAGTTTACATTACACTTTCTTGGAAATACATGCAGTTCTTATAAAATGATCGTTTAACTAATTTCATTGAAACTAGACATCGATTTTTCTAATAATTAACTTTATCGTCCAATAAATAGATAATGGGTTTTTCAACAGAACCAAAATTTCCAATATTGAAATTTTGTATTAAGAGAATCCGGCCACCCTTGACCCCTTGTCAGATAAAATAGAATGTTCCATATATATATGCATGCCACTACTACTTTCTAGTACTCCTGAGTTTATTTTAGTATAGTTATCAATATCAATCAATTAATAATCATTTTACTAGAAGAAAAAAAAATAAAAAATCAAGCACTAATATATGTGCAAGAAAGAAAGACTCTAGACTACAGCTTATGACTTTAACTAGATTTTGTACAATGCATGCATGTGCAAAAATAAAAATAATGAATCTATAATAATTTTATTGATTTATAAGTAATGATTATTTTGATCAATACATTCATTAAAAATGATAGTTAATAATGTATAACTATATGGTTAAATAGCAGTTTGAATAAGCTGATATAAGTTTACATTGATCGATACAATATTGATAGCAATACAACGAATGTGTTTTAACATTTTATTGAATTATTATCTGTTGACCTATTTTAAAATTTGTAAAGTATTAATGCTTTTATCTGAACTTTTCTTTTCTTTGTACGTATTAATCGACCTAATTTGTTGAAATAAATAATGTTAGTTTTATATAACTTGAAATAGTAATAGATTTTGCTATAAAATACGTACAGTATTTGATCACCTGCGCGCTTTATATATAATTCATCAACAAAATTAGCTCAACAATTTAATTAAGATAAGGTTGGTGGTTAAATAGTGATTCAATTAAACCCGTCTATTTCTAGGAAAGGCACCATTAATTATTCACGTACAGTAATGATTTTGATTTTCTTAAAAAAATAATAATAATAATAAAATTAATTAATTTGTATTGTGAAACAACAGCAGTTTTTTCAAGTCATGTGTTTCAAAGGTTAGAAAATTCTTGCATCCATATATATCCCAGTCTCTCATTCCCATACCGAGTCGTCTTGTAGACCCAAAACCAAAAAGATGCAATTTTATGAGACCATGACCAAGTCAACCCAACACCTTTCTTCTTGTTCCAACGTATTCAAGACATTACAAATACTTTGATTCTTTTTCTTTCTTTTCTTAACCCCTTTTACCCATTTCTTCATATATTATTTATATTTATATTAATTTTCTTTTCATATATGAATACAAAACCTTAACCATTCCAACACCATTAATTAATTTTAGTCGTTTACCCTCCAATTTTTCGTTATTCACCGAGCCACCATCAAATTTCTGACCACAATCGAATAAAAATTAAGATCCCGAGAGAAACGTCAATGGAGGAGATTGTTTCTTTGATATTTCATGGATGCAAACTAGTTAAACACCTTGAACAAACCCTACCCAACATCGCGAACCAACCTCATGTTCTTATTAGTTCGTGTGACGAGATTAGTAGAGTTTTTGGTAATGTAAGGGAGCAGTTGAGTACGGCGGTGCACGAGTATGGCCATCACGAGCCACAACCAACATCGGAGGTAGCTGGTGGATCAGTGCCGGAGTGGATGAGGAGTTCGCAAGCAATGGATATGGTGCTACATGAGCAACTAGCTCACCATCAACAACATGGGTTGGAGGTCATTGGTAGCGGAGAAATGGGAGGTGGAAATGTGGCGACCGTGGCGACCGATGTCATTCCTTCAACATTGCAACGAACACGAAGAAGGTATCTATTGAGGAATTAATTAAAGTTTGCATTTTTACGTACCTGATCAGCATTTAATTTAACTTTGCAATAACTTTATCCAAGAAGTTAAACTCAATAACATGCTTTTCATATGCACTTGTTTATGATTTATTGAATTTTCGTAAAAAAAAAAATATATGCATCGCATTTTACATCATGGTATTGTTAACTTGTTATATATGGTGTGTTAAGTTCCATGCAAAAATACGTTCATTTTTGGGTGAAGCTAGATTTCAGATATACATAAAGTAAAATTGAGCAACATATATTAAATTTTTGGGTTTTACTTATGACAGCCTTATGGGTTGTTTTAACGTACATAAAATGTTATACCTTTTTGTAATCAAATTCAGGGGATGATTTTTATATATGTAAGTACCAACTTTTCATGCATGTTATTGACCGTCCTAAATTTTATTAGCATTATCCATTTCATACAAAATTTTGTTCCATCGACAAACACTTAATTGGCAATTAATGTTCATGCGTGATATTGAGTGTGTTGTGATAGAACTCCACTTTTCTTTAAGAAGGGAAAAACCTTAAATGACATAGATATATATAGATATGTATGCCTTGAGTAACGAGCTTGCTAAGTTCGAAATTTATCATGTGTACGTAAAATGCATGCAGAAATATAACAAGTCACAAGAAGCACATCGTAAGCTAATTAATAGAGATACAAAACTTGAATATCTAACTAAAAAATTAAACTCTAAGTGATAGAAATCACAAATCAAGAAACCGCAAGGTCTAACGCGCGTACTCCGTTTATGTGTTATTGATCAGGAAAAATGAAGCAGATAGACGAACGTTTAGAATACCTGCTCCCAGAATGGGCAACACCGAAGTTCCACCAGAAGATGGCTATACTTGGAGAAAATACGGTCAAAAAGAAATTCTTGGTTCAAGATTTCCAAGGTATAAAAGTCACTTACAACATGATAATTATGTGGCTATATTAACTAATTATTACTGTAATTTTTATGTTTTTATCCCTCAAGTTAATTTTTGTTAGAATATAAAATCTCAATTTGGAATATTATTATTATATTACAATCACAATTAAGCTCGATCAATATTACGTACATGTTATATATACTTGTTTTCCAAATATATTGGGATTGTACGTATATCCCAAACAGTTAACTTACACGTCACAATTGAAAGTTTCTTGGTATGTATATATCTTGAAAGTCCAATGGTCCTATGATTGCAACTGGTTAAAAGTGACCTTTTTAATTGTTTTGAATTCAAAGGTTCTGTACATATATATATATATATATATATATATATATATAAAAGATAGTCTTCTTGCCACGACATATGTTTATTATCACTTTGAATATTCAAGATTTCAAATATTTCATGCAGTGAGCGTAGACTTGGTATTCTAGATGTAACATTTTGTAAATTATACTATAGCTTATTTATTTATTTATTGTTTATATTTTTGATCCTTTGTATTTCAGGGGGTATTACAGATGTACCCATCAAAAGTTGTATAATTGTCCAGCGAAAAAACAAGTTCAAAGGGTAAACAATGACCCATACATTTTTGAAGTAACGTATCGCGGTGACCATACATGTATAATGTCCTCCACTGCACCCTCAATGCCGCCGCCGCCGCCACCACCACCAGAGGCTATGACCACCCAAACTCCACCGTCTCATTTGCCCCCAACGGCGTCACATTCACTCCCTCAATGGTTATCGATTGATCTCAAGCAATCATCAGTCGGGGACCTTTATAGCATCACTACGCACCATACTACCATGCAAACTTATACGAACCAAACTGATATTGGTAGCGGCGAAGGCCCATCGTCTCCTGCCAGATATGTTGATTATCCAGGAATGACGGATTTGGTTGATACCATGTTTAATTCTGGTAGTAGCAGCAACAATAGCATGGAACTAATTTTTTCTCCTAATGAAGAAAAAAAGGAAAAAACAAATTAAATATATTTATTCAATAATAAGAAAACAATGCATTTTTGTAACTTTAGGTTGGGTG
Organism: Solidago caesia; assembly: GCA_028566075.1. Classification (NCBI taxonomy): domain Eukaryota; kingdom Viridiplantae; phylum Streptophyta; class Magnoliopsida; order Asterales; family Asteraceae; genus Solidago; species Solidago caesia. Next base: position 25,524,495 of record JAOXNX010000031.1, read on the forward strand.
CATCTAACAATTCAATAGCTTAATTATCAATCTCTGGTGAGGTTGTAATTAATGGCTCAAAATATAGGTTTTCTTTGATGATTTTGCAATATGTAATTTAAATAATTTGTTGTTCTGCATTGTACCTTTTTTGGCAATCCATAACTTGTTGTACGACTTGGTACGTAGTTGTTGCATTAATTTTTTTTTCTTCTTAATTGTCATTGTGAAATTATTTCAAATCTTACTATATAGTATATATTTAAACGAGGATAACTCGGTCAGTTAAACATTCCACATCATTATCCTAAGGCTGTTTGGCTCACAGAATTCCAAAGAATTCCTGAAATTGAAATTTGAATTCCATTCCTAACCATGTTTGGTTGGAGAAACGGCATTAAGGTGATTTATCATTCATCAATAATTAGTAATTTTAATAGATTTATGCCAAAATGGATTATCTCATTAAATAACGGAGTAAATTACATGGTGTTTTCTTTTTGAAATCAAGTTAGTTCCCTGTAATTTTATTCGTACGTTTCAAAAGTAATATAGTAGTTAAGGTAAGTGTCACAATTGCTGGTTAGAAAATAATCTATATCGATCTTTGTGTTTACACAAAAACTATAATTGTTTGTTCAATCCATCTAACTTTATTAACGGATAGTAAAATAATATGAAACCATATGTTGCTGGGTTTTAGTGGTGATAATGAATTAAATATGGATTTGTGTATAAAAGGAAAATTGGGTTTTTATATATACAGTAAGATTTTTTTCTTCCGAACTCAAAGTTTTGGGCCACTGTCCTTTTGACTCCAAAAGGCCCGTAATCTGTCATGTTCGAAATGAGAACAGCCCAAAGTTCAAACATCTCTTCTCATGTGAGTGATATGGTTACATTAATTAATTGAGTGAACAACTTGACAATTGTCAATATTATACATGACCAGACGAAAATTGAATACCAAAAGAAATTTGTCGCATCATCTTAAATTCATAATCATTTCATTTATAAAATGTGGGTACAGTACTGAATGAACTCGACAATTTCTCCTACTTGTGAGTCAAGTTGGTCGCTAGGTAGCAAGATCGAGGTCATCATGCATGTGAACATTACGTATGAATCAGGACTCTCTTTTTTGTTTGAGGTCCAAGATGGATTTGACTGAAGTTGATGTATCGTAACTTCACCTAGAAACTTTATGAATGACATATATATATATATTAAGATCAATTGTTTTTATTTTAACATTGGCCTCATAGTTTGTGAAGGTTGGTATTGTGGTAACCTCAAGCTTGAGCAATTAAGCTAGGTAGGTTAGTGAAAAGCTCGGGCGTCCACTTGACCACTAGGTTCATCCAAGGTTAAATTTGACAAAGTAAGCTATTTGCATGTTTGAATGGTTTATGATACGGTTTATTTATTTTTTACAAATTATTTTGGTTGACATACCCTTTGATGGTCATTATCTAATAAAATTTATTGTTTAAATTTCTTATAACCCTAATATTTAACAAGAATTACTATTTAAATTTTATATAGGCGACCCGTGTCGGGACACGGGTTTTACATCTAGTTTTTTTATATATATAATTAGAATAGAATATATGGATTAATAATGCTATATCTATACTATTTTATAAAAAATTTATGCCTTTTTATTTTTGGAAATGTTAAAAGTTATGTAATATTTTGACCTAATACCTCTTAAAATATTTTCACCTATACTACCCCTTAACATTAATTATATTTACATTAGTTACTTACACTACTCGTCACCGTCACCACCACCACTAGTTGCCACCGCCACCACCAGTTATCGCCTATTATTTAGTATGGAGTAGCATATGTTTTGACATATCCGACGGTTCAACAGGATCGAAGGGAATATATGGATTATCTTCGCTAAATTATTTACTCTATCTCATGTGTAATCCAACAATTATAATTCGGACTGTTTGTTGCTGTGGTTACTAATTTATTAACATCTTCAAAAAATTTGTTTTTTTCATTTATTGGCATTTTCTCTAAATAAATGTTCATTTTGGCTATTTATTTCTATTGTGTCAGTTGTATTTATCTACCATTATTTGTAGACCTCTTAGGGGGGAGGGTGTGGCCCTCGGGTACCCTCGGTTTCATTGTCGGTTTCTTCTCCACACCATACCGTGTGGCACGGTTTCAA
>JAOXNX010000031.1:25554298-25569822 GCA_028566075.1 Solidago caesia
TTCACTATTAACGGAAGGCACATGTTTGACTAACAGTCAAACTAACGATAAGGAAATAAAGAAATCGGGATGTTACATCCCATTTACCAAGATACCATAAGTAAATGTAGTTGGTTTCAGGCCCCTGGCTTTCATCTCATTGAAGAGTTTTTTTGCAACTACAGGATTTCCCGTTTGAAACAAACCTTGTAATAGACTATTGTAAGTCACGACACTAGGAATCAAACCTTTGTCTTTGATTTCTTGAAAAAGATGCATGGCCTCATGGATTCTGTTCTTCTTGCTGTAACCATTTATAAGGCTGTTATAGGTAATGATGTTGGGCGGAAGATCCTTTTCCACCATGCCATCAAGAACTTTTCGCGCTTCATCTAATTCACCACGTAAACAGTATCCGTCAATTAATGCAGTATAAGTGATTACATCTGGATGTAGACCTCTTTGTACCATTGCCTGCGCAGCAAGCTCTGCATCGTTCACTGATCCTTGTTTGCAAAAGGCATTCACCAAGATATTGAAGGTATCCACCCCCGGTAAGATACCTTTCGCCTCCATATCCATCAACATTCTAGCAGCCTCACTCTCTCGACCGAAGTTACATAGACCCTGAACCAGAGTGTTGTAGGTGATAACATTTGCGCGGATGCCTTTTCCAGTCATGCCGGAGAAGAACTCTAATGCCTGATCCACCATATTCTCTTTGCATAGGCTATCAATGATTGAACTATAATGTTCTACCCTCGGTTTACACGAGCCGTTTTCCATAAATTTGAGCAAGTCAACAGCCTTGGTGGTGTGACCTACTTTACAGAGGCCATTTATAATGGTTCCATACATAACCTCATCAGGCTCACAAATTTTTTCTTTAACCAGTTTCTTGAATAACTCAACAGCTTCAAAAACCCGATCAGCGAGAACAAGGCCGTTTAAGAGAGTGTTGTAAGTGGGTACAGTGGGTGGATGACCTAGCTTGAAGATAGTGGCTAGTAAAGCAAAACCATAATTCAGTTGATTAAGGCGGCAATAGCAGTTGATGGAGATGGTCATTGCATATATATCAAGTGGAATACCCATCAAATGTATTTGGTGAAAAAGTGAAAGGGCAGTAGAATAATGTTTCATGTTTACAACAGCAGTAATTAATCGATTAAATTCGGAAATGGAAGGTGGTGGTTTTCTGTGAAGCATTTGATCAAACAGTTGGAGGGCGTCGTGGAGGTTAGTAACAGTAGCGGGTGCTGCATTGAAAGTAGACAAAAATCTTCGATTCAAAGACAAGGTTGCAGTAATAGTGAAGAAATGCGGAAACACAGGAAAGGAGGTGTTAACTTTATTAATATGACAACGAAATGGAAGTAACCAGTACATCATTCATTCATTCTCAACTCACTCACTCACTCAGTGAGTTATCAAAGGATTCACATTTGTTACTCGATCTACTTCAAACCTCTATTTTGCCTCTCCAGGTTTGAAATGGCTTTCATTTTTGCCCCTAAAATTTAATTTAATTACTAACAACTTCTTTTATATTTAACCCGTATATAAGGTTCATCGTATTTTTAAAGAAAATTATTTTAATTAAATCTTTGGCTTTCACCTTATCAGACTTTAAATGGTTTTATTTTTTATTCATCAAGTTTCAAGTTTCATAGTTTTATTTTATTTATTCTGATGTAAATGGTTTTTTCTTTTTGGTACTCAAATACAATTACTTATTCTTTTAAACGTTTTTTCTTCTTTTTTGTTTTTTTGTCTTTTTTAACAATGTTAAAAACGACACTTTCATTTTAGCGTTTCCTTGATAAAATTTGGTTCGCTCCTGCCACAAAGCACCAAATAAACCTACCTTGTTATTATCTAATTTTCATCAGGTTGATAACTTTAGATATTTTCTTTTAGAGTCGAAACTCGTCAAATACATTACATCACATGTGATTTCATTTGAAGCCTAAGCCTATAATTAATCTTCTATAACCAAAAAGTTCAAAATGACCTATATATTTAGGGGATAACATATATGCTTCTAGCAGCATGTTGATACATGTTTCCCTCCTCACAATCTTTAAAAATTTTTTAAAACATTTAGCCATGTGATTGAAATCAATGTGAGAGGGAGATAGAAGCATATATGTTATCCCCATATATTTAATCTTCTATAACCAAAAAATGTAACTAGACAAGGATGATAGTAAGCGAACTAAATATTTAACATCCTGAATTTTTTTTAATTTTTTTTTTTAACTTGATAATCTACACGAGCACACCCCACCTATACTACACGTTTGTCGAAGTTGGGGCTTTGACTCTCAACTACTTGTTTGCTCCATGAGCCTCCTTTCGGCGGCTATAGCGGCTGCTACACCTGGCGGAAAATGCATTAAATTCGAAGTTGATTCTTCTTTATCTTGTTCTAGTGTGGATGGGGCAACTTTAAACAGAGACTCCACATCTTTGAGTGTAAAGACGGGCTGATCTTGGTTCTTTTTGTTCCCACTTATAAACGAACAACTATCCCTGCTTTTATTTAGTTTATATAAGCTCTCTTCAACCGTGTCTTTCACCTGTCATACAAAACAATTTGTGTCAGAAAATGCTCTTGCTTTACTTGATAAACTCTTGAAGACTCTTCTAACAATATGTTCGGCTAAAGGAAGCATACTATGAAACGATGGACCAGTGTCTTTTTGGTTTGTCCAATGCGGTGCACCCTGCTGATTGCTTGTGCCTCAGCTGCAGGATTGAGTAGCGGCTCTACAAGAATAACATGTTCTGCTTCTAAAAGGTTAAGCCCATTGGCCCCATGCTGAATCAAGATTAGCAACACTTGAACAGAATTTGATTCTTTCCGTCTATTTTTCTTACTCGCGCCATCTTTTACACCAACTTTCTCTCCTTTAAATTGACTGATGGCATCATGCGCTCTCCTGAAAAGTTATTTTAATAAAATGTCAACATCCATAAATGACAATGGTGAATCATTGCAACATATAATTTGGATAATATAGTTCAAAGCATACATACCTCCCTCCTTTCATTCTGACAAAACTAATATCATTAGCTGTAAAAGAATGTTCCAGCACATCAAGAACATCGTTCCAACTGGAGAAAACAAGAATCTTGGCTTCTGGGTTTGTAGAACCGATCCACAGTATTCTCCTTGTAACTGCTACAATCTACAAAATACCAAATTTTGTCATGTATGAAACAAATCCTCGAACAATCACACAGTTTGCATTCTCTGATAAGAAAAACTTATACCCTCAATCTACTAGTAACAATTCTTGGGTAAACATATAAACTTTTATTTGCAAGATCTAAAGAAATGGAATCACATGTATACCTTTGTGCTATAAGAACCATTGACATTCACAGAATCTTCTGTGCTGCTAGAAGTTTGAGCAGAAACATTGGGTGACTTATTTTGCCTATCATCAACATAAGCAACATTCACATATTCTGTATGCTGTCTGCATGTTGGGCACATCACCCATTTCTCACGAGACTTCCCAGGATAATGAATTCCCCTCTCACTTATTCCAAGGAAACCTGCAAACAACCAAGTTGCATGCAAAATCATTTACAACACTCTTGAAAGGGAAAGACATAATTCCGATAAGACGGCAACCTTTTAGTCACAAACAAGTGATGCAAAAATAATCCAAAGGAACTTATGATCAACGGAAAAAGTACCCATGGTTAATCACACTATTATTGATTAATCACATAAGAGTATTCTGATTATAGGTATTGGTAAAAAAATAATAAAGAAAGACCAATTGAACTATACAAGGAACTTACATTTACAGCACATAATATGTCCACACTGAAAAACCATCTTTTGATTGCTTAGTCTTTCTTGACAAACCGGACATGCGTCCTCTAACTGGACTGATTTTTCATTCTCTCTCTTTCCAAGCAAGTTAGCATGAGAATTTGTCAAAGCTTCAGCCTCAGATAGAACACATTTGCCTTCTGAATTGCAATTTTGTTTACGCTTTACCAAACCCTGAAGAATAGAAAAAGGATATTAAAAGTTTAACACCTTTGTAATACAAGCACTAATGAAACAAACATAAAACGAAGTATAAGCACATGATAATGTGATATTAATACCTTCAAATAACGAAGCTGCCCTTTTATACGTGATAATGAGGATAACGCAAAAAACTTTTCACCTGAATTTTCAACGCTTGCTGTTTCTAACTCTTCTAAACTTAATGCATCAATAGATGTATCATCTTCATTTTCTCTCAGCCGTAATCGTGAGGTTGCCATATTTAACTCATCATGAGCATTAAGAACCTGAGCTTGGGCAATTGCCAGGGATCTTGCTTGAGCATACTCCTTTCGCATTCCCTTAAAAAAAGTTGTCATATTGGCAGTGTGAGGGTTGCAAGAAATCAGTATACTAATTATGAGTACCACGTACATTTAATTCAAAATTATATTTGAAAATCCCAATTTATGTTCCATCAAACTGCCTCTGAGAAACTAAAAAGACGTATATAGGTAAAAAAAATTTGTTAAACATGTATCTCTTGGTAAGGTAAAGATGCGGCAGGCAATCCATACAGAAAAAAATTCTGAATATTCATGAAAAATCATGTATAAAACCATAGGTGTACAAAAGGATAAACTAGGTTGCCTTTAAGAAGAAATAAATGATCGCATACCTCAAGAAGAAATAGATGCTTTTTGGCTGCTGACGTTGCTTCTGTATCTAATAGAGCCTTCGAATAGCTCTTTATAATCCCAAGAACAACTTCCAGCTCTGAAGGAGATTTAGAAACCTGTTGGTACACCACAGTAAATAAAAACCATAGTATCACATACAGCAGAAATAACCTACATGCATTTGAATCTAGTATTCGGAAGCTTCCTTATCTAAATGCAAACTTTCATCTCTATTCACATCTGTTGTGCTTTTGTTTCTTTAATTTTCTATTTATGCCGATATAATAAACCTCGAAATGTTTATCATCTTTGTAACCATATTGGACCCACTAGCTTTTATAATCAAATAAAAGCGATGAAAATGTTGCGGGTCAACCCAACCCTTTTCAACCCATACCAGATACTAGACACTTTGACCTATTACCCAACCTGCCAGCTGTCCATGTTGCCAGCTCTAAGTTCAATACTCACCGTAATCTTCTCCCCAACATCCCTTTTCTTCCCTTCATTTTCATAGTCCACACTTGATTGTGATGAAGCTTTGCCAGGTTGTGACAAAGTCCGATAAAAACGATTTAAAGCCGACACTTTTTTCCGTAAATCTACTGTCTCCTCAGCAGTTGTAATCGCCCCTCCATCATGTCCTTTGTTAACTCGAAATAGCCTAGCCTCATAAGCCTGCATGAATGAGCAAGAAGATCAAGTAACAAACAGATTTGACTTCACATTAGGAAAAAGAATTTGATGCAAACAGAAACCTGAAATAATTCATCCAGTTCACAGTGCACACAGATGCGGTCTTCTCCATTAACTTGACAATTTGGACAGTATCTCACTCGTTCTACATCATCTGGTAGTGGATTTTCCATAGTCTGGTCAACTTGCAGAAGTCTCTCTAGAAGAGTTTTTCGAGAGTCTTCCAATGAATCCAGGCTAGTCTGAATATAATACTTGAGTGCAGTTATGCTCCTAAAGCTGAATTAGAAAATAAAATAAGTATATTTTTGAAAACATGAGGTCCATTGCAAGTATATGTGCCATGTCATCTAAAAGAGATATCCATTCAACATTGACTAACAAACATAAAACAATCACGCTGCAAATTAAAATTTCCAAGCCTACATGATAAGCATTAACAAACAAACAAACAGTCTGTTTTCAAGCAGGAAAGTCTCAAATCACCAAATACATGGCATATGGTATATGTGATAGTGGCTTAGTGAGCAATTAGTATTTACAATTGAAGATTATATAGATTTATTTCTTTCCTTAACATGTACTGCAGTAGAACACAAAATGTAGTTACAAGAATTTTTATGCTTAAATAAGCCCAGTTCAATCGCAATAACCAAAAAGTTAAGGCAAAAGCAACCACGCCTTCACTTACATGTGAGCGTGATTTAATATATGTGAAGACAACAAACAAGCATCTAGATCATAAGATTACAACAATTTTTTTTAATAATAAGCTCAATAACAATGCTTCATGCTTGTTTTCACGGAAAAGAATACTTTAGGTATTTGATATATACATATTTTGATAGGAAACCAACTATCTTCGCTTGATTAGCAAATATCAATTGTATGCTGAATATTTAAGATCAAGTGTCTCCAGTAAAAAATAAAAAGATAAAAATAGCATATTCCAAAGAATTTCCGATCACTACCAGAACACAACATTACAGCATAAAAAAATTGCACAAAAAAAGAAAAGAAAAGAAAAGAAAAAAAGAAACAGAAACTATTACGAACCATGCTGCAAGTCTTGACGTTTTTGAAGTGTTAAGAGTCCCAGAGACAACATCCCCTACTTTTCTGATAAAATCAGATGAAGAATCCTTGTTTTGCTCAATAAGTTGCAGGGCTTCTGCCCACCAAGTAGTATGCTGGTTTCTTCTATCATTATGTGCATTACTAACCTTAAAAGGAATAAGAAACAACAAATGATAGATTTATGAATCTAAGATGTCGACAGAAAACTGAAGAACAGATTCTTACTCAACAGCATATCAGAATCCGGTGTCATATTGTCAGGAAGTACTTGCCTATTTTGAAAATAATTAAAATACCCATCAATTGAGCAAGGAAATCTTGTGAACTAAAATAAATGTCATCAATATTGGCTCAGATGACAATTTTGGATTAAACTTCACCAAAAAAAAAAGTTCAAAAAAAACTTTTCTTGAGACACCACAAAAGAAACCTGCTGCATTATTTTAAGACATACACAAAATTTAATCAAGAAAAGGTTGTCAAGGGAGTGAACAATTTTCTGCAAAATAATACAAAACAGAATCCTAAATAAACAATTTAAATTTGAAGTAGAAATAGTTTGGATAAATACCAGCTCATAAGATTTCCTGAATTCCAGCTGAGCAACAGCCAATCTTGAGCTAAACATGGACAAGAATTTTTGCTTTAAATTGTTGCATGTCATCTGCAAAGATTGGTAGCTGGTACATCTGGATAACATGGAATGTGGCCTATGCACGATATTTTCCTCATCATTTGACCCATTTAAAATATCACGTTGATCATCTGATTTGTCATCACACATCTTGCAGCCATTACCTTCACAACTTCCAGGACCAGAACATCCAGTATTCAGTTTATCGGTCAAAGGGAGTATCTCAGCAAGATTATAATGTATGTGAATGTTTAACAGAGGGTCCACCCTGAAATCTTCTGAATGCTCTTCAGCTAACTCCAAAGCTTCTTTATACAATGAAATAGCTTGACGGAAATCTTGTTTAATTATAGCTATCCCTGCAAGCCCATTCAATGCCACAACTAGCTTCCTTAGGGCTTCCTCCCCTTCTACCTTGGTTTTACCAACAAGAACCTATGAAAATGGAAAATTATTTAGAAGATAAACAAGATAATGTGTATAAAAGGTAGTTAGATAATACTCTTTAAGGGAAAAAAAAAGGGGAGAAAAAAAACAACCATTAGTATCTCCTCCATTGTCATGGGAGATTGCTGTAGAGAACGTAACCCGGAACTTCCTACTTGGGGATGACAGCAAGCTTGACGTAGCTTCAAGAGGGAGTTCAAAAGCTTTGCAGCCTCCGCATTGGTAAGGACAGAATCTAATGAAGCATAGCATGTGAAACGGACAGATTATTTAACTACCACAGATTCGTAGCCAACATTCACCAAAGTACAAAAAAAAAGGAACTGGTGCAAAGGTAACCAACTTTGGTCCAATTACTATATTAGCTTTAAATCGTTATTAGGTAGCCACTTTTTTGCCCCAGAAATAGAACCCTTAAACTTATATAATTTCCATGTAAGGTAATCCGTAACTTTGTCAGCAAGTAACAGTTGTCTCAGAGCCACAGAAGAAGAAAAAAAGGGTCAGCATGCGAGAAGTTACCAAAAAAAATTTTCAACCACGTATGAAAATATTGAGGGGTTCAATCAAGGTTTTAGAAGTTAATGGTTTATGCTATTAGCCGTTATAAAGTTAACTGCAGTGAAATTGTCAATTACCTGAAGCTTGTTCTGTGGAAGCATTAGTATTGAAACTCTGAATAACTTCCCTAGCATAGGTCAGACAAGTTTCATGTTGCCTGTGATAAAAGTGTTCTTCGATTGGTGTGAGAGATAGCCAAGAAAGGCATTCTTCTTGTGGAGGCAGCAGCAACTCTTCAGAAACATGTGACTTTGAGGATCGCCACATTATTTGCCTGAAGAGATTATGAGTAAATTCTACAGCCCCCGCATCTCCCCGCTGTGAATGTAAGAGCAATTAAATGAAATGAAGACAAGCAGATTAAAATTTTACACCCTTAAAATATATAAATAAATAAATAAATAATGATCCACTGAGACAAGTGAGCTCAATAAATGCGTAAAGCAACTACACATCCCACAAAGTTAATCATTTCACTGAAACATAAGTCAGTTAGTACCTCATAAGGATCTCTAATGACATGAACCCACCACTTGAGTACATCGTATGGGCTACCTTGGAGAAATCTTAACAGCCCATATAAGTCATCTAGCTTACGCTGTATAGGAGTCCCTGTAATACACCAACGATGCATAGCATGTAATCGCATAGCCATTTCTGTTGCAGCAGTAGTATTACTCTCCACCATTTGGGCCTCATCCAAACAAAGCCTCCACCAAAATATTTTAGTGAGAAGAGTTGGTATAACAGGGTACCTGCAAACAACATCTGGTTACCATTCAAAACATAAGAAGGACAAGAATTCACTTTGGTCAACTAGGCTAGTTTTATAAATTTATTTAAGCTATGCATGGGTATATTATCCCATCAAAGACAGATGGTAAAATCCACTAAAAAAAGGATCAACATTAATAAGAAAAAAAAACTAACAGAACAGCTGTGAGAATACCTTTTTTGGTATCTCATAAGATAGCGATCCCCCTCGTGTCTATCAGTATCATGAGATAAGTCTTCTTTGAGCACATCATATGTTGTTAAGACAATGTCGGCACTAAGCAGTTCACCAATTTTTGTAACAGGTTTACTAGAAGAAGGAGTGGTTCTAACACCTTCATAAATATGCACTTTCAGTGAACCTGGACTTGTATGACTGAAAAGCAAAACAACAGTGAGGGGAAGAAGAAAATAACAAGAGGAAGAAATACATTTAATTCAAATGGCCAATCATCCCTTTAATCCTGACTATAGACATTAGAGATCTAATAACCAACTGCCAACACTCTCAGTTAATTCATTGTATTACATTAACTTCTAAGCCATATAGTTTTGGCTATCCAATTCATGAAGAATTATGCTTTAAAGACATGCAAGAAGGAAAAAAGAAAGCAAAAGAGAGTGTACCGAGTAATTTCAGCATGCCACTGAGGCAATATAGGTGCTGGGCACACTACAAGAGTTGCACCAGTAGCAACCGGGGAACTAGTTGCTTCAATCAGTTCTGAGCAAAGTTGACAAATATGAGCCTCATCATCTTTGTCTGAATAGCCCACACATTTTGCATGTTGCCAAGCATCACAGACATCACACTGTATCCACAAACCTATATACTTGGAGCTTTCACTTACAGCCCCACAAACACACTCAATACGATCTCTTTTCATTCTTTTGATGTTAGGTTTGTGTTCTCCAGCAACTTGTATCATCTCTTCATGTACACCATCAACTTCAGTGTCCAACTTTCTATGTCCAAATACACAAGCAAGTAGCTCAATAGTTTTTCCCAAACCCATCTCATCTGTGTAAAGATGACATATAATAAATCATTTTTAGGATCATCCTAACACTTTGAAAAATTCAAATGTGACACTCGCACCTCGTAGCTCCCCATCACCCACCCCCAACAAAAGAAAAGCAAGAAACAGGTATCATTCAAAGATAATATCCCAAAAATTGGCCAACTCTAAGCAAGATTTGCAGGGCCAGAACCACAGCTATAACTGTAGTACATTTTGCCTAAAGAACTGAGGATAAGCCCCGATATCCAAATTCCACACTAATGTGATTCTGAACTATGGAACAACCACAAAAACTTATCGAACTTCTTTCTGGTAATTTTTCTATGTGCGATGTGGGATCAGCGTATTATAGATGTACATGACAAAGACAGCATAAACAACATACAGAAAAAGAATGGTTTGAAGAAAAGAAGTGTATTATGGAATGTTTAGACTTTAGACTAACTTCACTGCTTTATCAAAGGCATGGCAGCAAAACCCGTACCCGATGGGAAATTTAATACCATGAACAAGTTTAACCAGAGAAGGGGAAATCCCCGACACCGAATCCATAATACATAGACCAAACACACACACATATAGATTAATATAAATTACCTTGTTCATGAGTATTATAGCTTACATGAACAATTTCTCTTCAACTTAAACATTCTAAAAATCTACGAATCTCGTATCAAAAAACTTTTTATCGAAAGCAAGTACTTGACATATAAGGTATCATGAAAACTTAAAGATCACTAACCATGAATATTACTTTATGGATGCTTTAGTTATTCAGGGTTAATTGAAAGGGAGGGAGTGAGGGGAGAGGGAGGGGGAGGGGGGGAAGATTTCTGAAGAGGATGATGTGAACTCATTCCCCCAATGGCGATGGGGATGGAGACTAGGGAATGGGATCCCCGGTATTCCCAGAATGACATTGAACTCCATCTATTCTCTCCTATAAACACATCTTCATATACAAGAAAACACTAACTCAAATAAACAGGGGGTACATGTTATCCTAAAAAAACACATGCAAGTCGATAACATTAAGTAGAAGGACTAACCTGCAAGAATGCCACCAAAAACGTAAGAAGAACAGTTCTCAGGATTCACTGAAAGACATCCGCTGGGGAAACAAAAATTGAAAATGATGAAAACAAATTTCATAGATAAATTTCTGTGTCAGTGATGGAGGGAAAGTATCTACACTGAATATAATGCAGATTAGCTTACTAAGGGAGAAAACATGGTAAGTTGATGAAAGATATACTATATTAAACTCTATAGTGTGACTTGATTCTTTAATTTTGCCTGGTGTCTTTTATTCCCTCGAGTGTGTTGTTGCATATCTATTATCAAAGGTTTTTTCTTTTTTTAGAACGGCGAGTTAGTTTTAGCGATCGAGTACCCACAGTGACATCCAAGCGGGCAGTATGCAGACCCCGATCCCCGATCCCTTGCTACAACCCCCAAGGGAAACCCTTGGGGATACCATCCTGAAGGGGAAACCCCTTGAAGAGACTCGTGTCAAAGATATGAGCTAATCTGTCAAAGATTTGAGTTAATCTCATATTATGCAACAAGTCAAATTTAGAATTAATTCTTTCCTAGTTTTAGTTTTCTAATTTGTGTATAAATACCTCATGTATGATTCAATAAAGATCATCTCTTTCCCAAAAAGTCTTTAATTTTGACAACTCGAACCCAAGACCTCTCCAAGAGGAAAACCCCTGGCCCACACTGCAACATATGGGTGGCCAATCCATCTGAGGGGATTGGGTAATGAACAAATCGATTATCAAAGGTTTGATGTAGACATATAATGAACAGATCGATTATATGGTTGCATCTTTTATCTGACTTTGGTATGACTTGGTCCTCCTTTTTGTCCTTCCATTTATTTCATTTCCCATTCAGTCATTAGATTATAAGAACTGAAATAGAGTTATAGCCATAGTTGGTAAGGCAAAGATTATATCTGTGAAATGGTAGCCAAGAGGATATATAAAACGCAAAATGAACCTATGAACCATTAGACGTTGAAAACAGCTGACGCCTAACGACAATTCAACATAGAACTAGTAAGTAATCAGGAACATCAGATTTCTGTACCTAAATGAATTGTAATATATTTTTGAGCACGAATCGACTAAATCCACCGGCGTGCATAATGGTGAAATAAATTGACTTGGTTCACTTCCTGCAAGGCATTCTAAAGCTCCTTTTTCTCGTTGAACCATCCAGAAAGCTGCCCGTCGTTGATATGGTCTGAGCTCAGGAAGCAACTCAGGCATATCATCGATTAGCATCTGGTTATCCCTGAAATCATTAAACGCGAACAGAAAAAATTAATAACAAAGTCTAATTTAAATAAACATATAAACCATAATTATCTAGTATCTAGATTGTCCACACTCACTTTGAGGGTTTTATCGCTTCATAAAAACTAGAAACGTCAAACCTAGCTCGTTTCCTACAAACAGCCGAATCTTCATCTGGTTCGACATCAATTTCCATGTCTTCGGGCGCCTTATATCCATATCTAGTCTCCGAGGTTGTTACTTCAGGACGTAGCCAAGCCATGACATTCATCATACTTTTTTTCCATAACGACCTTTTAGTCTCAAAAAGCGACTCACAAGCCTCAAATGCACACTTCTGTACCTCTACTCTTAATCTAACAGATGACAAGCTCCCCGAAACCGTCAGCCCCAAAATAGGCCTCAAAGTCATATACTTTATATTAACCAAGTGAGCAAGCCCCGAAACACCTTCACTGGGCCCATCAAAATTCCCAGTTACCATCACACGAGCATCTACATCCAACAATTCTTGCTTCTCAACGAATTCCAAATATACATCAGTAGCAGAGATATCAGGCCAATGACCCAGAAATTGACCTAATTTCACTCTCCCATTTACATTCTCCAACCGTAACCTTAACTTAAACTTGTCATTTACATTACAACAACTTTCTTCCTCAATTATCTTATCCCGAAACTCTTCACTTACATGAAAATTCGTTAACAGCACTTCTGAAATATCGTAATGCTCTTCCGCACCCCAGTTATCCCTGTCCACATCAATGTATATCGTTTTCTTGTCAGCAGATAACTCGTTTTCTGGCGCCTGGGATGTGCCTGGCTCGCACAATCCTTCTTTAGAAACACCGCTATTACGCCCTGCCCTACGAGGCCGAATCTGCTTTCTTTTAACCATCACACATTACTGCAAACATTCAAAATCACAATTGTTCATATACACTGTAAGTAATTGATCAAGATTATAATAAATTACATACAGTAATTCATATAAAACTTTTCGATAACCTAACTTGTAAAATTGCTTAATTCTAAACTAAAAAATAAATAAATACTATTTGTTTCTTTTCTTTTCTTTTTTTTATTCCGGACGAGGTTTTTCTAGTGCAAACCAGTAACTAACTAACTAATAAACCATATTATTTATTATTATGAGAGAAAAAAAGGATACACTCATACACGCCAATATTACGTAAGATTAACCGAGGAATCGATGGCGGGTGAGGATTGAGGCCGAAATATGTAACCGATTTCCCGTTTGGGATTTTATGAAATTGGAGCCATTAAACTAAAAATTTTTTGTAATGTTCGGCGAACCTAGCTGCAGCTTTTAGTTTTTTTTTGTAATGTGTGTCGAACCTGTCTGTAGTTTTTAGTTGGAACGGTAAGCTGTAACTTTTCATCAAAGTTGTTAGCTGAAACTTTTATTTTTAAGAGGTAATCAAAGTTGTTAGCTGAAACTTTTATTTTTAAGAGGTATTTGGCGCGGTAGCTGCAACTTAAAAATATAAAATGAGTAAATTTATCTCAAAAAAGCTTCTAAAAGTTAAAGCTACTTGGAATGCTACTTTCAGTAGCTTTTAGTTTAGGAACTTTTTCTTTCAAACTAAAAGTTAAAGCTAATCATTCTAAACAAAGCTTTTAAAATTATATGAACTTTTTAATAATATATAACTTACTCATTTGATTGGTTTCTATAACCCTTGATTATGTTAGGGATAATTGATTATGGGGTGTGATAAATGGACCCAAATAATTTGTCTAATGTACCCATAAGTCAAACATTTTATTTTTTCTCGTTATCAGTATAAAAAAAAAAGACTTTGCAACCCTTCAACACTTTCAAAACCCTTCCATGTATAAATACTTTATTCTTTAAAATAAACACATTTTCCTTCCTCTAAACCCTAACACAACCACCTCCTCCTCTCCTCTCCCAACCTCCGTCCCCTTCTCTTCCAATGGTTGTCTCCCCCTTCTTTTCCAATGGCCGCCACCCCTTCTCTTAACACAGCCGCCTCAACCATGGCCAGCCACTGCCGTGGTCATCCCACTCCACCTTCACGTTAGCCGTTGTCACCCCTTTCTTTCCCTCTCTTCTCAGATCTGGTTGATTTAGGTTGGTGGTATACGGAGGTGGCGGTCGTATGTGTCTGTGATGGGGTCAGGTGGGTGGTGGTGGTGTATGAAGGTGGCTGCTAGTGGTAGCAGTTGATGGTGATTCATTTATGTAACAACATATGAGTTGAAAGTTAATCACCTTGTTATAACTTGGGTTTGTTTTTAGATGATTATACAATGTGGGTTAAAAGTTTAAGATAATAGGTAAGTTGGGGGGTGTCTGGTAAATGTTTTTGCAGTTATAGGTTATAAGTGCAGGTAGTGGTACAAGTGCAGGTCATGATTCGGCAGGTTATTGTGGTTGTTGAGTTAGAATGTGAAGTGATGTAAAAAATTAAAATACCTGTGATATAACAAAAATATTCAAAGTAGCTTATTTTGTTTTTCTGTAAAGTATTAGCTTAACATTCATTATTTATACTATATTATTGGGTGTAAAGTATATTTAACTATATTTTTAATATTAATACTGATGGAATAAGTGATAGAATAAGTGACCACTGTAATTTTTGTTGTTTAAATATTTGATTTGAAAAAAAAAGGAGTTAATAGAATGAGTTGTATTGTTGATTTAGTTAATAAAGAAAATATTTTAATATTAAAAATTAAATAAGTGAACAAGCTTTTATTAATGAGAGTATTTTTTAAAATTTGATTTGGAAAAAAAAAATGAATAGAAAAATATGTTACATAAAAAGTTAGTATTTTTTTAACATTTGATTTGGAAAAAAAAAAGTTAATAGAAAAATATGTTGCATAAAAAGTTGGGATAAAGTTAATTAAAATTTTATTTTTTAAAAAAAAACTTTATAAATGTATAAAAAAAATACCACATACCGAATTAATCGTTATCAAAACGTTCTCATGCCCATCCCTAATAATAACAAAAGTGCATATTTATATTTCTAGAATGAGGAATGCTAGATCTATAAACAATTTACAAACAAATAGTTACAAATACATGTAGCATATAACATGGACTAATCAACAAAAATAAAAGAAAAAAGAAAAAAAAATGATTTTCTTTAATTGGTTGAAGATTTATTTATAAACTTATGTTGTAAATTATATGTCAACCTAGCATTCATCTTTAAGAATATAGACACACATATATAAGTACTAGCAATGTACCCAGGCGATGCGCGGTCTTGAATGATATAAAAAATAAAATAAATTATAGTGTATATGAAATTCGTAAACTTCATTCAATAC
>JAOXNX010000031.1:25570332-25583898 GCA_028566075.1 Solidago caesia
GTTAATTAATATATAAATAATATAAATATTAAATGATAGTAAATGATATGATAAATAAGGAAATGTTTAAATTTTTTTGAAAATTAAGACATCAAGCATATGCTTTATTAGGTAGTTTAGATATAACTAAATTATGTGCAACTAATTACACTCAGATTTTTCTTTTATATTAAAGATTTTAATTAATCCACTTTATTTAAAAGGAAAGTTTGACTTTATTAAATGCACAAGTCAAGTGTATTAATTAAAATCTTTAATATAAAAGGAAAATATAAGTGTAATTAATGCACATGATTATTTTTATCGACAGTCTTAAATGCTGTCATTAGAACTTTCTAGTATAGTTAATTTGTTTATGCATCATATTGTTCTTTTCTAGTATAGTTAAATTTCTTCTACTCTGATATTACACATTGACCAATAAGATAGCAACACGTGGTCAAATGGTTTGCACAAACTGTATATTACGAAAACATGATACAGTAGCACATAATACATTTTCCCCCAATTTAATTTAATCTAATTTCCTTTCCATGGCGTCTGTTTCAGTCTTCAGAGGCTTTGTCCATGGCCGCCACGTCACTCTTTTCCCTCACCAATCTCAGGTTTCTTATAACCTTAATTAAGTTAAATTACGTAGTTAATAATCCATTCTATAACTTTTAATTACTGTTTTTGTGGATATATAGTTATATACTGATGTGTTTATAACAACTTTGCAATTCAATAATTTAGTCAAAAAATTATTAGTGTTATTATTATTATTATATACAGTAGTTTTTGCCATCATATTGATTTATTTATTTATAGAATAGAATTTACATTCATGAACACAACATCTTTGTATGCATGTATGTATGTATGTATGTATGTATGTATGTATGTAGCACTTCTTTAGTTAGCAGATTAATAATGATGTTTGCATTTCTATTTCAGTTGCCTGTTACAAGCATATTCATTGGATCGAAGAATCGATCTAATGGGTTGAGGCTTTATGCAAGATTTTCGGACTCACAATCAGCTCAAACGCGAGATCTTTTTACTTCTCGTCTACAAAGTACCTCCTTCGGTTATTTTGTTTGCTATTTCTTCGAAACTAAAACCAATGCATATATTTGGTTTTCTTATGTATATTGTATGTTATGTTATTAAAAAAATGTACGTTTCACTTGCAGCCAGTATGGAGAACTTGCCGGAGCTTGTGGAGGATATTGTCCAGACATCAATCAATACAGGTCCTCGTGGAGCTTTGAGACTGGCCCAAGGTGTTCAAGCGTTCATCGGTGTTGGTGGCGAGTGGCTTACAGAATTATCACAGGTATATGTGGGTCTCATTTATATCTTAAATCATATACACTTGTTCTGTATTTGTAATAGTATAGCTCATCTTTAGCTACAATTACATGAAATTTTTTATAGATGATTTAATTAATTCGGGAGCAATTCATTGTTTCAACTAAATGAAAGGTTATAATTGATTGAATTGGTGGATTATATTGCAGTCAAGAAACTCACCTAGCGGAATACCATCACAGCTTCAGCTTGGGTTGCTATCACCACTTTACCTTCGGAAATTGTTTGAACGCTTGGGGGCTACTTATATCAAATTAGGTCAGGTGAGCCAGATTACTGCTTCTGAGTTCCATTTCTTAATGACCGGTAACCGATCCAACAAATGAGTCCTGCTTGCAAACTTTTGTTGATAAATTTGAATTTATCTTTTCATTCTGTAGTTTATAGCATCGGCTCCCACATTGTTTCCGCCAGAATATGTGCAAGAATTTCAGTATTGTTTTGACAGAGCTCCGGTTGTTCCTTTTGATGAGATTAAAAGAATTCTGAGGGAGGAGCTAGCAGCCCCGATAGATAGTATCTATGAATATGTTGATCCTACACCACTTGCCTCGGCTTCAATAGCACAGGTTGATATTGTTGTCTTTAAAAGTGCAACATTATTTATCTGAAACTTTTGGCAACAGTTTGGTAAATACAATCTGTAGGTACATGCAGCAAGGCTTAAAGGGTCACAAGCGGATGTAGTAATAAAGGTCTTGAAACCCGGAATCGAAGATGTATTAGTTGCAGATCTAAACTTCATTTATGTTGTTGCTCGCATTGTAGAGTTCTTAAATCCTGAACTGAGCCGTACATCACTGGTATGACCTGGATATGTCGATGGGATTTATTTAATCCTATCGTTAATTTTGTTTTGCAGCATTGTTCGGTTGATAAATTAATCTTGATTATGTATGACCCAGTTGTTCTATCCTTATTGCGTTTAGACTTTAGAGTTGCTTTTTACTTGTTTTAGTAATTCATTTTCGTGTATTTCCGTTGAAAATGATATGATCAATAAGCTACTCTTTATTTTGTGGAAAATGGCTATATATGGAGCAAGCTTACAAAAAGAAAAATGAAAAGTGTTTTAACTGATAGGTTCTTTGTATTCTATTCTTTTCTGGACTTTTTTATTACTAGGTCAATACGAGTTCCTTCTTCATCTGGTGTAAATACTCCGGTCTTGGGGTTGTTTTATATAAAATATTTTAAAGCCTGAATCCCTTTAGTAGGTTGCCATTGTCAATGACATAAGAGCATCAATGCTTGAAGAAGTGGACTTCAAGAAAGAGGCAGCAAACATAGAGTCCTTTAGAAGATATCTTGAATCAATGGGGCTTACTAGGCAGGCTACAGCTCCTAATGTTTATCCAGAATGCAGTACCAAAAGAGTACTGACAATGGAGAGACTATATGGAGTTCCTCTTACTGACTTGGAGTCGATAAGTTCTCTTGTTTCAGATCCAGAGACCAGTCTTATAACCGCCCTTAATGTATGGTATGGCTATAACTCTTGCAACACATTCTTACTTACCCTAGTTCATGTCATGTGCTGATATTTTGAATTTAACGAGTGTTTTTCTGATCATTTCTACAGGTTTGGTAGTTTGCTGGCATGTGAAACTTTCCACGCAGATGTACATGCTGGTAACCTATGGCTATTACGTGATGGTCGTATCGGGTTTCTCGATTTCGGTAGGTATTTTTCCATGTATTTTTGCATTGTGTTATTTTGCTTTGTTGATCACGTTCGGCTTCTGGATGACTTTATGGGTGCATATTTGAAGTACTACTTGGTTCAAACTCGACTTTTCAAGCTTGACGGATGAGATGGGTGCGCTAACGGGTCAAAACGTGTTTGGGTTGGTTGAAATGGGACATTTTTTTAGCACAGGTTTACGTGGGCCAGGCCAGGCCAGCTTGGGTTGACCTGTAAACAATTTTTGTCCAATCTCAAGTCTTACATATATAGTTAATGTATTATCACAAAAACTTGGGAGATGGCAATTTTGATATAATTGCTTATGGGTCATGTCACTTGTTTGAGATAAAACACAACCCGAATATAAATGGGTCAAATTGCCACCTCTAATTTCTAGTGTACAAACCTGCATCACACAATGGGCCATGTTACCTGAACCAACATGTATGTGCTGCAGGAATTGTTGGACGGATATCACCAAAAACATGGAGTGCTATGGAAGTGTTTTTGGGTTCAATTGCAACTGAAGAATACGAGTCAATGGCCTCTGCCTTGATCGAAATGGGTGCTACAAATACTGATGTGGACTCTAGGGCATTTGCTAAAGATTTGGAGAAGATTTTTTCATCTATACAGGCATGTATTCGGACACTTCTGGCCCTCTTTTAATTGTCAACTATTTTCCTTTTTTTTCATTTCTGCTATCAAGTAAATAATAGAATGCGATATTCATAAATACATAGATAAAGGATTATCTGATTTTCAGGACTTGGATACAGAACTTGTTGTTGCGACAGCCACACGAACAAACACAAATGCAACTGCTGTATCAGCCAATATAGTTGTTGATGAGAGACAGATGAATGCACTGTTTCTCGATGTGGTAAGCTTTAACATCTAATAAACTTTACAATTTATATTTTGGCTGTCTAAAAGCTTTATATGCCCTTGTTTGATCTTATTTTTCGCTCCAGGACTTCATGATTTAAGACTACCATTTAAGAATACAGTTTTTGTGTCCACAGAAATTGCAACACTTAATCTCTAGAAGTCCTTTAATAGAAAGAAACAAAAAAGAAAAGAAAAAAAAGGGTAAATCGGAGGGAACCCCTTGATCACCGGTACCACATTGGTACCAACATGCACATGCCACACAACACATGTTCCAATTAGACACCTCCACCCAATACCCCACACTTGAACAAATAAAAGAATGTTATGGTTCCAAATCTTATAATTGACTTTTTTTCATATTGACTAGATGTCTAGTGTACCCACTCTATGTGGTGGTAACTAAGAGCGTGAATACTGTGGTTCGGTGTGTGGTCAGGTTTGTGAGGGAGATAGAGAGTCTAAGGTAGGATAATGATGAGAAAATAAGATAGGAAATCTTTTGAATCCACTTTTCAAAATGGAGGGTTGTGATTGGAGGGTGGTGATTGATCAAATATGTAGGATTGCAATTTTCATAATCTTAAATTCAACCTTTTAAAATTGGTTGGGCCTAAATTACCCATGCATTATATTATAATTATAATTATATAGTAGAGTACTGTATAGCCTCCTAAAAATTCCCGTCTACATGTTCAATACTAAAATGTGTGGCCGCCTTAGTCCTTAGTCAGAAACATCTAAAATTGGCTGTGCTTATTGCATTTATTGAGTTGTACATAACTCTGTTTGTGGCTTGTATGTATGACCATAGGTACGGGTTAGTGAATCTTACGGGTTAAGATTCCCTCGGGAGTTTGCACTTTTAATGAAACAGCTTTTGTATTTCGATCGCTACACTCGGTTACTAGCTCCTAACATGAACATGCTTCAAGATCAAAGGATCACAATTGCCTCAAATCGAAGAACCAGTAACCGATATACCTACTAGTCTGCGGTCTGCCCATGAGAATCTAGCCAGGTAGAATTGCTGGTAGGAGCTTTGCTGCTACTTTATTAGCTCTTCATTCGTATATAGCAACAGTACTCTAGTATATACCTACATAAAACTGTTATAAATAACATAAAGCAATGTAATGTAAATGTACCTTGGAGAAATTTTAATTCTAAGGTGATAGCACCATACCAGTTTATAACTTTCAATTATTTATGTTGGTAATGAGTTTGGGTCATGTGACTGGAGAAACAAAGTGCTGCTCCTAGTAAGCCACCATCACCTAAACCTAGACAGGGTTTGGGCAGAAAAGTGAACTTGTTGATTGTTTGAATATACTGTAATCATTTAGAATATACCATGTATCACAACTCGGGTCATGCAAGTTTGTGGATTAGAATGACTTAACGAATATACCATGTATCGCAATTTGGATCATGCATATCTCTGGATTAGAATGATTTAACATACTCGTAAGTAGATTTGATTTCAATGTACGCCATGAAAGAAGGATATGCGAGTAGTGAAATAATTTCGGCAGTGCATTTTAGAATGGTGAAAATAAAATGATGCTAATACAGCATGATGATGATTATATGTAGGAAATAAGGTATGTTTCATGAATACCAAACATTTCTCAAATGTCTGTCTACCTAACAAAATCAAAAATAAATTTTTTATCGGATTCTATATAATATCAATCACCAACCTGGACAAAAGAAAAGAACCAACAAAATCATATGAAGCAAATATATGCAACTATACATTATAAATCAACTGATTTTAAAATTTTTGTCTCCATGCCCATATCTGATCAGCCCCGGATCACCTTGCTTGGAGAAGGATATCCCATGAGCAAATGCAGCGGTGAGCCACTGGTCCCTGGCTCAACCTCCTCGATTTCTGATCTGGTATTACTGCGGCCTGAAATCTTTGAAGAAGACGGCCGGGTTGAATTTGATGGGTCTCTTGACATTATAGCCTTTTTTCTATCTTCACTGAATTCCCATGAACCATTTCTATCTGTTTCTGTAGAGTAATCCTTTTGGAAAGAACGATCTGAACATGATACCGGGCCTGTTCGTGACATGATTGATTTATCATAGTCTTCCACTTCACTGCTTGGTGGAGCAGCAATCGTTTCTTCTGGGTAGTATCGACCAACATGAGTTCCATTTGAAAGAGTGAATTTAAGTACCTTTGAACAAGCACCACATCTCAAACTATGGTATCTTTTCTTGAAAACAAGAAAGCTTTGAGGCAGCTGAAGAAGCTCCGAGCATCGGTAACAAGTGATCCATGGTGACCCACCTGCAATTGGCCGGACATATATCTTCTTCTTTGGAGAACGATACGGTTTCTTGACTTCATTCCTGTGCCATTGATCATCAGGTGCAGAGAATTCTGATTCTGAATGGTGTTTAGGGGTCGACGGCCCAGAAAAATGTGGGCTGTAGCACGCATTTTGCCCGTAATGAGGCCCGTTATAGCAAACGTGTTGGCGGGGAAGCTGTGCTGAGTAATGCCTGTCTTGTGGACAGCAATGGTTGCACAAGCTGGCGTCCCGTCGTCTATCATCCGTCGGTGCTTCGCCGGAAAACGCCATCCGCTGGCCGTATCTTCCCGAATGGTTCAAAACGTGATTGTAGTATGAAGGAACTTGTCGCGTATTTGACACATTTGTTCTTTCAAGCTGATCCTGCAGTTCTCGAACCATTTTTAACAGCTCTATTCGCTCCATTTTAGGATTTTCAGGGATCATAGATGAAAGATTTCTAGGATACCCATGGAAGTCGTTCAAACTATAAAATGACCGAACATCCATTGATCGGTGCTCGTCTTTACCCGCTCGTCCATTTGAAGGATGAAACTCATTATGCCTGTTGAACCGATACCTGCTTCCCGAATCAAAATGTTCATCTCTTTTCAAACCATTACGATTCTTTCTAGTGGCTTGATCATCGTTTCCATCAAAAGAAGATACACTGCCCTCGTATCCGTAGTAATTACCCGTGCCACCAAATCGTGCGTTTTCCGAAGTCTCTACAGAACTGATGCGATCAAATCTTCGACGATGATGCAAATCTGCAGTTCCATCTTCGGATAATATGTCGTCTTCATCCATATGCATCACTTTTTTCTGTCTTGTATCAAGCAACTTTTCTGCTATCAAGCTCTTAAAGCTTGAGTTCGAGCCACCATCAGAATCCCTAATGATCTTCCTATTATTAGCATCTCGTGTTGGCTCTTCAAGCTCAGAAAAAGACCTGTAATTCAAATCTCTACTGCTGTCTTCAAACTCAGTCCCGTTTCTACAGCTTTTAAACTCTTCATCATAATCGATTCTGTTATGAACTGTGGCTTCCGGTGATGACTCTGGATCTTCATGATACGAAAGCTCGTATGAGTTGTGAGGTTCATTATGATCACTGTTTTGATCTGGCTCTATAATCAATTTAACCAAGGAATGTTGATTCAAGCTGCTACCAATTTCATGATCATCAGAAAATTGTTCCATTTTCTGTTTTTGCGGGGAATACTCGAATCCATGTGACATGGCATCAATGGCAACATTTTCTTGCTTCTTAGCTGCATCTTGATATTGATCTTTTTCATGATTCATTTCTTGATCTTGATCATGTTCTTGATTTATTCTATTATGAGCCGCAGCTTCCGGAGATGACTCAGGGTCTTCATGACCCGAAAGTTCAGTGGAGCTACGAGGGTCATTATGGAATATGTTTCGATCTGGTTCAACAATTGAATGAACCAGTAACTGTTTCTTTGAGCTGCTGGAAGCTTCTTGATCATCAGAAGGTTGCTTCATTTTCCATTTTCCAGATGAATACTCTTCAGCTTCACTTGATGGTTCTTCACCCGTACCATTTATCACTTTCTCAGCTACATCTTGATCTTCAGTTGAGCTGTGCAGATCATTATGGCCACTGTTTCGAACTGGTTCGTCAATAGAGTTGGCCAAAACTTGTTGATTTGAGCTGCTGCCAGCTTCTTGATCATCAGATAGTTGCTCCATCTTCCGTTTTCCTGAAGAATCATCTTCGGGTTTTTTTGATGTTATATCAACTGTAGTGTTTTTCGGCTTTTTTGCTGCATCATCACATTATATTAGAATTTAAACAAACAAAAAAAAACACACAAAATGTTATAAAAAAAACACAACTTATAGCTCTACAAAGTATATACAAACCTTGAAGTTTTGCACCACAGCCTCCACATTGGTACACCGGAGCTCCTGGTGGCTCTGGTAGAACATTCCGACATTTAGGACAACGAACTAACCGGAGTTTATTGTTATTCTTGCTAGTCATAATTTATGAAATGTTCAAGACTTTTGATACACCTGAAATTATTTGAACAAAAGGTTTGTAAATAATGAATCAAATCAAGCAAATTCCTGAGTAACAAATACTAAATGGATCCTCTAAAAGGGTACCAAAAATTCACTCCAACATGTCTTCTATATTTAAAATTTTTTTAGAAGAAACCAACTTTCCTTCTATATATATATAGAGTACCACTGCTCATCATTTAAAACTACTTCATTATAATCTATTATTTGTTTATTGCAAAAAGTGAAGTAAGAAGTGGATCATAAAGTAAATCTAAAGTAAGTTTTTAGAGTAATGGTTAAAAATACTCTTTTTCCTCTAATATATAGAGATGAAGATAGATGTATGGTTGGAGATAGCCTAAAAAGCAATTATCTGCATCTTGATCATCAAATAAGCTGGAATTCATTTTTAACCTCGAGCTGAACAAAAAGTATCCCTTTTTTTGAGAAAATATAAACATATATATATATATATTAGAAAAAAAAGAAAGTATAATGGTCAGATGAGAAATAAATTAGAAAAAATTTCAATCAAAGTTATGAACTAGAGTTTGGTTGAAGAAAATAATCATAAAATTGTAGAAAATTGGATAATAATGAACTAGAATTTGGTTGGAACAAGACAAATATGGAGTTAAAACTACAAAAAGTCAAACATTTACACAAAAACAACTCAAATTTCTAATTTAAACCACAAAAACTTGAACTTTATAATACAATCAGAACATGAAATATATACTAAACAAGGGAACAAAAAACTTGTGTTTGCTTAAAAAAGAAGTATAGTGGGATTAAAGACTTCCATTGACCCCTAAAAAAGGTAAAAGGTATTGAAACTATGAAATTCAATCATGAAAAACAAGAACCCATTTCTGGAAATCAGGAACAACATATATTCTTAGTTCTTACCCAATTTGTCAAAAGATCCAAAACCCACAAATCAAGATAACTAATTATCTATACTAATATCCAAAAAATAGTTTTTTTTTTAAAAAGAAAAAGAAATAATTTGTATGATTATCTACAAGTAAAATAAATAATTAATGCAAGAAGTGTAGAACTTAGAAGAGAAATTGTCAAAGATCCAAAATTTTAGTAGCATATGCATATAAGCAATTTAAGAACCGGGTGATTAAAAACACAAAAGAATTGATTTTTATGAATATATTTTACATGTAAAACAATGTAATTAATTAATGCGTCTTTCATGAAAGTTAAAAAGACATCTTATTGATTGCTTAAGATCTAAAGTTTACAAACAAAATATTGAAATCAAGAACAAAAAATCAACAAATACTACTGCTTAAAAAAAACAAACAAAGGCAGATTTTTAAAAGAAAAAACCTGAATATTTTTCTTATTATTTGGATAGAAATGATGTTGATTACATGAACTCCATGATCATGTTGTGGAAATCTTGAAATATTTTATTTGTTTTGTTATGAATTTTCTGTCTTTCTAGAAAATGAAGTATGTATTTGGTGGGTAATGAAGAAGGAAGAAAAAGAAAAGGGTGGGTTTGTTTGTATAATTGTGAATGAAAGCTTCTTTGTGATAAGTCTTGTGCTGGACTGGTATGTGTTTTCCTCTTTCTCTCTCTAGACTTAAAACGTAAGAAAGAATTATGAGAGAGAAGATGAAGTCGGCGGTGAGACCATTTAAAGCCATATATATAAACTAGTTACGAATTTTCTTTTCTTTTCACCAATCGGGAAACAAACAAGATTATAGATGGTCTATGTAATGTAAATGTTATTTTATGAAAATTTTGAAGTTTTCTTAATGATGTTATTTGAGTAACATATATAGGAAGATAAAGTGATTAACTGAAATCAAAGTTTGGCGGTTGTTACGAGGTAATTGGGAAAAAAAATTTTAAACATGTATGCATATAACTTACTCATCACTCGAAACCTCGTGCTGATTTACTCAACAGTTGTGGCTATACGAATGTTTGGGCTTAAACTCAAGACTTTGTGTTATTTGTGTCAAAGATGTCTCACATTATCGATTGAGCAACATGTCAATTGCCTAAATTAATACCCATTTTATGTATACTTTAAATGAAACTTTTTAAAACAGATGTAATCGGTCTAATCATGATATTTTATGAATATTTTTAAATTTTTTCATAGTTATTTTTAGAATTGTACCTAATATGATTTGAATTGTAAATGAAATATGTAAAACGAACATTTTTACACTCTTCCTTAGAATGATTAAAGGTGGTTTAGTTCTATATTTATATAATGCGTGAGTTTTTTTTTTTATAATTAAATACCAACTCACATTAGTTGATTGCGATCATTAATTTCTCTTATTAGATTATAGAAAAGACCAAAAAGTTGAAAACAGTTAATGCAATGTGTATAAAGAGAATTGTTGCATATTTTAGATTAACACGTGACTTGAACTTTATTTAACAAACTTATTTGTGTCCAGTGCAAGTTATCCAAATGCTTTAGACAATTTAATATAACTCTAAAAAAAATTCAAAGAAAGGAAATCTTATATGCCATCCATATAAAATTATGCATTTTTATATAATGGAAACTTGAGATACATGACAATTCATTAGTAATTAATTTTTTAGTGGATAAATCAAATGGCTTTTATTTTGAATTATTACATACAAAAATAAATCATATATTAAACATAAACGCTATCTCTTCGTAAATATATTGACAAAAAGTTTCTCCATTTTACATACCTAAAATTGAATTTTTCTCATCTTAAAAGTTTCTCCATTTTATTGAATTTAATTTATATAAATGAAAACAAAACTGAATATAATGTGTATACACATATTTTTTTTATTTAATTATTAATATATCTTCTCCAATTATAACTTTCTTATGGCATTTTTTTTTTTGCTTCAAACTAGAAAACAACATATGCGCAACATTCCTACTTATTAATGTATGATCAATAAAATTGCTTTTTAAATCCTTGTTTTATTTATTAATTACTTAAATTTTAATTTCATATATACACACGGATTGTTTAAAACAAAATATTATTTTTTTCAATATTTTTGTATATAATATTCTTGATTTATACATTCATCAAAATGTAAGTTAATGTAAGATATGTATCCGTTTAAATTATAACATACCGTATAAAAACAATATTAAATTTTTTAATGTTATTATTTTAACTTGATGTGTGCACTGACTGTGCACATACAAGATTAAATTTTAATAAAAATAATAAAACATATTTAATTAATATTAAAAAGTAACTTTTGATTATAAGTACAGTTTACTGTAGCAAAAGGTATAACATAACCTACATGAGGTACAAGTTGTACTATATAATAATTATTATGCTACTATTAAAGAGACTAAATGCATGTGATGAAACATATTCAAATATTATTTTTTTTAAAAAATATGATATATGTAGTCGATTTATATTTCGTACGAATATTAATACTAGTATCATTTAATCTAATTTTGAAGTCATACATATAAGAGGAATGAGAATATGTGGCTGTCATGTACCTAAAGTTAGGTATAGAACCCCTCACATTTTTGTTTTTTAATCTATAAAAATTCATGAGGCTCAGATCATTTATTTATTATACAACAAACATTAAAATATTGATATGTGAAAGATTCTATATTCAAATTTAGATACATTACAGCCACATATTTTTTTTTTTCTACATATAAAACTATTTATATCAAGGAATTATGATCACAAACTTGTAGGAAATGAAAGTCAAAGTCAGCGGCGTTGACGTCTAGGTTTTCTGTGGGGTACAGTCTTTATGACCACGGCAAACCGTAACCAATAATGGCATGCCATGTAGTTTAGTAATAACCACACAAACACAAGTTGCACAACCAACTACCAAGCATTTTGTTCATTTGTTTTGGACCAACGTAACGTAAAATAAAATGTTCTTTATTATTTATTTATTTTTTAATTTTATTAGGAAATTGATGATTGATTGTAGATTCAAGATTGCATCATTTTGTATGTAAGTTTTGCATTCAACAAATTGTAAACTTGAAGTCTATTTCATTTTCACCATTTTATGGAATGTAACTAAATTGGAATTTTATTTAACTTTATATCATGCTTAATTGACAAAATAAAATCTTATAGTTTATTTCATTGATAGTTTGATAAAGAATTGAGAAAAGATTAGTACCTTTCAAATTTCAAAATAAGTGAGTTTACATTCCTTAACAAAGCAGATAAAGTATATGTTTAATATTATATATATTAAATTTTGTATTCTTGCAAAATAAAACATCTGGCATTATTTACTATTTTTAAATATAAATCTTATTGTATTATAATAACATAACATATTATATCATATTGTATTGTATGAATGATAGTGCACCATATTGTATCATAAGATAGTGCACCGTATATGTAGTATACCATATATTATTATAACTATAATATAATATTATAACCAAGGTTGTAAAATTCGGCCGAGAACTCGGATTCGGACTCGGAATCTGGGGGGTCAGAGAGTCGAGTTGGCGGGAATCGGTCCAAAACTCGGTCAACGTCTTGGACTCGGGTCAAACTCGGCCGAATCGGTCAAGAATCGGGCTAACTCGGTCAATTTTTTTTTTTTTGGCAAACGGTTTGTAGAAGAGTTTATGTGGAAGAAGAACAAGATGAGTGAAAATGTAGAAGAAGTAGAGGTCGTATAAAGAATGAGATATAAAGAAAGATATATAAAGAATGAGATATACAAATAATATCTATAATTTCAAAAACTATAGTTTTTCTATATAAAAACCCGATCCGAGAACCCCTTGATTCCGATCCGAGTTTCCAAAAACTCCTGACTCCCCCATCGCCGATTCGATCCCGAGTCACGAGTTCCCCAACCTTGATTATAACAAACTTTGTGATATTATGTTGTATCGTACTTAATTGAATGGTTAAGTTTACTTTTAATTTTAACTAGGAAGTTCTCAAGCCGCCCGTTGGGCGGCGGCGGTCTTTGAAGCGTGTCGTGTCATTTAGTTGGATGTCTTCGGCATGTGAGAAAGATGGTTCATGGTGGAAATATGTGTTTGTTGGCCTATGGAATATTAAAGGTGCTATCATCTTTTTGTATACCATCTTTAAAAAATCCTAGACGTTCGTGTTCAGACAAAAAAAAAACAAAAGCCAAATGTAGAGAAAGTATGGAAAACCAAATGTTAAAAATATATATATATATATATATATATTAAAAAAAAAAAAATACAAAAAAGAACAAAAAAAAGGATAAAAACCATTCGGGTTTAGACAAAAAATACAAAAACCAAATGT
>JAOXNX010000031.1:25611772-25631667 GCA_028566075.1 Solidago caesia
AATAAAAAGTGGGCAATAATATTAATCAAACCAGTACACATACAATAAAACTAAACTTTGAAAGTTTATGACATATAAATAACGCAAATTGTGTTTGACCTATAATAAAGTAAATGATGACATCATAATTTTGATATAAAGATTCTTATTGAAAGTTAACGTAAATTTGTTTTTATAATAATAATACTAATTTTATAATTTTAATGTATCATTAATTTAATTAATTAAAGAAGTGTATTGTGTAAATATATAAAATGTGTGGTATATAAGTAAGTACTAATTAAAGACATAAGGTGTAATTTAACTTAAAAAAATTGTATATTTTGACTAATTATATAAAATTGAAGGACTAATATTGTGTTTGACCAATAATAGAATCAATGATAGCATCATAATTTTGATCTAAAGGGCGGATTTGTTTTTATAATAACAATATTAAATTTATAATTTTGTTGTATTATTAATTTAATTAATTAAAGAGATGTATTGTGTAATTGTGTAAACATATAAAATGTGTGGTATATAAGTGAATATTAATTAAAGACATAAAATGTATTTTGACTAAAAACAAGTGTATTTTGACTAATTATATAAAATTAAAAGAGTAATATTGTGTTTGACCAATAATAAAGTCAATGATGACATCATAATTTTGATCTAATGATTCTAATTGAAAGTTGAAATTCATCTAACGGTTCTTGCTTATTCATTTTGTAATTTACCATGCTCATATATATATTGGTAGATTGGTAGATGGTAATCTGGTAGATAGCTTGGTAGATAAAGTAGAGATTATGAAATAGTAAAAAGAGTTTATGAAACAGTAAAAAGAGTTTATGAATATATATGTAAAGCTCCAGATCTAGTGTTACAGTTTACAAATATTAATGTTACATCAGATTCAACAATATATTTTTTTTTACAGATAAGCAGTTCGTTTTGCAATTTATCTACCAACGTGTGAAACTACAACATATTATATACATGTTTTCGAAATGTATGAACAACTGGCCTATTAGCTCAGCTTGTTAGAGCGTCGTGCTAATAACGCGAAGGTCGCAGGTTCGAGACCTGCATGGGCCAATTTTTATTTTAGTCGTTTTCTTTTTGTGAATTCTAAACAAAATGTTTTTTTTACTTTTGACATTATAAACTCTTTCATTGTTATGGTTTTTCTTACCTTATAATAGAATCTTAGAGGTAAACTGGTAAAGTATAACCCAAGCCGGCTCAAAATTGAGAACATACTAATTCTTTATGAATATGATACAACACAAATTTGGAAATACTAAGCAACCACAAAATTGAAATTCTAACAATAACATAACTATATGATTTCAACTACAACTCCAGATCAACAATCATGGAGTCTGCACATTAGATCCTTTAGACCTATTATCATCTGAAGAAACCCGATGTTCCGAAGAATCTGATGACCGTAAATCGACAATCATCTTAACAACATCATCCATAGAAGGTCTCATATCAGGAACTTTAGTCACACAAGCTAGCCCAATCTGAAGCATCTGCACCATCTCTTCTTCAACATGTGGATACCTCATTAGTTCCTCATCAAACACCTCTGCGGTCCATTCCTCTCGAACCACTGATCGCACCCACCTTGGCAGGTCCACCACCTCATCATGCCCCGATGACGGTAGAGGAGACTTACCAGTCAAAAGCTCAAGAAGCAGGACTCCAAAGCTGTAAACATCTGATTTTTGAGTGAATTTTCGGGTTTCTAACACTTCTGGTGCGTAGTAGCCAATGTAATGAGGTTTTGTGGGAGGAAAGTTCATTAAGGGAGCTAAGCCCAGATCAGATACACAACCATTGAAGTCTGTGGTTAGAAGGATGTTTGAAGCTTTGATGTTGCCATGGGTAAATTTTGCACCTCCTTCTGTATGGATATGCGAAATACCTTTTGCGGCTCCTAGTGATATCTTCACTCTTGTCTCCCAATCTAATGGAGTTCTCCCTAGACCTCTATATCCTGTTGAAAACACAGGGTGTTAGATTGAGATGGGAACCCCACCCATTTACTAGATTACAGTCTATCTCTGACGGGCCAAACAAGTAAAATAACATATAAAAAAAAAAAGTTGGAAAGGAAATAGGTCAAATGGATTGAAACACTAAATTGTCTATGAGATTTCATAAAATATGTACATCAAGTGTTTATGGTTCAACCCACCCGGCTTCAATACGATATATTAATAGTTTTAATTGAGCCCATTTTGGCTCTTTACCCACCTCCCGGGAACTGCCCGTATTACTATTTCCTGCTGAAGAAACACGGTGTTGGATAGAGGTCCATTTACCAATGACTTGAATTGAGTAATGTTTTATCTTTAACGGGTTGGACAGAATCTATTTGTTTTTTACAGAGATTGCTTAAAAGAAAATGGGTCGAAAGTCGCCGAAAGTGCATTATTAATGCATTAAACCTCTTTATATCATTATATCCAAATTATCAATAGCTTTTTCAGCGCCGGTCCTGAGGATTCAAGTGCCTAGGACGAGCCGGAAAAAAAAACCATGTCCCCTAGCGAATTCAAATATATAAACAAAAATTTATATAAATGACTATTAACATTATATAATAGATAGAATTTTTTAAAAACTTGGTGCCCTTAAAAAAGATGGGCCGGACCGAGGTTTCCCCTCCCCAGGACTGCCCATGCTTTTTACTCAATAATGATCAATTTTTGTACTAATATTTAACTTGTTTACCACCTCATGTATTTGTAATCAAATTTTACATATTAATTTATTTAAACTGTTTACAACTTAACCCTCCGACCGACTCGCACTAATACTACCAGATTCAAAACCAAACTGTTTTGACTTTTGACCCATTACCTGCCCCGCCCATTTTGTCACGTTTAGTGACACAGAAACTAGTTGCATTATGGATATAAGTTGTACAATACAATTGATTACCATGCAAGATTGCAGATAGGCTGCCGGTTATCATGTACTCGTAAACCAGAAGCTTCTCATCCTTAGAGAAATAGTAAGCACAAAGTTGCACGATATTCGGGTGTCTTCCTATCCTCCCTACAAACTCCATATGCTGGTCAAACTCTTTTTTAGCAACCCCAACTTCTCTTACTCGTTTCACTACCACTGTTGTTCCCTCATCGAGTATAGCCTTATAAGCTGTTCCGTA
The DNA here is from genome assembly GCA_028566075.1 of Solidago caesia. Lineage (NCBI taxonomy): Eukaryota > Viridiplantae > Streptophyta > Magnoliopsida > Asterales > Asteraceae > Solidago > Solidago caesia. Next base: position 25,614,945 of record JAOXNX010000031.1, read on the forward strand.
GCTACCTTTACCAAGAACTTCAGCTGATGCTCTCAACAAATCCTCAAGATCAAAATTGTAACTACTCCCTTCAAAAAACACCAACTTGTTCTTCTCGGCTGCTTGAACCCCACTCCCAAAGTCATCAGATTTTTCGTTTTTCCCAGGTGGGACTGCCTTTACCGTTAACTCACTAACGGAATCTCTATCTTTCTTCTTCAAGAAACAAAACAAGAATATCGCAAGTAGGATAAGAAGTAAAAAGCCTCCTATAGCAATGCCTAGGATTGCACCGATATTGAGTTTCTTATTATTTTTCTTCGGACGTACAGGCAAGGATGGGGAGTATTGAGGGGTAAAAAATGAGCATTCACTTAAAGGGGTTCCACATAAGAAAGAATTCCCAGAAAATGAAGAAACTGGAAACTTCTGGAGGGAGGACGGGATCGAACCATTGAGTGAGTTATGGCTAACATTCAAAAGACGGAGTCTGGTGAGGTTTAGCTCAGGAACAGGTCCTGAAAAGGAGTTATATTGGAGGTTCAGGGAGGTCAGATGGGTCAAATTATTTAGCGTTTGAGGGATGTTTCCTGAAAAGGAGTTAAACGAGAGATCTAAAATGCTTAACTTGGCAGAAAGAGGGGTAGGAATGTCTCCCGAAAAGTTGTTGTTTTGAAGGTAAAGAAACTGGAGAGTTGGAATGGAGGGTATATCAGAAGGAAGCGTCCCATTAAGGAAATTAGATCTTAGGCTCAAGATTCTGAGAGCATCTAGTTTTCCGATGCTATTTGGAGGGATTTGACCGAATAGTCCATGACCCGGGAGGTGAATAGCAATGACTCTTGTGCCCTCATCATTACAAGTGATACCAACCCATGAAGTGCAAATGGGGATGGTGGAATTCCAGTTCAGTTTTCTTACGTGTGGGACAGTTGAAACGAATTGAAGAAGAGCCTCGGCATCAGAGCTGAGGTCAGCAGTAGTCACATGGAGATTATACAGTAGGAAGATTATGGCGGTGATTGCTAAAGATTGGAGTTTTATAGGCTTTTTCATTGTGTATATGTGCAACTACACATAGATAAACCTTTGATCTCAGTAGCTAGCCTTAATGCTTCCTGCCTAAAATATAAAGAACAGAAAATTATTTCACAAAGAAGTGATCCACAAATGGAAGTTTAACAGGTGAAATTCTAAAGTGAACTTATTAGTTACAAATCATATTTTGAGAACATTGATAAGTGCTGTTTAGATAATTTTCTCGTATGATTAAGCAAATGAAGGTTCACTAGTGCAAAGGAAATTCTGTATAAACAATCTAAAAGAAGAAGCAGACACATAAGCTAAATAAGAAGCTTACAGAAATACTCCGTATAGTACTCGTAGCTACCGATAAAACTAATGAGGAAGATGGAGGAAAATTGGCTGGTTACCTTCAAGAACTGGAAGTAGAAGCTTCAAACTTTGGTAAATGATGAAATTCTTAGCTTTTCCATATGGGAAAAAAGCAGAAGACAATTATTTAAGCTTTAGCTTTTCCATTAGAAAGTGCATGCTTTAAATAGCCAAGAATAAACAATTGCAAAGAAATAAAGAAGCATTTCCATACAAAAATGATAAAGGCAATTGTGATCTTTATTCATTCAACTATTAAAGTTGATGGTGATAGTGTGATTAACAAGCAAGAAATCTACAGAGGAAAGGTACCACAACTGAAGATTAAGAAGAAATAATAAATAAATCATGCGTTAAGACTCGTCTTACACGGATAACCCAAACAGAGAAAACTCATCCCTTTAAACGTAAGATATAAAGTACATCAAACTAGAGAAGATGTCAGTGAATATTGAGAATCTGAAATTTAAGGAAAGAAGAATCACTGAGAAAAAGAAAAAGCAAAAGTAGACTCCTTTGTTCTGAAAAGGTTAAATAAATTCTTAGATATACAGATTACAATAGTATAGTATAATGTTTTTAAGAATCCAATGTTTCAATAAAGTGTATATAAACATACTTATGAAGAGTAAAACTCATGTCTACTAACCACAACAACAATATCCAATCCAGTCACCAACAACGATACCCAATCCCGTCAAAGGGCGGGGTATGGGGTAGTGACTAACCACATTGTATGATTAATAGCCTTGACAACTTTTATCATTTAATACCAACATCACAAGACAAAAAGTGGACTAATGACTCCTGCATGTTTCAATGAGACCAAAATCAGAAACAAAGGTTCTGACAGACCAAGAACAAGCATAATTATATCATGTCCTATGTTTTGTGAAATTAATAATATAGCATATTTTGTTTTGAACAGCACTAATATAACATATTAATAGCATAAAAGCATACTCATTCTGCTTATGATCTAACAAGGCCACCACTGAAACAATCAATCAAGGAGTAGAACCTTTTTCTAATAATAACTAAAATTAAGATCAATGATAACAAAACATGCAGAGAAAAAAGGATGACTATGAATCCTCTCTTTGAATCTTTTCAACTTCTTTACGATGTTTTCTCCCAGCCTCCTCAAATCTTTTTTGGCATCTTCTTTGTCCTCTTTTATGTCACGAGCTCCAAACTCCCTGGCTGCTGCCATTGCAATCACAACAGGATCTCTTAGCTCTGATATCAACCCAAAATTACAGATGTGTCCTGAGTCACAGTGAACCCAACAAACTAGCCGAAGAAAAAGAAAGGAAACCATACTTCGTCATACCCTTTGGAGACCCAATAAAAGTATTAGTATTAGTAATCTCAAACATAACCCTCCATAACAAAACCCACACAAAAACACCACCAGTACCCACTGATATCATAGTATCATACTATTCCTCCTCCATAACGCTTCCATTTGCAACCCAGCTGCTAGTTTATATCTCGAAAAAGTCATCCTAACCGCCTTCGCAGGCTCTTTAATCTTACCCTTCTACATATTCACATCCATTTTCCCACCTAAGTTTGAACGCCCAGTCAAAATGTACTAAAGCCCTTCAAAATTCTACACAAATTATTTGAGCTAAATACTACAATCTTACTGATCAAGCAAAAGTAAGGTTTCCATGTAGGTATCAATGTCGTTTAATGCGCCATAAATACTAATTTTACAGGCGCGTTTTGTGTCGGGTTCAATAACAAAGAGATCTTCACCTTCGGAAGAACCTCTATCCGTAAGAACAATATGCCCACCACTCTTCCTAAATCGAAGTCGAGTGAATTCAAATGCATTCGTTAATTTAATGGCGTATAGCTGTGCAAACAAGTTTGGAACACCACACTCCATCTTCCATACAATACAATCATGATCTAAATGACAATTAGAGTTACCAGGGCTTGCTAATTTTTTTGGTAGGCATATTTCTATAAATTCTTGAGTAATCATATCAAATGACAAAATCAGACGACGATCATGTAGATCAAAAGACTATTACGAGCAAGAAATCTATTATCAGCAAGAGTTGTATCATAAGCTATCCAATATATAAACTCATCTATAACTACCTGGCCAACCTGAAGCCGAATTGTTTTACGAGGGAGGCTGATAGATAGAGTTGTCCAAACACGTGAACTTAATGTATGTACCTCAACAGGTAAAGACGTTATACTGTCTAAAGTTAAATCATCATCATCATAATAACCAAACTCTAATAATCTACTTTATGCAATATATCTTGACGAGCATGGGGTCATTAGTGTGAGGATTGACCCCGAAACCAAGAATTTCACAATGAGTGACAATAATGGATTTTCGAATTGATGGATTCCAAACAACGGCCATCGGTTCATCAATATCATCATCATCATCATTAACATCATCATCAATACCAAAACCATTACCATAGTCATGTATAATAAAACAAAACAATCCTAAAGAGCTACCTTGTATCGAATATGGTGGTTCAACGCGGTCGGGAAAGCTTATTTTGGGGGAAAGTATCATCATCAACAATTGAAACAACATTATCAAAACAATTTTTTTTGTAAAAGTAGATGGTGTCTTTGTCGTTGAATGTGATAATCAGCGATAAACTCGGGGGATTTGATGAAAGAATTCCATGATTTTGAAACTGATGTGCATCGAAGCAGCGTTTTCACATCATCAATCCTTTTTATTATTTCCTCTTGCACTTCTAATGGTGGTATGTTACCCCCGACCCACCCTGACTCTGTGCATCACTACCCAATACTGCTTCCAAATCGAAAACACTTTGAAAATCCAATTTTGACTTTGATGTTTTAGGGTTTTTACTACATTTAACTGCACAGTAGCCATCTTCCATGCAGTTAAACTGCAGGGATCATTGATCATTTAGCCTACATTTATTACTACTGGAATGGAAATAAAAGGTGTAGAATGGAGATTGGGAAAGAAAAGAAAAAAATATATATAAGTTGTTGGGCTGGGCTTTCATATGGTATGATTGGACGGGTCCATATAGAGATGTGTATTAATTTTTTTTTAATTTTTGGTTACTTAATTTAATTTGTAAACTTAATTGACCTATTATTGGTCTTTTACTTATTGGTCCCATGAGAGAAAATAAAACCACTTAACATTATGGTTATAATTTAAAAGGATATGGGACATGATTTGAAGCCATGACCGAATCTTTCAACTTCTTAACATGTTCACATCATCTTTTATTGTATTTATAACGTTTTGGTATATCACTCTCTCTCCAGTAAATGTCAAAGCTTTTTTGTTCTTAGAATGCCTATGATAACTAACTATGTCAAGTGGCTTTATAAGTTTTCAGAACTTGGTCTAATTTTATCCACTCATCATGTCTTTCAAACGCATCTGGAAGTTCACACCGTTTCAACATTTCTACAATCTCATCCCATATACATGCTAGTTCTACCCTATTCACATTAGCATTAAAGTCTTCATTACCCTTTTGAATTTTGAAAACGTCATAATAACCAATTATGTGATTGTCGCACGCTTTTTGGTAGTCGCCTATCATCTTTAGTGTTTTTTCGATGTTGGATTTCTTGAATTAGAAAATATTTTAGTTTTGTAGCTTTTTCTTTTCAAATGCATCATGCATGTGCTGTTTAAAGGCATAGCCTTGCCCCCGCGTTCGGCAAGTTATAACTTATAAGTCAAATAACTATTAAAATTAAGGAAAAATATTTTACCTAATTTCTTTTTCTTTCCTTAAAAAACTTGCAAACACAAAATATTTTACCTAATTTCTTTTTCTTTCCTTCCTTCTTTTTCTTTTTAAATAAAACTCAAAAACACACCATTACGTTGCATTCTCTGAGTTTAAATTGAAAGGAAGAAAAAAAGAAGGGAGGAAGATGATTTGTGAAGAAGTTTTATAAACAAAAAGCATTAAAAATCCTTCATATCCTTTATTTTCATTTCATTTCCTTCCTTTAAAAAAATTTATGAACACAAAATATTTTTAACTATTTTTTTCTTCCTTCCTTCCTATCATCTCTAGTGTTTTTTCGATACTGGGTTTCTTGAAATATAAAGTATTTTAGTTTTGTTTCTTTTGCTTTTCAAATGCATGTGCTGCTCGAAAGCATAGCCTTGCCGCTGCGCTCGACAAGTTATAACTTATAAGTCTAACAACTATTAAAATTAAGGGAAAATAAAAGAGAACGGGAAGAAAGTTTTATAAACAAAAAGCCTTAAAAAAATCCATTCACTTCCTTTATTTTCCCTTCCTTTCCTTAAAAAACTTACGAACACAAAATAATTTTAACTATTTTTTTTCTCGTTTCCATCCTTTCTTCTTTTCTAAATAAAACTCAAGAACACACTATTATGTTGCGTTCTTGAGTTTAAATTGAGAGGAAAAAAAGAAAAAAAAGGAAGGAAAATGATTTGGGAAAAAGTTTATAAACAAAAAGCCTTAAAAAAATCCATTCACTTTCTTTATTTTCATTTCCGTTCCTTCCTTTAAAAAACTTACGAACACAAAATTTTTTAAGTATTTCTTTTTCTTTCCTTCCTTCCTTTCTTTTCTAAATAAAACTCAAGAAAACATCATTATGTTGCAGCCGATATAGTTGCCATCACAAGCTTTAATTAATGCTTCTCTAAGAGTGTTTTCCACCGCTCTACAAACGTAGATCTTTCCAAATACGCGTCATTCCCTAGCTTTTTTTTTTTCTAAACCCATTCACGCACTTCTTTCTCCAACGCAACAATTTGGTCCTTCATTTTTTTTCAAATGGTTTTCTCCTTGTTTGCTCCACTTTCACCAAAAAAGTAGTCTCGATCATTCTTTCAACTTCTCAGCATGCTCACACCATCTTTTATCATATATAGAACATTTTGGTATACCGCCATCTCTTGAGTAAATGTCCTAGTTTCTTCAATCTTTGAATGCCTATGATAATTAACTATGTCAAGTGGCTCGACAAGTTTCCTGTACTTGGTCTAACTTTATTTACTCATCACGGCTTTCACACCGTTTCAACACTTATACAATCTCATCCCATATACATGCTCATTCTTCCCTCTTCACATTAGCATTAAAGTATTCATTAAGTTTTTGAATTTTTAAAAAGTCTTATGCGATCATCGCATGTTTTTTGGTAGCAAGGCCAACCCTGGTACCGGTCCAGGTGGGCGACAACCTAGGCAACACCATCTATCGGGCATCACTTTGCCGTCCTTTAAGCCTGAAAGTTTTCTTCTTCTTTTGAATATGTCCGCCATCGTTCAAGCCAGAAAGTATATGTGTGTGTTTTTATAGTGTGTGTGTATGTGTATGTGTGTGTGTGTGAGAGAGAGAGAGATATATGGAGAATATAGAATGGGAATTGATAATTGTATCACACATTTTGATAAATCTACCACTATTATTCATTACATACTTGTACTGCTTGTTATATCAGTTGTATAGTGTGATAGATTAATAAAAAAAAATGTAGTACATGTCCTATATAGAAAGGGTGGTGGGATGGTGGATTGTAAGGGTGGGTGGGTCAGTAGCTGAAAATGTTAAGAAATAGAAGTTTGGAGTTGTAAGTTGTGCATTGATAGTTGTACACTAAGGCTATGATTTGCGAAATTGAACTGACACGCCACGAGATTCAACTACCATTTGTTGGTTGTGCACAAACATGAACCAAGAATTTAGTATTCGTATTAATTTAGGTAAACTCTTTTGGTTTATTTATTAGGGTAGAGGGTATCCATCCACCACCATCCCCCATCTTCCACGCTCTTTTTTCCACATCACCAGTTTCCATTCATCCCTCACCCATTCCTTTTTAAGGAGTATAACACTAATTTAGAAAGGCCACTACTAAAACAATTAAAGGAGTATAAACTTCTCTTATAACTAACATCAATGCAGCATTGACGACAAATCGTATGCTTATGCCTCGACATTACACAACTTATTTATCTCTAGCGCGCAGAAGGGCAGCACCTATATGCTATTCCTGTTAAGTGAAAATGATACATGCCCATACTTGTTACAATTTACACATAATCAACCGACTATTTAACCTTGGTTGAACCCAGAATTGCGTACTATTATAAGTACATATTGTATTATTTTGCCTATATAATGTGTTTTTTGGACCTAAGAGCATCAATAATGGGGTTTATAGCATCAAGTCCATGCTTAGGTGGAGTGCATATATATGGACGTTATTTATAAATACTTATGACAAATACGTGTTTAAAATAAGCAGCACTCATATGGATAAGATAAGATAAGCATTAGTACTTAATTAGTAGCATAATAAGAAACAAAACTTCTATTTCTTCATATCTTGGAAACAACGAGCCCATGAAGATATCAATGACAATCTGTAATATAAATAAATATACATATACATATGCATCTCCATATACAATGTAAGTAAAATAATGGCAACTAATTTCAGTAGTTCTTTTATAGGACCAGTTACAGAAGTAAACAGTGTCAAATCTTGTTCCTTATTAGGATACAAATTGTCTACTTGTTCTTCATCGGTGTCTTTTTCTGTTCGGAAGAAGCGATCAACAGGGGTGGTAAAGGCGATGTTTAAGGGGACGCATGATAGAGAGATGAAACTGACAGAAATGTTAGAGAACAAAGTGACGGAAGCAAAGGAAGTGTGTGCTGGAGATAAAGACTCTGATGAGTGTAAGGTGGCGTGGGATGAGGTGGAAGAAATAAGTCAAGCGAAAGCTCATCTACGCGTGAAGTTGGAGCATGAAGAAGATCCTTTGGAATCGTTTTGCTCCGGTAATCCTGAAACTGAAGAGTGCAGTGTTTATGATGATTGATCCGAGATGTGTATTGCTCTCTCTCTTTGTAATTTGAATTTTCTTTTTCATTCTTTTTTATATCTATTTTCAGTTTTCAATTTTCATCCTTGGCGACTCAAACAGAAAAAACCTCGTCCGTTTTGTGATTACTCTAACTGAAGCTATTGCACCCCAATTATGGGACTCTTGATATCATTCGTATTCTCATCAAAGAATCAAAGAACGACAGTTTCAAAATAACTCACCCAATAGCATTCATCCGCTGAACATTGGAACAGTAACAAGATATAAGTTCCATTCCTCTACATTCATATTCATAGTAGTTATCAGATATTATATACAACAAGCTCTGTTGGTCGAACTATTGTGTTTTTAGTTCAGATTTAATCCTCGAGCTAGCCAATAATAACGTCTGGCCCGGCCCTGAAATCTACTTATTTGCAAATGTTCTCCAAAAGTAGAAACTTTTTTTTGTTTTTTTTGACAACCAAGCCAAACATGGCACAACTTAGTCTATTTAAACATAACTACATATTACCTCCGTCACAATTTAAATGTCTTAGTTTGACTTGTTGAATTTTTCATTTTCAACTTTAAGCATAAATTTTTTTGATTGTGTTATATAATACTTGATATATAAAATATATAAATGGATTGGATTTTAAATGCATTTTCATTGATTTTTCATCAAGTATTATATAACACAAACAAAAATATTTATAGTCAAATTTAGAAAAAAAAAATACTCAAAAAAGTCAATTTAAAATGGGACGTGGATGGGGGAAGTACAAAATTACTTATTTTGACTCGACGGTTTCCACATGTCCACCCACCACCAATGCCACCATTACAAAGCTAGACATTTGCTTGTAGTGCATATGGCATTCATGTAACAGAATCTAGTACTTTCTAGTCCTTCCATGTATTTCACTGAAAGAACAATTTTAGTCGAATACAATTGTGAAAAGCCATATTAGCAGTAGTTGATTCTTGCCAGAAAGATGTTCATCTGTGATGCAGCCAATTTCAAACTTATTTTCCTGAAAGCGATCTTTCTTTCAATGTATCTTAGCCACATTCTTGACTCCATTTGATTTGGCCTTTGTCCCAGTTACAGGGATATGAACAGCTCATTCTAAAATTAAGATGAAAAAACAACAAAACGTGCAGGGAAAAAAGAACTATGAAGCTTCTCTTTGAATCTTTTCAACTTCCTCACGGTGTTTTCTCTCTGCTTCCTCAAGTTCTTTTTCGGCATCTTCTTTGTCCTCTTTTATGTCACGAGCTTCAAACTCCTTGGCTGCTGCCATTGCTTTCACAACAGGATCTCTTAGCTCTGATATCAACCCACCACCCACTCTATATTCTTCTTCATCTCCAATCAGGAATAGACGCTGATCGGGTCCTGTTGCCATTGGAATGTCCACTGATAGCAATTTCATATCATACTGCAACAGAAGCAGTAGACCATAAAATTACAGCATGAATATGACACAATGTATTACTGACCACTGTATTTATGTGGCAAAATGGACCGGATAGCAGGTTCAAAACAAGTAAAGATTTATTTTTATATTAAAATGGGCCAGGTTGACTCACTTACATTTTACGTACTTTGGGGAAAAAGTTATACCGTTTGACCGGTTTTCTTTTGAGCTAAACTTTTGAATCTATAAATAAACCCCTTAGTAACAAAATGCACCTCCAACTGACCCATATTTACATATGTGAGTTAATATCCCCTCCACACACACACAAACACGACCATGTTCTGCATTATGAGATCCTTAATTTCATCAGCCAACTTATGTGGAAATTTCAACGTATTTGTGAGTAATTGGGTCAAATTCAGTAATCTGTTATTGCTAGTGGGTTAAATGGGTAAACGAACAAAGTTTAGATAAAAAGAATAGCGGTGTAAAATGAAAATGGGTCATATGGTTAAAAGAATACCAAATAACATACTATTAAAAGTGTTTACAATTTTCTAAATTACCACATTCAAAAATATCATTTAATAATAGTATTTGCAATCATACTAAACATATTAACCAAGTACTGAAATATTAACAGACAAATTTGACGGCAGGTCAACCCAACAAGACCTGTTTTGACCCACACATTGCCATCTATACAGGCATGAACCCACAGCTGTACTTTTAAGGCCGATCCAATTGTTTCACTTTCAAGGGGATATAAACAAACTCTCATGCATCAGGATTGTCAGGAGTAGGCATTAGATGTTAAAACCGAAAAGCTGAAAAACTAACCTGGCCTTTTTTGTTCTTGACTTCAACACTAACCAAACCTTTCATCTCAGAACCACGTATTGGGAAAATAAGAAAACATCGCCTGCTCCTGAGAGCTGCCTTGAAGTTTTTTAGTGTTATACCACCTCCTGACATAACATATGCTCTTAAATCTGTTCCAGTGAGCGGAGCACCCATAATTTCAAGAATGTCAGCAGAGGAGTTAAGTTTTCTCATTGCCATCCGATAAACCTTGTCAGGATTGATATTGAATCTTGAATGAAGATACAACCCCTTAATGACACAAAAATGATGATTTCAGAACAAGTCTTCATCACAATACAATATACTGGTAGTTGCCTTTCTTAAAAAATACAAAATATTGGTAGAACTATTCAATAGAACATTTATCAAATTTCAGTCTGAAACACATTATGAACTCATGATAAAAGTTAACAATAACTATGCTCAGAAGCAACAAGTCTTAAGGACAGATCAAACAGAAAGACCATAACTACCACTTACCAACTAATTTACGCCTAACAGTCTCCAGCAAACCCCAAATTAAAAATAAAGAAAAATGCAAGGACATTTGCACAAAGCAGGCAAAAGATGGTAAACCTCTTCCCCAGCCAATTTCATAGGGGACACTTAATTGTGAGACGGGATGTCACCCTAGATAGAGATCTACTTGCCAGTTGCTTTGAAACAATGAAGTTTTGAGTTCTAACCAAGCATGATGAGGGGAACACAAAGTATACTCCCGATAGATAATGTGCTCAATCTATCATACATGGCTGCCTAGAAACTTTCTTGTCATGTAAATATAAAGATAGAGGTTGCAAGATCGGCAGGTTGTATAATGGGTCAACACAGGTTCGGATTGAAATGGGTCTGGTCATAACAGGATGGTAAGGTTGGGTTGACCCGCGTTGCTATCTTATAGCGTATTTATATGAAATTACAAAAGCTACCTTTAACTAACTAATTTAGTCTTAACAGCCTCCACCCTACCCCTTACTTTGTAAGACAATGAAAATGCAAGCCCTATTCAGAAGGGCACATAAGTGTGAGATCGAGTGTCGCCCTTGATAGAAGTTTAGTTACAATCTGCTATGAGATATTAAAGTTGAATATTCTAATCAAGCATGATGAGGGTAACGCATGTTCTCTTGCTATAGTTAATATGCTCAATTACTCAAACGGTTACTTAGAGGGCTAGAAATTCGTATTGGCATATGAATATCAACACATGAAAAGATGTTCAAAGGCTTCATAATATAAAAACACATGATGTAGAGAAAGACATTCAACTGCCGAAGAAAGAAGATTATGCCAAAATAAATCAACTTCGAAAAGGAAAATACGGGTAAAAATTATTTGTGTTGCATATCCCCTAGAGGAAGCTTATGCGAGACATGTAGCATAACCAAGATCCCCATTCCCCATACCGATAGGCGGATAAGAAAAATATTACTTTTCTTGATCAAAATAAGACACCACGTCCCACATACATCCTAAGTTAGAACTCTGAAACTGCATCAAGTCTTGTGGGCTACTAATAGCTTCATACGCTTAAAAGCCCATCATAAACTAGCTACTACATGGCATAATCTGGCTAGAAAATACGTAATGCCTATGAACAAAAGAAAAACCATGTACAAATAAAACATCTCAATATATAAATAACCCTTCCGTGTTCCTTGTCAAAAGCATATATGATATGAATTCATGTTACTTGCACAACATGGGACACGACATTCAACTAAAGTTCCCCTCACCGGCAGAGGGTTCACGACATTCTATTAAAACACCCTCACTTGCAGAGGGTTCATGACTTTATATTAAATCTCCCCTCACTAGCAGAGGGTTCACAAGTTTCTATAAAATCTCCCTCACAAGAGAGTTCAGGCTAAGAATATATTGCCCTGATATGATACTATGCAGAGCGTAAACACTCCTTCCAATTCTCATAACACATTTCCCAAGTTAAAGGGGGTGTTTAGATGTCCATCTAAAAGTGATTCTTAATACGAACTTAAACACTAGTGCTACACAACCCACATTACATCAAACAATACCAACAACTAACTAAAACCGCAACAAAATAAGTCAAAATCAATTTTTTTATAAAAAAAACTCACAGTGAAAGCAACGATAGCGGAAGAAAGAGCAAGAAAACCATACTTAGCCATACCCTCAGAAAACCCAATAAAAGTATTAGCAATCCCAAACATAACCCTCCATAACAAAACACACACAAACACACCACCAGCAGTCACTAATATCATAGCATTCCTTCTCCAAAAGGCATCCATTTGCAACCCGACCGCTTGTTTATACCTTGAGAACGTCTTACTGACAACTTTAGCAGGCTCTTTAATCTTCCCTTTCAACATATTCACATCCACTTTCCCACCTAGTTTCGAACCCCCATTCGAAATGTACCTAAACCCTAAATAACTTCTACTCAAATTAATTTCTGATAATTTAGGAGACGAATTTTGGGGCGGAAATATAGGATGTTTGAAAGATGGTGGGACCGCCCTAGAGTTGTTGTAACTACGAGATATTGAACGAGAAATTGGAGATGCAATTGGGGGTTTTGAGACGAGATTATGATGATGGTGATTAAGGAATCTAGTGAAAATAGATTTGGAAATTGATGATGATTTTGACATAATTTTATTTTTTTAAAGTTTTTGGAATTGGGGGATTTAGATTCACGAACTGCACAAACTCGATGATGATGTTGAGATTAGATAGATTGTGGTGTTTGACTTTTAGATACTGTTAATTTTGACTTGATGGCTTTTATATGAAGCAACTGTATATGTATGTATGTATGTATGTGACTGATTTCAGACGCAGACACTGTCCGTAACCGTAACTGTAACTGTGTGTAATTTCTTGGAGGATCCGATTACGTTAGAGCATCTCCATTCACAACTCAACCCACTAATATTATTCGTTAAAAAATTGGTTTCTCTTTTACATCTAATCAACCCAACTAAAATCAATTTTTACACTCCGATTAACAACCCAACCAAACTATTTTTTACTAAATAATAATTTTTTTTAATTAACATATTTTATTTAAAATTAATTTTAAAAAATAGAAATATTTTTTTAACATCAAAAAATAAGTTATTTATCATAAAAAAAAATATAAATTATAAAATCAAATAATATTTCACATTCATCAACACATTTTTAATAAAGTAGATAACTCATTTTACAATGGTAACATGGGGAAAAAAAAAAGAATGTCCATGGTGTTGAACACTCGGATAAGATTTTGGATCTTTAATATTGAAAACATAAATTGGATCCATTGTTGATTAGAAACTAAAAGAAATTTAAATTAGAAAATGAAAAGTATTATGACAATGTATAAATATTAAACTTTATATATAAAGAATGAAAAACTATGCATATCTTAGATTATTATTTTTTTAAACTTATGTATTTTATCTTATTATTAGGTATATATGATATATATATATACATGTGTATGCCATGGAGAAGTATATATATATATACCTGGTGAACATAGATAGATAGATAGATAAAATGTTTATTATTATTATTATTTAAAAGTGTAAAATAAATGTAAAATTTAATTTTGAATTTAAATAAATAGAAATGATGTGACGATGATGTGACAGTGAGAAGTTGAGAATTTGGGGAGAATGGTTGTATTGTTGGTAGGGGGTAAATTATGGGTAAATTCTGAGAGGAAGGAATGATGTGGCGCCGATGTGGTAGTGAGAATTTGAGAATTTTGTGATATGGTTGGGAAGACCTTAAAGTATATAAAAACTACATGCAAGATATAAAATATAAAGCAAATAAAGATAACAACTTGTGTCTATTTGAAAATGTGTTGTGATTAGATTAAGCCACGTACGTTTTTCTTTTCCACCACTTATGTTCGGTGGAACCACTCAGTTGGTTGCCATCATCATTGTTTAATATATTTTTTTTTTACTTTATAGCCAACCCACCCATCAAATTATATACCGATGAGGATGGTCTTAGGGGCTTCGGATTTATCAACATTTTATAGAGCCGAACACAAAAATTGGGCCTAGAAAAAAAGGGGTCCATAACTAATTTATGGAGCAGAACACAAAAATTCGAGATGAGTCGAGTAGAGTTGATAATATTTTAAAACTAGTTTAATATAAAAGCAAAAGTTAGAAATTTTCTAGTATACTTTAATTCACTATCCATTATAATCTTAAAAGTAATCTCCTTCTTGCTCACCATAGGTAAGAAGTGAAAACCAACCCGAGGTCACCTTTCTTTCTTTTGATTGGAAATCGACCCCTAACCTAAAAGTAACCGTTGGACATAACATGAAAACTCGATCAAGTTTTTGAGTTGAGTTTAAGGATGACACATTGTCAATCTGATTCAACTAGGTTACACTCTTAAGCATAACCATTCAGATTCATAGTTCATTTAAGTTATAATTTATCTTGAAAATATAAAGTATATAGATTTAAATTTTATTTAATAGTTGAGGAGGGTAAAAATCACTCGAGATGCTTGGTTAAGAGGTTTAGAAAATATGCAATTATGATAGTAATTAGAGGTAGCTGATAGGTTATATATATATATATATATATATATACTTCTATACTATATTATAAAACAAATATCCCCTTCTCTTTTTTTAAATTATGATTTAAACTATCTTTTTTGCCCATTTTCTTTATTCATTATTTTAAAATCTTCACTTGATATACCTATAATACCCTTAATGAAATTAATTTTGCAACATCTACTCCTTAACTACTAAAATAACTATACTACATTTTTTACATCAATAACCTTTACATCAATAGCTTACACCACCACCAGTCGCCACCACCACACCGCCGCTATCGCCGCCGCTGCCGCCACCATCACCGCCGCCGCCACCATCATCGCCGTATCGCGCGGGCATTCGTCTAATACTACTTTAACTCAAAGTGAGTGAAACATTACCTACAAAGTGAGGAGGGAAATGATTTTAACTTCCTATTGCATTACCCACCATTACCTTTACCATTTTCTTTTACAGTACCCATTTTGAGCCCAGCATGCTCTCAATTTGTGGTTGAATGCTTACATAGTTACATCCATGATGGTTTTGATTTGAAAATGTGATAAATAGTTTGTTCCAAAGTTTTTTTTTTCATATCAAATTTATAGAGGTTTAAATTAAATAGTCACAGGCCTTGCAAATCAAATTCGATATCTTTCACATTATTTTGTACAAAAACTTAATATAACTGATAATAATATAATATAATATTCTGTAATAAGTTTTTTTAAAAAAAAAAAAAAAAAAAAAACTTTTAAGCATTCTCTAAACGGGCCGATGTTTAAAGAGCCCAACTACAAGTGTTAAACTTTAAAAAGCAATTAAGCCCAAGATTCAACAAGCACCGGCCCAAAATCCAAGTGGATAATCACACCGAGTCACCGACTGTTCGAGATCATCCCGCTAGGCGCTACTCGCTAGCGACCACAACACAACAATCAAAATTCAAACACACACATAAACACCGTGAAGAAGAAGAAGATGAAGGTGATTCACATCCCTTGCTTGGAAGACAACTACTCTTATCTGTATGTACTCAATCAATCAATCATATGTTTTTTTCTAGTTTTTTGTTTTTTTTACTTTTTCGTTTATTTTATATGAGCTGACACTATACTACTTATAATTATTATATGGATATGGATTGATTGATTGGCAGCGTGATTGACGAGAAAACAAAACAAGGAGCAGTAGTGGATCCTGTCGAGCCCGAAAAGGTTATTTCAGTCGCTAAACAACATGGCGTTGATCTTAAGCTTGTTCTCACCACTCATCACCACTGGTTTGTTGAGCCTTTTCGTTTCTTTTTATTTAATCCAAACAGGATATTAAATATATCTTACTGACTTAGCTCAATTCGTTAAGTTTCTGTGCCATATGTTTTAAAATAAAAAGCAAAGGGCGTTTGGTTGGGGAAAACATTTTCCATTTTTGTTTTCTAAGAAAACATGGAAAACAGAAAATACGATCAAATCATAGTTTTTCAAAAAAATTTCTAAGAAAGCAGAAAACATTGTTTTCCACTTTTTAATGTGAAATTCTTTTTTATTGTTTTCCATATTTCATTTTTTATTTTCCAAATTTTAGAAACCTCAAATTATATTAACTCTCACCCTACGCTGCCCCGTCACCCCTTACGCCCCCTCCCCTGCCCCCGTAACC
>JAOXNX010000031.1:25636912-25647822 GCA_028566075.1 Solidago caesia
TTTATCATGATCCAATGGTCAAGATCTTATCTTATTTGTTTTACTTTAATACTTGTTTTACAATAACCAACCCCTAATATATATATATATAATATATATAATGTTGTCATGTGTATCCACTTAAACATTATACACATATATTTCAAACATATGTATCTACCTTGTTATTTTAACTCCAAGAATTATTTAATTTAATTAAAGTTGGAAAAGAATCTTTGTAGAAGTTGCACCATAAAGAAGAGCAGCCGTATATCCATTTTCCACGAGGTCCATATCGAGACGTCTAATTTTGACTTAGGTAATTTTTTCATATCATATTTATTTTTGTTCATGGTATTCGTTTGTGTTTATAAACGAACACAAACAAACCACAAATTAAGTAATATAACTATAAACTTTATCATATAATTAAACATTACAACTATTTTAATTTCTATAAAGAGTTACAAATAGTTATAAAAAAAAAGGTTTCAAAATATTCCTTGGTAAATCAGACAAAGTCTAAATGTCGTATGAATATAAATACATCAACAAATAAATGAACACATGTTTACGAGCAAACTATCGAATGTTTACGAACAAAATATCAAACGTTCACAAATATGAATGAATAAGAATCATGCTTATGTTCGTTCATTCAACTAAACGAACAAGTTTCTTTCCATGTTCATTAATTTAACAACTATTTATGAACGATTTGTTGAACATTTAGTTGGTTACAACTTTAATAAAAGATATAAGGTATACGGTGAAACTTCTTATTACCCGTATAAAAAAGAAAATATAACAAAAAAAGAAAGAAATTTAGTAAACATTTTTTCAAACCATGATAAAGAAAAAAAAAACTAAAATTAAAAAGATCAAAAAATCAAGCAGACAGTATGACAAAAGTTAATTATAATTGTATAAAACAAAAAAACAAAAGAGAAATAAACATTAGGTAAAAGATATAGTTAATTGTACAAAACAAAAAACAAATGAGAAGTTAACATTAGATAAAAGTATGATAAAAAAAAAAGAAGCTAAAACCAAAGAACCAAAAATTTTTATAAAACCAAATAGATAGCCTGAGGCCAGTGGGTGTGGTAAGCGAGTAGACCGCAGGTAGTACCCATGTGGTTACACCGTCGCCTCCTAAATATATGCATGAAAGTTTCATAGCTAGCGGCTTACTTACTCGCATGAAAGGTTAAGATGAGATTTATGATATGATTTGATTATTGATGGATTCGAGTTGAGAAGCCGCACTCCGTCACACCCACCATTCTCATTTTACTTTAAGTTATTTTATAATGATTTGAGTTGAGAATTTGAGATCATACTATTTGTATCATATTATTTGTGAATGGTAAAAATAGATGAATTTACCACACTCACCATCCTAAAAAGGAGTTACCTAGAACAATGCAAACGGGTCGAGTGTTGGATGAATAGTAACCATGTTTTGAATTGGTATAGGTAATTTTACGCGTTAAGTTCCAAGCTGTCAACTTCACTATTTTTTTATTTCATTACTGTATGTATGTACTGTATTTATTATATATTTAAAAATTAAAATTAAGTAAAAGTATTGTTACCAAGAAGTATCCTCCCAAATTTTGCATATCACACGTTAACTCCAATTTTAATGCAAATTCAATCCTTTCCAATTTTGTTCTTCCAATAAAACTATTTCTCTTTTCTACCCCCATCCCTTGAATCGATTTGAATCCTTTCTTTCTTTCTTCTCGATTCCACCCTAAAACATTCTCAATTCAATTTTTTATACACAAATTTGTATCTATATCTATAGATATTTATATTTATTTTATATGTATATCAATATCGCTACCTAATCCTGTTCATTATCGCAATATTATCATATTTATATATATATATATATATATATAGTATAATAATAATAATAATAATTTAGTTTAGCAACATTGTGATTGAATTATTAGAGTTTATATGCGGCGATTAATGGAAACAACAGGTGGTGATTCAACGAATTCCGATGCCCATTCAAATCCTTCATCTCCGACGGCGGCGTTACGGAGAACAATTAGTAACAATTCGTCATCGCCGAGAACGACGTCGTCTCCGCCGTTTCCGATTATCAGGTTTTTACAAGCACCTGTAACTACTTTGATTGAATATTCAGGTGTATTAAGACCTAGGTCAAGTAATAATAATAGTGATTATAATGAATCCGAGACTTTAATTCCTGTTAATAGTAATAGTAATCACCGGAATCATGATCATGAAGGTAGGTCTAGTGGTCCCGGTAGGGTTAGTAATGGTAGTACTACTAGTAGTAATAGTAATGATGGCGGTGAAAATAGTAATGATGAGGTTTCAATTCGGATATTGAGCGGTGGAGAACAGGAGGAACATCGTGGTGAGGCGGTGGAGCGTGGAGAGAGGGAGTCGGTTGATTCTGGTGATGTAAGTGGTGGTGGTAATGGTAATGCTGGGATTGATAATAGTAATGGTAGTACGACTAATAATAATGTGGATTCAGCGTATCAGCAGAGGTATGATTTGCAGCAGGTTTCGAGATGGATTGAACAGATTCTTCCGTTCTCGTTGTTGTTGTTGATTGTGTTCATTCGTCAGCACTTACAAGGTACCTTTTCCTGGTTTTACTTTCTTGTCTAAGTTGTCTTTGAAGTACAAATGGAGCTTGCATTAATTATTTATTTTATATGGTGATTTGTAGGTCTCTTTGTTACTGTCTATATAACTGCTTTCATGTACAAATCAAATGATATTCTACGGAAGCAGACTGCTTTAAAGGTATTATATTATATGCCATTTCAGTTTGTCTTAAATTTGTGGTTAAGTACATGTGTGTATATTGACTGTTCTCTCGTTGAGCTTAACAATATAAGAATTTGTGCAGGGGGAGAGAAAGTTATCTGTTCTGGCAGGGTATTGTATACTTTTTATGCTTCATGTGATTGGAGTTTACTGGTGGTACCAAAACGAAGATCTTTGTTATCCCTTGTTTATGGTTCCCCCAAAAGAAATACCACCATTTTGGGATGCGATATTTACCATCATTGTAAATGGTATGCATTTTCTTTTTCATTACCTCTTCTATAGTGATGCATTTTTTGGTGTGATGATCAAATGGCACTTATTATCTCCTTTCTTTGTAGCCACATGAATTTAATATATGATTGCATTAGTGCGAATCATAGATTTATATCAAAGTGCCTTTAATGCAACTTTAGCAAAGGGAACAAGTACGTTTGATTTATTGACTAAATTAGAACATGTAAACTGTGAAGTATAGGAGAAATAATAATTCAAGGTGGAAAATGGAGATGGACAATATGAAAAAAGTTTAGAGAGAGGAAGTTATGAAACCGTTTGTTTTAGGAGTTTTTTACACATGGGAGTATTTCATAGTTATTACGAATAATTAAATTCTCTTGCTTGCAGATACAATGGTACGACAGGCTGCAATGGCTTTTAAGTTGGTATTGCTTATGTACTATAAAAATGGCAGGGGCCATAGTTTTCGTAGGCAGGTAATGTAATCTTACTTAATAACTTGTAACATACATTATAAAAATACGAGCTTCAAACATATTTATAGATTGTGCTGATGGTAGATTTTGGCGTTTCAGGGTCAAATGTTGACTCTGGTTGAGTACACACTCTTATTATACCGTGCATTCTTACCTGCCCCTGTCTGGTACCGTTTCTTTTTGAACAAAGAATATGGCAGCCTCTTTTCGTCTTTGACAACAGGCTTGTATTTAACCTTAAAGCTCACATCTGTTGTTGAGAAGGTATGAATTTCCTGTTTTCCTTTGATTTCCTTGAAGTTTATAGTGAGTTAATTTATATCCTTCCTACTTATTTCTCAGATTGGATCCTTCTATGCTGCAATAAAGGCACTATCACGGAAGGAGGTCAATTATGGATCACATGCAACAGCAGAACAGGTACGTCAAGGAAATTTTTATCCTTTGTAATGATCATTATTAGCACCAGCTTTTAGGACCATTATAAGGGTTTGTTTGGGTTAAGCTTATTTGGGAGGCTTATAAGCTTATTTGCTTATGAAGCCATTATAAGCTCAATTTAGGTGTTTGGATAAGCTTATATGCTTACTTTAAGCCCCATTTCATAAGCTTCAATTCCCTAGCTTATTCCCTAAGGCTTTGAAGCTTCATGTTTGTAATTACATACTTATCCTCCATTTTGCTTGTTTCTAATGCCTTTTTACTATAAAAACACTATGACTTTTTGATTTTCCAAAGAAACATATTAAACTAGTAACAGAAATAGTATATACTAAAATGCACAAGGACCTAATATATATGTCTCCTGCTTTTATTTGGTATTATACTATTATGACATTATAATTTAAATCATCATTATCATATCATCTAGAACAAATTTGTAAAACCAATTAAAAACCAAACAATAACATGATAAACCCAAAATATGTAACATGTCCGTTTTGGTAATCTGATCAACATAAGCTACTACATGATAAGCTAACCGAAACACTCAAAAAAGTTTATTAGCTTACAAAAGATAAGCCAATCCAAACACTAAAAAATAATTTTCCTACCTTATCAAAAATAAGCCATAAGCTACTTATTCTTAATATACATAAGCTCAAAACATGAGCTAACCCAAACTCCCCCTAACTTGATGAAGGAAAAACATACTAGTAACAGGAGAAGTTTTTTTTGTGGAGATTTTTTGCCTCGAGCGGACACATTTAACCCAACTTGCTCATTTGAGATGAGAAAACAAGTGATAATTCTGTGAGGTGGCATTTACAGTCCCTTTATTTATAAAATGGGTCGTTTAAGGTTCTGGTTTATTTGTAACTGGTCAAACAGGTTGAAAGTCACTCAAAGTGTATTTATAATGCTTAAAGAGACTTCGTTTTTGAAAACCAAATTCTCTCAAACACACACACACTACACCCTTTTTGATAGAGCTATGTTGCAAGTGGGACCTCCTGAATTATATTTTACAAAAATCATTAGATTATATCTGAAAACAACATTGTTACAGTAATCATATTTGCCACATTAGCTATCTATAAAGAAAATAACTTTCAAGAAAACATTTTGCTAGTCAAATGACCCGAACCGCCCCATTTTGTTCTGTAAAAAAAATACTCAAATTGATCTGTTACCCAACCCTCTAATATTGTCACCTTTATTTGTGATGATCATACCAAATGCTTAGTTTGAATAACCATTATACTTACTATACTCACAAAAATAGTAAAAGTAACATCGTCAAAGATACTTGATTTAATCAATCCTAACTAAAACAAGGAGAAGCCTTACTGGAAAAGGAAGATTATGAACCCACAGGCTCATGACCTTCAAGTAATACACTTGATCATGCCTAGTTAGGTTTGGCAGCATTGATCGTTTTCCCCAAAAGATTCCCCCGCTTTGTGATTATTGAGGGGTACTCTAGATATTTGATTGCTAATCAACCACTTGTATCAGGCTAGATTCATTATCAGATGTTTCAAATCTCAGAACCATTTTCAAGATGGTCTAGTGGATAACATCCTGACATCTTTACAAGAGGTCTAGGTTTGAATCCCACTAGGTACAATCTTGGAGGTGGCAGGGAAAGGTTTGGAAACAGCCACGGGATACCCTGTTTAGGCTGCGTGAATCTGAGTAAAAAAATACTCGCCTTACCCGGGTAAACTGAATAAAGAAAACCTCATCCGTTTACCCGTTTATGTTTCATATTGCAGAAGCTTTGGCTCTAGTTACATTATATTCTAACTTGTTTTTACACTAGCAGGTGAGTGAGGCAGGAGACTTGTGTGCTATTTGCCAGGAAAAGATGCAGGCTCCAATTTTGTTGCGCTGCAAACATATTTTTTGCGAGGACTGTGTTTCAGAATGGTTAGCAATTCGACAATTATCCTATCTGATATTAACAGTTTACTTAACGTAGTTTAATATTAATAAGTGGGTGTACATTTGCTTAAACTTTTTCTAAAAGATCATAGTAGAAAATAGTACAATAAAATATGATCGAGGAAAAACACATAATCATACTACATCAGGTAGTTGAACTAGTTTGAGGAAGATAGAAAAGTTACCTATTGCTTTCTGGAAGGAAGACTAAACAATTCAAGCAACAGTTACTGGTTCAATTTCCATAAAAGCTATTTTTAACCCTAGAATGATTTCCAGTTTCAAAGTGTATTTTTAAAATCTAAAATTGCATCTGATAAATTAGGGTGGTGATCATAGTTCTCTCTTGTCTTGCTATTATATGCCAATGTAAATCAATTGTTCACTTGTCATGCTTTTATGAGAGCTTGTTCTCGAAGTTTTTTCCAAGTGATGACTGATGAATGGTTGCTCGCTTTCAGGTCATTGAATCTACATGATAGTGTCTCATTTGCAAAATATATGACTGCCTCTAACCACTTGTATACTTTTAGTCCATTCATCATGAAATAGCACTCCTATTTTACATCTGATTACATGATCTCCATTGATCGTGAAATATCGCTCAGCCCTATTAGCATTTTCTATCCATAAACTTCCTTTTCTATTTAATCCTCAAAAGTTCGTCCATCTTTGCAATTAATATCCAGATTGGGGGTTGGCCCCATTATTTGTTAATTCCCTGAGGTATATTCCTGCCTTGTTTTTAGATTAGGGTTTGTTACTGGTGTTTGGTCCCAAACTGGACTGTGAACTGAATAAATTTATGTAAATTTTATAATCTTCTAGAAAATAAAGTTTATAATGGTGTTTCAAATTTGAAATATATAAATCGGTTAAGGATTTGAATTGGACTGACTGAAGCAAGAACCTATTTTTAACAAAATCTAGAACCAAAAATCAACTTGACTAGAACTGGTACTATACTGGTCGCAGTTTGGGTTTTTTTTTGTTGTTTTCCCAGTTGGGATCGTGTTTTGCACTTTTGCATATTTTTAATTTTTGTCACCAATCTGAATATCTGATGGTGGTCACCTCTCTGCCTCTCTTCAGCTTTGCCATCCCTTCCTCCCATGAAAGTCCTAGTCTAACAGCCATGAACTAGTGTCATTCGTTCTACATGTTTTGGGAATGGTGCCCCCACCCACAAGTCTGCGGCAGGTTTTCCATTTGTCTCCCCAAGATCCTCGATGAGCCCTATGTGGCTATGTCCCTTAACTCGGCCATCACTGCCCTCAACACAGTTGAAAGTTTCTGTTTCCAATAGCTTGCTACTCATGATCTCATCTAATCCTTTTACCTTTGTTGCTCTCATTTGCTTCAGAACTGTAGATGTTCTATCACATGTATAGAACCCGATAGGCTGATACGATTTTATTGATAATAAAAGGACACGGATGTTAAAAAAAGTTCTGTATACTTTCTAGAGGAGTTTGTCGCCCAATGGCTCTCAATAAACACTAACTTACTGTCTTAATACCATTAACTATACAGCTATATTTGTATGGACTTCCCTTGATCGGGAAGTTGCCATTTTTAAAGCCTAAGCAAACAGCCTCTACAGATATGTGAAAGTTGTTTGAGCCATGCCTAATGCATTATATTTCCCAACTAATTTCTATTTTGTTGATTTATGAGATTTTTGGCCACTCTGTTTTCAGGTTCGAAAGGGAAAGAACTTGTCCACTATGTAGAGCTTTGGTGAGACCAGCTGATATACGATCATTTGGGGATGGCTCAACGAGTTTGTTCTTCCAGTTATTCTAGACTTTCCATGCAGACCGTATGCTTTCTTCAACATATCGTCCACAGATTTTCCCAAAGTTATAATCTGTATTACTACAGTTATTTTTGGCATCTTTTTCCCCGCTAATTGTACAGTCGAGGATTACTTGTGCCTCTAATTATAGTAATATACTCATACACACATATACATATACATACATACAATATTATACATGAGTGGATTCTGTAATACCATTCTTAACACTCTGTACATGGAAATACGCTATAAGTGTGTGTATTGGATGATTCTGTTACTTCCAGCAGGTCTGAAGTCGTTGATCATTCTAGTTTTTTTTTTTGGCTGGTTTATTAACAAGTTTGATTAAAATAATAAGTATATATATATTTTTAAAAATTTTATTATACCATACAACCTCATTCAAAGATACCTCCAGTGCCAACAACCATAGCTATTGTTGGCCAGTATGTCGGGGCCATAAGCTGTCAATTGCACTGCAATGTTCATTCCATGTTTTTGGTTTGTCCCCGTTCCCTTTGCTTTTCTAATGTGAAGTTATAATCTCTTTTTGTAAAGATGTTTTCTGTCGATTTTTGCAAAAAGTAGTCAGATTTTAGTGCAATGGACTTTATATTGCATTATAAGGAAGTTTCTTCTGATAATTTATACGCAAATGTAGAAAAAAATATAACCTTCTCGATAACCTTGAGCTCATATATAGTCATTTTAAAAGTCTTCAATGCAAATACAAATGGATATATGAAATTCTAAATTTTGTTGAATGGTACAAGATTCCCGGTATTCATTTCACATCCAACTAATATTTAACCACCTTCAAGGTGGCCTAATGACCTAATTTCTTTATAAGAGGTATCACGTTTGAACCTCACTAGGTAACAACTTTGGGCTGCGAAGGAAATAAACGGAAATGACAATGGAGATACTCTGGCGTCATCCTCCCTGAATAGAGAAAACCTTATCTGTTTACTCATTTATCAAACTAGTAAAATTTTTTGTTCTCTTGTTAAATTAAAAGATCCAAGAAGTAAATAGACGATTAAAACCATGAAATCTAGAAACGTGAGAGCTGTCCTCCATGACACATTGGCTTGCTTGTGTCTGCCACCAAATCCCGTTAGTGTCAAAGGAAATCCCACTCAAATTTGGGTTGATCCTCCCAAGTTGACTTCTATATATCTTTTCATAAATAAAAAACTTAGTTGACCAAGTGCAAAGTTCAACAACTGATGCCTCCAAACCATTCATATTTGTACATGAAGAAAATTTTAAGATGGAAAATGATGATAACTTAGACCCTGAAGAGATAAGATAATATTATGGTTTTCAAAGTGGCGTATCTTGGTGTAATCAAGAATCACCAACCAACCCATTAGACTGGTGTCATTAAGGAAAACAGAAAATGAGGAAGTGCTCATTCAATACTTAGAGCATTAGCAATGGTCACACCACAAAACCAAAGTGGTGTGTCACATCACTGCCACATCAACACCACACCACAAAAACTATATCCCATACTATTCAATAACCACAACTATATCCCACACGACCCAATAGTCCAATACCCAAAAAACAATAAAAAAAAACAAAAATTAAAATGAACCACATTGTCCACCCACCAAAACCCAAGGTGGACACACCCATCTTGTCCACCCAACCACTACACCAGTTCGCTTAATGGTTGACACCATCACATGAGGCGGTTGCCCTTCCACCTTGTCCACACCACACCCATTACAAATGTTCTTAACAAGGATTTGGATACCCGCACGTTGTTACGGGAACCTTTTTTTTCAACCCTAACAGTTAGTTCGTTGAAAAAAATAGTTATATTAATGCAATTAATGATACTTTCATAACAATAATACTAAAATTTATTCTTATATTGACTTTTGATACATAATGTTATTATAAATCTTATACCAACATAACAAATCACAAAAAAATAAAACATGGAATTAAAAAAATTAATAAGACGTAAAATAAAAAGAATGCATGGTGTTAGTCACTATATATGTTAATTGAAAATATTTAAATGAAAAAAATAACTAACATGTAAATGTGTATATACTTTACCCATATATTGTTGTCGATACATGATGTGCATGTAATTCTTTATATTGACTATGAATACATGTTGTTAGTATAAATCTTATACCAACATAACCTATAACAATATGTGACTAAAAAGAAACAAAATAAGACACAAAAGAAAAAAAAAATGATGTTACTACTTACTAACTTTATATTGTTGATTACATATATTTAAATTAATTAATTAATTACCGTGTAAATGTATATATACTTGACTTTTATATTGACTATTTATTCATGATGTTACTATAAATGCTAAACTTACATAACTTATAACAATAAACAAAACATGTAATTAAAAAAAAAAAAGAGAGAAAAAGAATGGAAGTAAGAAAAAAAAAAAATCTAGCGTGATGGCAAACTGTTAAGCCAACAACTCTCCAGTAAACAGTAGTTGCACACTCAAAAATGGATAAAATTGTTAACAAATACCAAATTAAAAGAGTGTTGTTATTTTAGTTTTATATTTTTGTTATTTTGGTTTTAAAAGATATATAATATAATGTTATTATTGAAGTCAAAACCTAATCCCCTGCTAGCTCCACTCCTGCATACCAAGATAGTACAACCAAAGGAGGATTAGATGTTCCATGCCAAGATGGTAGAACCAAAGGAACACTAGATGCTCCACACCAGCACAGTCGAGCCAAAGCAAAGCAATTAGCAACGGATGATGCACAAAACCTAAGAGAAGAAGCAACAACAGAACTGGTTACAACTGTAACTCACGTCCTTACCTCTGATGCAGGTCACGAGGTACGGATGTTAGAACAAGTTACTAATACAGTTTCTTAAGCACCATTATTCAATGAGTAATGTGCAATAATCACATTATAAATACTAAACATCACAATTAAGGTAATCATCACTATTCACTCATTTATTAGCTCTCTTTGAGACTCTCAACCACCATAACCTATATATATATATATATATATACATGGTCGTCTATGAGAATTTATGAATCTAGGACGGGTCAACGAATTATATTATATAAACTATTTTTTTAAAGCGACGATAAATGTTATATTAAGGCCATCTCCAATGGCAAAATTCTCATTCAATATGTTGACCTATGATATTGAGACTTCAATATGTTAGGGTTGGGG
>JAOXNX010000031.1:25649668-25660605 GCA_028566075.1 Solidago caesia
CTCAGGATTCGCTACCGAATCCTTCATAACATAAGGAAAAGGAATTTTAGGAACAAGATTATTAAACCTTTGAGTTCTGGATGACCTTGGCCTCTTCAATGATATGGTTGGCCTCACTGCTGTAGATGGTTGAGCAATTTGAGTAGTAGCAGTGGAAGTGGCAATAGTAGCAGCAACAGCAGTAGTAGCAGCAGCAGTAGAAGGACTCTGAACAACCTGTGGTGTTGAAGATGTACTAACAGATCTTCTTGGTCACTTTATCAATGGTGCAACATCTTCATCAGGTATGTAATCAGTATCAACTTCTTTTGCTTTGCGCTTTGGCTTTTGAACTTTCGGCTTTGCCACCATATGAGATCCATGACTGACCATCTCATAACTCTTGTCACTGTCATCATCATCATCACCATTATCATCAGAATCACTGTCATCACTAGAATCTTGTTCTTTATCTTGATTAGCATGTCTCTTTCCCTTGTCTGCCTGATCATCATCACCAACTCCACTAGCACCAACACCACTAGTACCTACACCACTAGCTCCCTCAGTCTGTTCACCTGGTCCTTCACTGATAAACTCATCAACCTCTCTCAAAGTTCTTTCTAACTCTTCCCTTCTCTCAGCTTTTGGATCTAGTTGATAGTCTTCAACTTGTTGAATCGGATCATCAGGATCAACAACTCTGTTAATAACAGCAGCTTCTTCAGCATTCACTCCAGCTTGATCTAACATATCATTAACAAACTCATCATCTACTTGAGCTTGTTCTTGAATCGGTTGCTGCTGCTCTTGAGCTTGTTGTTGTTGTGGTGGTACTTGTTGTTGTGGCGGTTGTTATTCAGCTTCAATGACTGGTTCAACTTGGCCTTGTTGCCAGTGAATAATGAAGTCATCACTTGGGGTTCTGTAATTGATGTTCAACACTGCACCAAATAATTCAACATCTTGTGCATTTGGGTCGTTGTCGAACCTTTTCGTTAACGCATTGTAACCCCTAATAGTAATAGAATTCACCCTCCTATCAGAACCTTGAATCTCTAGGTTCAGAAGGCGAGTAGTGATTATCTTCATGATAAATCTCGGATACATATAAAAACAATTAGCTCCCTTGGAGTTTATCTACTTTCGTAGCTCACTGAAGAAATACTTTGAAAAGCTGTATGGCTTGTTATACACTAACGAAACCATTTGAGATTGAGTCTCAACACTGATAGAATCAAATCCAGTCTTTTTATTGCTTAGGCTCACAGTAATCGTATGAGCGAGATATCTCCATCTCCCATAGAAGCTTTTCTTAAACTTGGTTACCCTTGCTGGATCATTAACAAATCCCATTCTTCTAAAGGCACCATCAATCAATGCTCTATCAAAAACTGTAACTCCCTCAGCTCCACCTTCTTGGTCTTCAGTACCCAATAGTAAAATCTGTCGAAGGTCAGCAGCAGTAAATTGAATCGGTATGCCATTAACTCGAGTATGAATGACATTTGATCTCTTGTCATGTCTGGCATTAGCCCAAAATTCAGTAATCCGAGCTTGATCCAACACTGGTGAGTAAGTAAGAGCATGATGAATTCTTGATCTACCAAGAAACCTAAATGTCTCATGAAAAGGTCCGGTTCCTGGTTGATTCTCACTCAAATTAATCACATAGTTATGCTCTGGTGTGAATATTCTTGCCATTTCTGTGAACAAGTATAAATAAAGTTATCAAGACATAAGATATGCAACATAACGATATTCATATATAGTCTAGGCCAATCCATCTAATTCTCTATAACCATGACTCTGATACCATTATATAACACCCCAACAAAGGCGGAAGTATGGGATGCCACGAAAAGCACAACATGACATGGAAATTACATAGAGCAACGCTAAATGATTAAGATACAAGCCAGCAAAACATACAATAGATCAACAAAAATAGCATCATAAGGATCCATATGCCGCTTTTCTTTCCCTTCGGGCTCCTTATTCCGCGATTGTTCTTTATCACGGCTCTTCTGAGGCTTTCCAAGCAACCCTGTCGGTGGAGTTTACTCTTTGATATTCTTTAAATCCGAAAATTGTAGATATAAAAGAGAGATTTTTGCTCTTGGATGGAGTGTGTGTGTTTGATGAATGATATTTTTTTTGGGGGGGGGGGGGGGGTAGGAAAGGCTAGATCCGCAATTTAGGGGTTAGGAAGACTTTGGTGAGAAAATATCTAGACATTTAGCTAGTTGTAATATTATGAGTCTATGGATGTATGATGTAAACACCTAAATGAATATATTGCACTAGGGATTTAAAAGTTCACTTTCCCAATAGCATTTCTAATAATTATCTAGTTATCTCTAGTTCCACATAGACTCGCCACAACTCACAGATTCTAGTTAACAAATAGTTTCACCCAATGAATAGATACCCACACTTACACAATTAAGATCTTGTTTATTCAAATACCATAAATTTATAAAAGTTTACTATTAATAGTTTCACAAAGTTAACAGGCCCAAATGGCAGTTGTTACAATTTGGGTTGAAGGTAAATATCATGAATTAGATGAAAATGAGTGAAACTATGAACTCACCGTTTATCACTTAGGAAATGGTTAACAATTTGGCATATGACTACTGAAGATTTTCTTGAAAGGAATTTTCAATTGGATTGTATTCGTGTTTTAAAATAAGTTAAATTTCTGAAAGTGAAATTTGAAATTTCTGGATATTCATAGGAATAACTCATATTTTTCAAATAGTTTGGTGGTAGATTATGTACTTCATAAAATATAAAACATTGTATTCTTAATTAGGATATATGTTACTATATATATTAAAGTTATTTGATGCGAATTTATAACGTCGCATATACATTTCGAATCATGGTAATTGTGTTCTATCCCTGCAGGCGTCAGCTTACATGTCCCATCAGTCACATTCAATATCTCAATCGGAAGATACCAATAGACATATAATAGAACAAGGTAGTGGTGAACAATTAAGGCTATTAAATTACGCCTAGAGTCTCTACCGTGATGAGGTTATTGATAGTGTGCACCATTGTACTTGGTAAGTAGACATTAACTTTTTGGTTTAATGCACTCTGCACTCCTATTATCCATCTTGAGCTTATGTGCTTTATTCAGACTCTATATGTAGCTGGAAATATGTATCTAGAGTTCACCCCGATGAAAAAAATGGGATTTGAGAGGCTAGCGAATCGAAATTAATAGAACATAGGAGAGATGGAGAGGGCCAACGCGGACAGTCAGGGCGGGGATAAGCTTCCTTCTTTGAAGGATATAGCTACTCATGATTGAAATCAAAACAAAAGTAATAATATGAGAAAACATAATGTAACAATGTAATAAAACAACTCCGAAAGATAAGAATGTTGTTAAGAAAGCTATAATTTTTCCGATGATTCCTTGGTGTTACAATGCTTTAAATCGGATGAAAATAGCCTTGAGAACCCTAAAATCGACTGGAAGAATAGTTCGAGCGGTAGGGTAGGGTTATGGCATCTATTTATACTGTTTGGAAAATATTAAGTCTACCCGTCGACAAAGTGCAGCGCACCACTTTCTTTGGTGTGTCGCACCATCTGCATGGAACCAACTCTTCCTTCTCGTCTTGTGAATGTGCGACGCACACCTTGTATAGGTACGGTGCACCTTATGCTTTTTAGCCAATATCTTTTATTTTTCACTTCCAAACTTCACAGGATCCATCCGTAAACTTCCATAGACCTATCTACTATTATTTTTAGCCACTTTCATCCATTCAACACGCTATGAACCTGAAACCACTCATACATACCATAAAGCATCGAAAGTACATACAAATGACAATAAATATAATCATAAACAGCCTAAAAACAATGTGGAAAATATGTATATACTGAGCCAACCTATGTAAACTAGAAGGATTTTGATCCGTTGGTAAACCATTTGTCTTTGGAAACAAAAATTATTGGGTATCATCTTTACTCCAGATTCTTAAAGCGTCTCCATCTTACTTTCCCATGGTTCGTGAAAGACAAGATTTTTTTTATGTATTTTTGGTAACCTTGGGTGTCCCACTCGCAGCAGACTAATCTCAAAAGCTGATTCGCTTTTTGCAAGTCCGAAGTCAGAGCAGCTGAATCTCTTTGACCACTAGGGTATTTTCTTTAAGGAGCCAGAGATTGACATATGACCTTCAGAAGTTTCACTTTATTTTTAACTTATGGAAAATGATCTGTAATGCTGATTTGTTAAGAAAAAATTTTCCATTTTGCCCCATAAAGTTTATTAAATGTACATATTGAATCCCCGGTATATGAGAGGTGCAGTACCTAAGGTTGCGAGATGTTACAATACGGATAATATCCCTTTAACTTATATATATATGGGGAAGGTGAATATGGGGTTGTCCCCCATCTAAGCTTAGATGGGGAACCCCTCACATCTTAATATTTTAATCATTAAAAACATGGGGTCTAAATCATTGTTTTATTTATAAAAAAAATATTAAAATATTACCATGTGAGAGGTTCCTCATTTAAGCTTAGATGGAGGACAACCACATATTCACTTTTGCATATATATATATATGGGGAAGGTGAATATGGGGTTGTCACACATTTAAGTTTAGATGTGAAACCCCTCACATCACATTATTTTAATCAATAAAAAGCATGGGGCCCAAATCATTTATAATTTTGAAAACAAATATTAAAAAATTATTTTGTGAGAGGTTTCACATCTAAACTTAGATGTGAGACAACCCCATATTCACTTTTGTCTATATATATATATGAGGGATGAGAATATAAGGCTGTCATGTACCTAGCTTAGGTATAGAACCCCCTCACATCTTAGTATTTTAATCTATAAAATTCATGGGCCCAAGTCATTTATTTATTATACAACAAATATTAAAAAAATTAATATGTGAATAGTTCTATACCTAACTTGGGTATATGACAGTTACACATTCACTTTTACCTTTATATATATATATATATATAACAAAAACAAATTTATAGCTTAATTGGTAGTAAAGAAAAAATAATACTAGTAAATGCTAAACATAGTTTGGAGTAAAATATACAGGTAGTGGTCAAAGGTAAACTAATTAAAGTATCCAGACACAGTAATTTAACGCTGACGTATTGCTGCTCGATCTCTATATTTACATCTCAGTCTATCCATTCACTTCGATTCATTACATCTTTCCCTTTCTCACTCTCATTCTCTCTCTGGATCTTTTTTCCTTCACATAAACAGTGAAAGTGGGATTTTCCTTTTCAGACCAACAACCATATATGCATTTAATTTTCATATTTACTGTGTCACACTCATATTATAGATTTGAGGATCTTTGAAAGGCTTTTGCTTGTTTTTTTTCTTTAATTTCTTTTTATTATATATATGTGTTTAGGATTTTTTAAACAGTATATATATATAAAAATATTTTTTTGTTGGAAAAAATAAACAAGTACCAACCTGTTTATATAATCTGTTTTAAAAAAAAATAAAAATAAACATATCTATATAATCAGAAATATAAAAAATAATCAGAAATATAAACAATTCAAATATCTGTATTTTAGGTTTAGTGTATTTTACATATTTATTTATGGCTTTTTTTAAAGCTTTTAAAAGTGAAAATTTTGACTCTGACTTTCATGATAAAAGCGACCCATCAATCAGCTGTTTATTTCCTTTTCCACACAGGCACAAACACACACCTGATTCCTCCCTTAAGTTTACTGCACAAACGGTCACTGTTGCTAGCTGTTCATTCATTTCAGATGTGTATCCAGTAAATTAAATGACTTGGAATTGGAATTCAGCTACTGTGCATTTATTTATGGATATTGGCCGATTAATACGTACAACCAGTTAAGTTTTTTATATATTTTTTCTCTTTCTCTCTCTAGGATACATATGGTTCATTTTTTTTTTCTCTAACACACACACAAAAAAAAAAGAAAAAAAGGAAAATTGAAGATGTTTATATTTAAGATATATTGGGATACTTTATATAGCTTTTTGACTTATATATAACTGGGGTAGTTGGTGTCTTGATATGTATGTACTCTATCTACTGTATTTTCAGGATTAGGGTTTGTGGGTAATAATTCTTATTTCCCTAGCTTTTTGTTGTTTATAAGTTTTAGGTTTTTGATAATTGAAATCTATCGTGTTGATTTATTTTATGTGTTACTCATTATAACGACAACAACAATACCCAATTTGTCGGTAGCTAGCAGGCACGGGGAACGTGATCGAGATGTAGGTTTTCATATCTTTATTCGAGGGTAGTATATACATATGCATATATTTATTAAGAAGGTACTGTTTATGTGTTACTGATTCTGGATATGTGAGATTCAACTTATTTCAAGAAAAGAAATTACCAAAAATGGAAGGTTTTTAACACCTTTTACGGAGTATATATTTCGACGTTTTCCTATCTTGCTTCAAGAAAAGTTATGAACAATGAATATAAAAAAAAAACACACACACACACACACAGTCATAGTCAAAAAGCAATAGTTTGTCAAGTTCATGCTTGTTATCCTTTTTTTTCTTCTTTGACATCTTTAACAGATCGAACTCAAAAAGGAAGAAGTTATGGGATAATTAAGCTAGATTATATCATTGTTAATGGAGGGTTTGGGGCAAAGGAGTTCAGTTCTTGGTATTTTTTGCTTGTTTATTCAATTCAATTGGCCATTATTCCTGCACATATATATATGGTACAGTTATGCTAAAGCGCAAGAAGAAATCAATATGAAAACAGTAAGTGACTAATTTAATAGGCTTATGCAGGATATTTGATATACATCGAAAGAGACTTAATTATAAATGATACCAGAAGAAATTAAAGTGATATACTATACAGTTGTATCTATAAAGTTTGTTATATATATATATATATAGGATTAACTAACTTGTTTTGATCGATCTTCTGTGCGTGCTTTGAACAATTAATGTTTTTATAGCTAGGTAGCTAGCTATATAAATGGAAAAGAGTTTTGCAGTGAAGGGAGCTCCCTTCAGCCCACTCATGGACGCGATTAAGGAATTGAATTAGCTGCCGACTCATTCATTTAACCACTCAGTAGAAAAGGATTCGTTTTATGCTACTTTGATTAATTGAATGATGCGGGAGATAGTTTCATCCCTTGCTAATCTATGCTTGGACTGAAGGGAGCTCCCTCATTCTTTTCTACTTGTGCCATTAACTACTTGCTAGCTAGCTAGCTATCTGCGGTTCCTTTTAATACGATTATCAATAAATCTTAAACGTTCGTTTTTGAATAGCTTTTTTTCTTTCTTTTTTAAGAAAGATGTTACGAAATAGTACTTACAAGTAACAATTGTTTTTGGTTAATCAAATATTATTTTTTATTATTGTGGATTTTATAAGTAATAACGATCATCTCAACCGTTAAAGCTATCACTCTCGCGGTCATGTCGCCCACTCGCCTGCATTGTACAGATATCATTCTGTTACGTACCAGCTGTATAACATACCATATGGAAGGTCGCTTACATACCCGTGGCACACATGAACTATATATATATCTATATTTCTGACGAGTAATTGTCACAATAAAAATACGCTTAGAGAATTATAGTTTATGTTTTGGTTTTTAATTTGTTGATTACAGTTCACAAGTTCACTGGTTCTTACCTCAGGGAAGCACTATTGTCTTAATATTTATATCACCAGCATGTGATCATGTGTATATGATAATATGGAGTAATATTTATCCCAAGATATAGATCGAAGTTTTTCGAAATCTAGTATGTTGCCTTCTGCCTTCATTGTCGAGGATAACATATATATTACTATGTAAAATGATATATCATCCTAACAAATCAGCCTAATAATCTTCCTAATAACTTGATCATGACATTTGACAAAATCAAAGATGAAATTAGAAGAGATAATTAATGGTTTATACTTGTTGTATAATCAAATTATTAAAAGGTTTATTAAGCTGATTTTTAGTTATTATTAACAACATAAAATAAGGCTTGTTGGTGGACGGTCGAACGACATGATCATGCCATATATATATTCCAGCTAAATACCTTTATGAAACATTTTTTTTATAAAGTAATATAGTACCTTAAATAGCCATTTGTGGATTATTCGCTATGTGACATGTCTAGAAGTTCGTGCTTTTACTATGCACTTTATTGGAAAGATTCTTGAAGAAAGTACGGTTCATGGAAAGAAACCCAAGGCCAGCTTGGGTTGGTTGGTGATATTTAAATTACTAATTCCATGTGCTTAACCGACCATTGGACCAAAACTGCAACAAATACTCCCAATGATAGGATATTGCATTAGGGTGGTGGCAACTGGACTCGTCATGGCTCGGCATCACCTATTGCCGCATCAACACACTATGGAGTGGCTCGGCTAATGATTGCCGTGTGAGTTGCCGAAGAGAGAGAAAGAAATTGTAAAAGAGGACAGAAGAGAAAGGATAGGAGAGAGAGAGGATAGGAGAGAGAGTAATGATGATTGGAGGAAAAAATAGTTTTGATGGGAGAAAAATTATAAGTC
Source organism: Solidago caesia (assembly GCA_028566075.1). Lineage (NCBI taxonomy): Eukaryota > Viridiplantae > Streptophyta > Magnoliopsida > Asterales > Asteraceae > Solidago > Solidago caesia. The sequence goes on from JAOXNX010000031.1 coordinate 25,658,227, forward strand.
ATGACTGTCACCGAAAAAAGTATGGAAATGAGGCATGGAGGGTTGAAAGAGGTGACAGAATATAATTGATGGGTGGTGAGACATTGTGAAACATGGTGAGTCATGACTGCCACCACCCTTACATTACATTAGTTAACAGTTTTTAAACATGTGTTTGCTAGGATATTAAATATATATATCTATATATATATTTTTTGAATGACTAATTTCATTAAAACAACCACTAATACATACATTAAAAAGAAGAAACATCAAAAAGAATATAGACATAATCAGAACCTATATAAGTATATATTACTACCTTTATTAAAAGGTATGGATGTGAATAGTACCACTGACCTTCCAACGCTCCGATTCCATCACATTGCATCCAGTACTACCGTTTGGATTTTCCTATGTCGCATCCTGTTTGGGGTTTTTATCGGGTTTTGTTCTTGGTTTCTTCCACTCTTTTTTTCCTTTTAGTTTCCAACTAATATATTGGAAACTTTCATTCAACTTAGTTGCTCCGATTCCGTCACGTCGCACCCCGTTTGGGTTTTTTTCTTCTGAATTTTATCCTTGGTTTCTTGTATAGTATTTTTCTTTTTGGTTTCCAATTAATATATGGGAAACTTTCATGCATCTTCTTTGTTTTTCTTCGTTTTTGAATTTTTATTTTTTTGCACAAAATAAATATATTTAGTTGCGCAGACGGAACCTAATGTGGTATTGCCCTTAGATAAAATATATATTTGATATGACAAACATTTGAGCTAACTTATCCATGACATGGTGATTTTTATCGGGTAGTTGTAAGTTTAGAGCAATTACATTAACATAACAAAACCGTATCAACATGATAGTTGAGGGCCTGCAGCGCGGGACATGAACTTCCTAGTTTACATAATCGAAAAACTTGGGATGTTATTATATCTTGAAAAAGTATCTAATCACATTTAAAAAGCTTTAACTAGTACCCTCTTTTAAAACATCTAAATTGGGATGTTATCTATGAAAAAACTCTAATGTGGGATTATGATACCACATTAAAGTTTTTATGATATTTAAAATGGTTGTATATGTTGGTTCTCAGATTTGCACAACTTGAATAAGCAAACAAAGAACAATAAAGTAAATACATAAGACAAGATCTAAATATATTCAAATTAAATGTTGTATACTATATTATAACGAAGAGTATTACAATGTATAGTTAGATGAAACTAACTTGATTACAATGAATATATTTATCAGTAGACTAACTAGAGATTGAATTTAGACCTACTAAGATTCAAATGGGTTTACAAAATTACAACTTTTGTAACCTGTAAAGCCAGAAATTACACTTAGTAAACTTGGACCAACAAGAACAATGTCTTCATCAAGTGTTGTCTTTTATATTGAAGGTTGTTAACATTTCATTGGTGAAGTACTTTGACATTTAATGCTTCTGATTTGTCTTCTTGTTCTTTTGCCATTTTGGGTGAAAGAGAAATGTTGATGTAGTTCTTACACATGCTTGTCTTTTTTCATAAATGGATAAAGTAGGTCACATGACTGTTTAATGTCAGTCATGTAACCCTTTGACACCAAGTCTTTTGTTTCACTTTCCTGCCCATAATTGACTTACAAAATGGGATAAGATCAAACAAACTAATTGTTGTGATGACTCGTTGATGACCCACTTCAGCGACCAAGTCATCATAAGCGAATCATGGTCCTAACAATATGATATCCACATTAAAGCTTTATGGTTGTATGGTACCCACATTAGAGTTCTTTGGTAGTTTATACCTTAGGGTGTGGGGAGTGTTCCCCTTCCCCTCACCTATTTTTCACAATCTCTTTCCTCCTATCCCTTTTCTCATGCAAGGAATGCCCCTCCCTTTCCTTCCCTCATTTCACACCCTTTTTTTCAATTAAAAAAAAAATGAGAAGAGAAAAAGTTGGTAAGTGAGAGAGGCATATATGGTTGTCACCATTTCCCTCCCCTCCCGCTTGGTACCCACCTTGAGGAATGATGTTCATCACTGGTACCTCACGGTACCTATCGTATGCCTCTACACTCTGTGAGGCCTTAGGATAGATGTTTTTAAAGGTAGATACCCGCTAAAGCTTTTTTTGGAATAGTTAGATATCTTTCCAAGCTAATAGCCATATTATATACTCTATCTACTTTTATGTATTACAAAAGAATACTAGCCCTTAGACTCATGCGTATCTTTATCTTTATATATAACTAAGAGAGGATAATTTAGAGCTTATGTGTCATTAATTGTTGTTTGACAAGTAGGATTTTGCTTAGATGTCATTATGTGGTTTTTTTTTAACTAATATAGGGAATACTATTTTATAGGCATAAAATTCTGAATTAATATATTTAATTAATTAATATTT
>JAOXNX010000031.1:25660705-25691117 GCA_028566075.1 Solidago caesia
AAAACTTTGATGTGGGCTAAAAGTTAAAGATTAAAAATTTTAGGGGGTTAAAACGAAATTTGGTTAAAATTAGTATGCGCATTAAGTAGCTTGTACCTTTCACGCTTAAAAGACTTGTAAAAGCATATAGGTTTTTAGTATATATATAATTTCATTTTACTTACTGTATTTAAATTTTTATTCCATTATATTATATTATATTATATTATATTATATTATATTATATACCTAACAACGAGATACATGTATCATAAAAGTATTGATCAAGATCTAATATTACTTTTGATATTGATAACAATATCACATAATATAAAATTAAGATAGTGAAACATGGTTCGCGTCCCATTAAAATTTTCAATCACGTTTAGCTAGGTTAGTAGATAGAAAATAGATATATTATTATTATTAATTAATTAATTTTAAATGCGTGTCTTATGATTAAAATAAATAAGTTTTATTTTTATATATTATAAATAGCAATATGTTGTAAATTATAAATTACCACCGTTAATAGAAATGAAGATGGAAATAGATGGGTATTGTAACAATGAATATAGTAGTATTTTCAATATAAGAGTTGTGTGGCTAGTTATTGTAAATTATATTCTATATGCGAAATTATCACTCTATCCTTACAAAATTAATTTACATAATCAGTCCATTGGCGGAACTACTTACTAAGCAGGGGTAGCCTAGGTTACGGGTCCGCTAATTTCATTTAGTTTTTTTTTTTTTTAAATGATGTATTTTTTATTGGTGCTACGGGTCAAATAAATATGGGATACCGGTCAACATAACTAATTTTAAACTTTTGAAAGATTTTTTCCTATCAATAAAACTTTATGCCACTACATAAGAAATGAAAACTGCCAAAAGTGACAAAAACTATTAAAACATTCCTAAAATAGCCAAAAACCTTTAAAAATTGCTAAAAATCGTAATAATCTAGTCGTTATCGTTACTTTACACCGATACAAGACTAGTGAAAAAAATTGTGCTATGGGTCATATTCATTCCTGGTTTCGCCACTGCATCAGTCATTATCTTCTAAAATATCTCCACTACTCTCATTACATCAATTACCAACACCACTCAACACCGTCACCGCCATACCATCATCGCATTACGCGGGTACCCCTTTAATAATGTATTATAAATAGATGGTTTTATGATATTGGAAAATAAGAAAATGTTTAAAAATACGTGTTTACATTTTTTGAGTTTTATAATTAAAAGTGAAAAGTAAGAAGATACTGTATTATTGTATTATGTAAATATTGAAAACTTAAAATGAAACAATGTTGATGGTGAGAATTGAATTGAACCTACGAACATTTATATTGGTATTGGTATTAAGACAATGCTTACAAGAATTAAAGACCAAAGTGGAAAAAAAGGTTAAATTGGAGGGAATCCCCTGTTACTACATGGTACCAACATGCACACAACACATATTTCAGTAAAACACCCACATCCAATATCTCACACTTGAATAAATATCTAAATATTTCTCAATCATGCTTGCAATCGGAATAGAACATGCGTCGCTTAAAGACATCACATGATGAGACCCAGACTTTGCAGGTGATGTCAGTCGTTCGTTAAGACCAAAATCTCTTTGAGCTAATGTGTTTTTTATTTTTTATTTTTTATAGTGAGGAGATTGTAAATGTTATTGACAATAAATAAATAGCTTATCATATTGCTAACTAGGAAGCTCAAATTGCCCCGCGTTGCGGGGTCCGCAATTAACGTTTTTTTCGCGTTTTGTTATTTAAAGACAATACCACAAACACTATAATGTAAATGTGTTTACTTCCTTATTAATTATTTCGTAAAAGTAAATGTTTAACACCCCCCCCCCCCTTTTAAAAAATGTTTATTTAATGGCAATACCCGAACTGCGTTCAAAATTTACAACTCTATCGAAGGCCAAATTTATTTAATATTTATTCTATTAAGTGTATATGATTTTTCCGGTAAAAATCTCGTCCGAAGATCTTAAAAAGTTTGTAATAAGAAATTCACGTGTTGGCCCGGGTATTTTTTTTTAAGGACCACTTCATCCTATATATATTTAGTAAAATGTTTTTCACTAAATAGATAATAGATGTATTTAAGGTGGATTGTTTTATTTATAAATTTAAGATGTTAAATTTTTTAAATAAATAGATAATAATTATTGTTTTTTTTATATAAACAGATAGTTATTTTAATATCGTAGGTATGAAACGTGAAATTCATGGCAACCACAGGTATCATTTCAGTAATTAAGAAAGCAGTTTCAATACGTGAAAGGTCCATTTTACCCCTCACGTGCAGCGCACGTGGGGCCACTTAACGGCCTATTTGACGTCCGTCAGTGGATGGTATGGTCCGAGTGGGCTTTTGGCAACCACGGGTATCATTAGCGTAATTTTGATCTAATAGGCATGAAACGTGAAATTTTTGTAAACCACAGGTACCATTTCAGTAATTAACTCTTAAAAAATCAAAGTAACAGAATAAAAATAACTAACGAAAATGATATACCGATTCAAATGAGATCTTCTAGATAAATGGTAAACCCTAAAAGTAAGAAAGAAAATTAAATAGATAGGATCTTACACAAACTCAAAGTTAATCAAATTCACAAATACATAATCAAAAATTCAACATAAACATAGTTTTCATCAAAACATACAAAAAATATATATAATAAAATTATATATAGATATAAAATTTATATGATCCAAATAACCATTTAACATAATTAATCAGTACTCAAAAAATATCTTTCAATTGTTACAGTTCCAACAGTCAAGACAAATTATGTACTCAACTTTAACCTAAATCTTATATTTTGTATTTATTAATAGTTAGACAATTATACTATAGTATTAAATTATTAGACATCTTTAATTTAAGTCTCCAATCCATGATAATAGGAACCCTAGATAAAATTAAAATGGAGCTATACCTCTGAATTTAATGTAAATAGCTTAGAAAAATTCCCAAAAAAATTAGCCATTAACTTTTCTTCCTTCTTCTCTTAAGCGGTTCGAAACGCAGCCACATACAAATTCCTTGGCTTTTGCTCTTTATAATATGAATGAGTTGAGAATCCGTATGATGAACGAAGGATAGCTTAAATGTTTATTTATTTAATTTAATGAAAATATAAATTAAAATGTACTTCATATAAACACGATAACAATGTTTATCTATATGATTTAATGTTTATTTATTTATTCACAGTTTGACGGTGGTGGTTATCTAATTTAAATAATATATTTTTTATATTCGGATAATACTTTTGTAGAAATCTAATTTAAATAATATATTTTTTATAGGTTCTATTTTTTTTATAAATAATTTTTTTTTATAAATCATGACATGATAACAATGTTTATCTATATTATTTAACTAGATTTAGTCCTTTGTCAAATACACGGGAGGTTAACGACATTTTTAAAATAAAATGAATTATTAAATAAATGCAATTAAAAAAACCTTACAAATTCAAAATTTAAAAATATAAAAAAAAATAAACTGATAATTTAAATGTAAAAATAATAAATAAAATAATATAATTCTGAAAAAATATATATTTTATTTTATCTTTTGTAATAGTTCTTTGTAGATGAAAATTGTTTTAGTATTTTTTTTTTATCTTCCATCTTTAATGCATATCAACACCTTGCAACATACAATTGTCCATGTGTCAAGTCCCTAATTAGTCAATTTATGTATACTTTAAATTATTACTAATAGGGATATACATTGTATACATATATTCTTTTATTTTAAAAAAAATTAATTGATAACCTTTATGCAGTTGATAGATTATTAAATATTAATTAGTACATACATATGAAAGTTTGTTTTAATATATATGTTATCAAATTTATTTGATATATTGTTGATATACCGACTAATATAATTTGTATTTTTTAAATGTAGATATAAATTATTATATGGATTAGATTCACATTATCAATCGAAACATTTATAAGTTTTAGAATTATTTTTGTAGAAATATGTTTTTAGTAATTTAATTATTAATAATCATTTAAAGCTAAAAAGTTTTAATTATATTTAAATTCAAATTAAGTATATAGTAAGATTTATTTTTTTATGAAAAGCTAAAAAGTGTAAATTAGTGATGAAAAACAAAAAAGTTTAAATTAATGAGACTTTTTCTATAATTACTAATATAATTTATAATTAAAATAAGTTAGTCACATGTTTAATAACTTAATTTAGAGAAATCGAAAGCTGTGATTGGTCAATTTAGATTAGGTTAGTTGTCTTTTATAAGTTTTAGAATTATTTTTGTGAAAATATGTTTTTAGTAATTTAATTATTAATAATAGTTAAAAGCTAAAAAGTGTTAATTATATTTAAATTAAGTATTTAGTAAGATTTATTTTTTTATGAAAAGGTAAAAAGTGTAAATTAGTGATGGAAAACAAAAAAATGTAAATTAATGAGATTTTTTCTATAACTATTTTTATAATAATTAAAATAATTTAGCACATGTTTAATAACTTAATTTAGAGAAATCGAGAGCTGTAATTGGTCAATTGAAATTAGGTCGGTTGTCTTTTAGTATATATTAAGATTAAGATAAAGATAATGTATGACTAAGTGTATTATATGTATCTTTTACATTTACTTTTCTTTTAAATGATGTTTATTTTTTTTATGTACATAAATAGTTAAATACAACAAACAAAACAAAAAAATTGTAAGTAATGTGGAGGGCGTACGGATTTGTTCATGCAACGTGGAAAAAGTGTTTGTAAACAGTGATCGTCGGCTTTCAGTTTCTCGAACTATTCGTCAACAAAGCCATCTTTGTCGTACACGTGTCACTCATCGGCCCGTAAAAGGAAAGATGTCACTTTCCATAAATAAATGTGTGACAACTGACAACGTTATCTAAGTAGGTGTCGCCTTCATATAGACTATCCCCAAATGCAATAGCTATGATATTTTCATCTCTTCCTATAATTAAAACGGAAAATGATATATATATTTTTGTACAAAATTCTCTTAATTATTCACTTTAACAATACAATCATGATATTTAATAAAAATTAAATGATGAGATTAAAAGAAAATTTTAGTTTATTACATTCGATATGTAATTATGACATTACGAAGATTATTAGGAGAATCTTATAAAAAGATATATCATTGCTCAATTAAAAAAATGTAGATTACATAGAAATTCATAATTTTTTTTGGAAAAAATATATGTGAGTATTATACAAGTATATGTTTATATTGTTAATATTATATGCATGCTATATAATATTATATTATATTATATCATAAATAATTAATAACTAGTAACATATTAGAGATTATAGATTTATAAATTAGTAGTTGGACGATGTACGTGATTTGTACCCCTACGATCAACCTTCACGCTACTATATATCCAATCACAACTATATAAACACGTAAATAGATAAGGTTGTTTTTTTCCTAATTATTTAGAAAAGAGTTGTTGACTCAGAAGTTCACTGCCTAATCGAGTTATCCTCGTGACCATTTTCTAGCATTTTCTCTGGCCATCGTTTTATCTAGTGATGTTCGAACCTCTCCTCTTGTAAAAATAAGTGGATGTCCAACCGGTAAGACATCTTGATCCTTTTTCCGTAATTGACACGAGTTTTTTGATCCTTTTTGCAGTCTTCACAGTTTAAGTCTCAAGTTGGTTCTTGAATTTGTTGCTTGTTTGATTCTAGAATTTTGTTTTTTACTTTGTAATTGTAATTGTAACTTTATTTGGAACGTCTAGTAATTTGCTAGATGTTTTCCCTTTTTAATATATTGCTTGCCGTTATAAAAAAACAACAAAAAAGGATCCTAGAAATAGCAAACGAGTGTCGAAATTCACACGGGGAAGAGCACGAGGCCCATCTCGCCATCAAGTTCAATCGCAACCCGTTTACTGCCCACAAATGTACGAACCATCTTCTCAATCTCAACCCATTCACCACCCGCTAATGTACAAATCATCATCTCAATCGCAAACCGTTTACCGCCCGCAAATGTACAAACCATACGTTTCTCAATCTCTACCAATTTTCTACACCCAACACCCGCAAATGTACGAATCGCCTCCTCACATCACCCCGTTTGAGCCGCGGATGATAATGATTATGAAGAATTCGAGGGAGTTGAGATGTTACCCGAGACACAACAATTTGATGAAGCCGAAGAAGATGAAGAAGTAGAAGCCGAGGTGGTAGGGCGTCCTAAAAAAGCAGAGTGAAAAAATTGGGAGCCACGCCCGAGGAGAAGGATGCGTTAACTAAGGCTTGGATTAAAGTTTCAGCGGACCAAGTAATAGGAGACCATCAAACAAGGGTGGGATTTTGGAGGCAAATTCTAAAGCATTATTAAAGCCTTATGCTGGGAACTACGCGCACGAAAGATTAAGTTAACTCGAAATGGAATCTTATGAACCCTTTTATCGTTGCGTTCAACGGATACTTCCATCAAGCGGTATAATTACATCTTTTATATCTCTGTTATTTTGTATATATGTCACATTTATATATATATATATATATATATATATATTGTTTAGCTTTTATACGTTTTATACATATGTAGGTGCGTATCAACCAAAGCGGGTGCAAAGATCTACAAATCTTTGAGAGGGCCAATGTCGATTTTGAAAAAGAATACAAGAAACCGTTCACGCATGTTAAAGTATGGCACGTTGTTAGAGATCAACCAAAGATATATCCCAGACCTGTCTTTTATGAATTCGTCATCAATAAGAAACGCGAGATATGCGTCAAACATGGTTGGCCGTGTAGTTTGTAGGATTTAATTTATGTTTTTAAGTTAGTTTTAATGTTTTTACTTATTTTTTCTGTTTTTTAAGTAGCATTATGTAGTGTTTTTTTTTTATGGGTTTTAGTAATATTATGTAATTTTTTAAATTTAATGTAATTTTAGTTTAAATAAATGTAAAAGTTGTAGTGAGGTGTGGTGTGACAATGCCAACAAAAAAATGAAATGAAGTATGAAAAAGGTAAAAATGAATGGCATAAAGGGATTAATTGGAAGTGAAGTGTAAGAAAAAAAATGAAAGGTAGCAATGTACCATTAATCTTTTGAAGTCCCCTTTGTCACTAAACAAGATTAGAAATGTAAATTTGTTATCTAAAACATAGCGTTAGAGTAAATTTGGCACTGGACTTTTTAAAAGGACTTAATTATTTGCCACCACGTGATTAAATATTTTAAAAAGATCTTCGTATACTTCCAACACAAATTATATGAACTTACATATTACGTTAATGATCCAATAGAATATAAACATTAAAATACGTGTTTAGTCATTTTTGTTTTGTTAAAATTATTTTTGTAGTCGATAACAGAATCATATAACATTTAATCTGAGATGTAGGAATTGAACTATCTAAAATAGTGGGATAATAAGCTAAACCATTTAACCTTAACGTTATTTGATTTCAATTCTTTTAAATACTCCAATGTATAATGCAAAAAACTAGAGAACATCGTTGGCTAAAACCTAAGGTTAACTTTTTTTTTTTTTGAACTAATATGTTTAGACTCAACGACTTTGCCTCTTTATATACCTATCTCTAATTTTAGAGAGAACCCGGTTATTTTCCGAAAACTCTGTCTCCAGTCCGAAGAGCATTTTGCTCATATCCGATTTTGAACCCAAAACCTAAAGTTAATTAGTTGAATATCTCATTCATATTCATCAAACTCAAATTTCAGTTATAGTGGTCTCGATTTAGGTGCGTGTGTGCGTGCTCGCACCAACTAACAAGTAAAATAAGTGAGATAATATTTAGTTTTCAAAATGGTACACTTTGTGATGATATACCCCCTCTCCCAAATATACGAAGCCCTATACGAAGGTTGTATCCGCGAAAGACTAGGTATCTCCCAAAGCCTTCGTCACAAAGATTGCTAATTAAAGCCCCAAATATTTTCTCCTACTAAGTCGGTATTTGCATATATCCCTTTAGCTATTACGAAACTCCGCTTGCCTAGAAGATAAACACAGATATTCAAATAATTATGGAAGGAAATCAACCTTGATCAAAACTCTCAGTAAAAAGCCGAAGGCTTAGGTATAACCCAAAAAAACTCAACTTAGGCCTCAAGAAAACTATTCCCTATAAAAAGAAGAACCGACATCTTCATAAACCATGTCAACTTCACTCAACAACATACACACACGATTCTTAGGCGTAAGGTGCAAGGCCTACGTTCGGGGAATCACCAACGGAGTTCTAACGGAATATTTGTTCTAGTCGCGGTTCGGTGTACAATCACTTTGCATTTAAAAATATCACCTGATACAAAAAATAAAAAATGTAATTTTTAACATGTAATGACAATTCACAAAAGCTATTAAGCGATAAAATATTTTTCAAGAGATAGAATGACAAATTTGCTCTATTGATGACAAATTTGCTTCTTTTTTTTTTTTATAGCTTTGTTTAGTGGTAAAGTGATCATTTAAAAACCTAATCGACAAATATGCCCTTTTCACATGTTTTGAGTGGCAAAGTTGTTCTAATGCCCGATAAAACTATAAAATTATAGTAAAATTTAAATGGTCTACTAACAAAATTTTAGAGTAAGAAATAATTACAAGTTGACAACAACTGAAGCCTAGCTTTGAAGGGATGAAATTAAATACTTGGATTAGAAGTCCAATTCCAATCCATCCAATTGATAGATGGAGTTTTGCAGCTCGAAAAGAGCGGAAGATAGAGAAATTGTTTGACATATATTGATATTGTTTCTATGTTTGTCACGCCTAAAGGTAATATTGGTCCGGTTCCTCCAACAAATCCATCGGCGAGTTATTGTTAAACACAATCACTGGCTCGCATAACAATTGAAGATTTATGCCATACTTGTTGGGTTTGAGAATAAGATCTGCCAGATTCGTAAATGCCGGGTTTCAGATTCTACCACTTTAATCACTATTTTATATATATTTGATAAGTTTTTATTATTGATGCCAAAAGAAATTCAACTGTGTTCTCTTCATTAAAATCAATTGTGTTCTCTTCATTGTTTCATATGTTAGTATTTTAGTATAATGATCATTGTATTTTATACCGGCTAGAAGGTACAAAATGTGAAACAATGTGTATCTGAGACCAAAATATTGGGGGTCAAGGGGCCATGTCGCCTTGGGGATCTTAGATACAACACCTTGAGTGGGGTCTAGGGGTAGCGTCCCTTGTGGTGGTCTTGAAAACAACAAATTTACATAGCTGTTGACACAGTCTTTTGCTTATCTGTTATAAAGATTATTGCTTATATGTTGATACGTGAATAGTCTTACATGATAAGTTATTGTGCAACCCTATAACTGTCATCGTTATCCAACTTCTTTCAGAAGTTGAAGGTACAGTTGAAAGTGCCATATCTTCTGTCTTTGGGACAAATTGAAAAACATACAAAAACAGACATACTATTTCGCATTCTCTCTTGCAACTAGGGATTTATATTTTCAGTCTAAATCTAGATCATTACAATACATCTTATCCCAATACAAAATTCGTGTAACCCAGGTTGTATAAAGATGAATTCTTGTATTCGGAAAGTGATCACACGATTTGTATTGATATCTGGCCTTTAAAATATAATTCGGTTTTTACAAGTTTTTCAGCACCGTACACCCAAGAGACACACAAGAATCATGTAAGACATATATAATACCGAAAAGTGGCTGGTTGAAACTTTAAAGGTCATTTGAGGATCATATATTAATTGTGGCATCCCAAGTGCAACACCAACTATATATACTAATATACACTAAAGCCGTTCATCAGAACACAAAGGGTAAGTTTCTCATGTCATAAACCTTATTTGTAAAACTGAATGTTGGCCAGGAATCATGTTAAATATAATATATTATGGCAACTGGAAAATCGTAATACAATCAAGCGAAATCATAAAATCACTAAGAACATATAGTATTTTGGATATGGATCACTTTTATTACGTTCCATTAAAATTTACCTATGGTCTGCTTTTTACTTGTTCTACTTCTACCACATTTAGGATGGTTGTTTTATTTCTGGCTTTAATTGAAACTAAAAATGAGGTTCCATCATCTGGCCCAGCTTTTAGACTTGATCTGGATGTCCATATTGGGCCTTTGTGCATGCCCAGGAAATATTTTTTCTAAACCACTTCATTGATATAAGCGTGAACAAGCTGGGCCTTTGTATAAAGATATAAAAATGAGTGGGATAAAATATAATTAGCGTGTAATTTATCTATAGTGTGTAATTTATCGGTACATGTCCGATTGGATTGGGTTGGTTGACCTGGAATACATTTTGTGCAAAACTTTCAAGTTTTCCACAATATAATTAGCGTGTATCTATGATTACAAGGTAGAGTAACTTTTATCTACACTTAGGGTGTTTCTATAATATAGTTATTGGGTTTTATACTTTTATGTATTAAATATATAACTTTTGACCCAGTTAGGGATAAAACATAATCCAAGTTGACCCATCTATTATTGACTTTGTGTTTTCATCTTGTTTTATGGCCCAAGCCTGAATGGAAATATGGAATCATATTATAGAAATGTTTTGGCTGTTGGTTTGATTTTCAGTAAGAATTTTTTACTTTGTTTTTGTTTAACCAAATCCTTCTTTTCATGCTGCTGTTTGATAGTAAATATCAATGCCTTGCTAAAGTGAAGGCAACAAACGATCTCTCCATAGACGAATGCCAGCTCCATTGGTAGTGGAAGATGCAAGTGTAACTCAAGGATAAGAATCAAAAAGCTCTGCTACACAAACCCCGAAGGACATTAATGCCATTGTTCGATCTATGATGAAGACCGTAACAAGATTTATACCGGCAATAAGCTCGGATTCATACACGCGTTAACGCCTTGTAAATTGTTAAAAGAGGATGTGTGATTTTTAAGATAACAGGTGTAATATTATCACACCTTGTTCTTCTAGATGTTTTGATTAGAAATGATTCATGTTTTTAGGTGTTGAGAGCCTAAAATGGTTAATTCTTGGCATCATGACACTCTGTTGTATAGTGAGGTGGGGGACTTTTACTTTTATCAGAATGTAAAATTGAAGGTTATGCTTGACCCACCATGCAACTCTGCAGATGGTGGTGGTGGCAGGGCTTGTAAGTTAAGATTAGCAAAACACAATAAAAGGAGGGCACCTTTCCTTACTGTGCTACAAAAGTATACCAATGAGGAAGTGTCAGATTTACAGCAAATCATCAACATGGGCTGTGAGAAAATGTGTGGCCTAAGCTTATGATGGTGGCCCTCACTCTTTGATCCTTTTGCCAATACTAACATCCAACTACCCATGTTCATCATTGACATTTTAAATTTTGTGTGACTTCTTATTCTTATGCAATGATGTAAAAAAAAAAAGAAAAAGAAGGGAAAATTAGATGCTATCTCAACCATTATTGATGTAGAGACATTTGATTGATTGTATCATATCATTGTGATTGTTTTGTTGCATCATGTCAATATGATTTGTATAGAAATTGTTTTTTTCTTTCCCATTTGATTCAAAACTATTTTAAGATAATATCCGAAAGCAGTCTATTTATTTTCAGGTAGCAATATAACATGAAATCACCAATTCGAAGGTCATAATTATGTTATGGTATCGAAAACAAAATAAGCATTAAAAGTCATTGCCATTGCTTTCATTTCATTACAATTCTGACCCACATGATTACCGTTGTATGTTAATTTATTAACTTCTTTGTTTTAATGGTATGTGTAGTTGGACTCATATGTAACACTATTAAAATGGACTTGTTAGTCTTGCATTTTTAACCCCTCCTCTCTTTGTGTAATGTTGGAGTTGGTGTATATAACTTACTTTATGAACAATGTGTTTTAATAAAGGATAAGCTGTTTCATAAAAAAGCTTACACATCGATATCGAATTATTATGTGCTAGTCCAATTGTGTTATGATGCATTCATGTATTCTTGTACCAAATCCTAACATTGATTTTATAGGGAAATATTTTAATGAAATGAATAATTCTCCGCAACAACTAAAATTTATCATCAAACTATTAATCATAATATGGCCCTCGTGAATGATTGGAGCCATGCAACATTAACAAAAATTAGAAGTTGACTCATGTCTGTTTAATCATACTTTAATTAGTTAAATATATGATTTGCTTATTATTGACAGGAAAAGGAAAAGAAAAACAAAAATCAACAGAAGATAAGCGCACGTGCTGGTTAATTGTATTTACACGGTTGGTCTTTGTGGCTTACACGAATTTCATTGATTCTATTTTTGTTTGTGTTATATAATATTAGAAAAAAGTTTTATCAATGAAAATACATTTAAAACTCGATCCATTCATATATTTTATATCAAATATTATATAATATATAATACAATAAAAAATATCTACAATCAAAATTAAAAATGAAAAAATAAAAGACATTTAAAATGGGACGAACGGAAAAATATATTATCACAACGTCATTAAACTACGTGTCGTTGTGTTTGTTTGTCATATATCCATTGTCAATGTTAATTTTAGGCGCTTGAACAAAGTGACGTGTAGACTCTCTATTCTCTTGTATCATGTTGTCTCTTTCACTTACAGAGTATTAAAACCGGAAGAAAAACCAAACTATTCAATTTCGCATTTAAGGTTCGACAACAACCTCTTCCATCCACCTATACGTACACTAATCATTTATTTCACTCACTATATACATACATTCACTCTCAATTCAGTGTGTGTTTTAAGCAGTAGTGCAAATAAATTGGTAAAAATTTATTTGAGTTTTTGCTGGTTTCAGTTGTGGTGAGCTACAAGAATTTTGTTATTTAAGTTTTAGGTAATAATAATATGTCTATATAATATCTTATTTTCAACGGTAGTGTATTTTTGACTAATTGCATTATTATCATTTTGGATTTTTATGAATGTTTTGTTACAAACCTGTGACATTAGTGTGGATTTTACTATTTACTTGTTGAAAATTGAAATCAATAATAACAATAGTAGTTTAATTTTACTATTT
Organism: Solidago caesia; assembly: GCA_028566075.1. Taxonomy (NCBI): domain Eukaryota; kingdom Viridiplantae; phylum Streptophyta; class Magnoliopsida; order Asterales; family Asteraceae; genus Solidago; species Solidago caesia. The sequence continues at coordinate 25,673,780 of JAOXNX010000031.1, forward strand.
TAATTAACATTTTTTTAAATTTCTTATCATCAGGTTGGTAGGGATGGAGGGAGGAATAAATCCTGATGCAATACTTGATTTTGTTGAATTTCATATACATTCAAGCCAAAACAGGTTCTTTCTCTTCTTTTAATAAGTTATTTTTCATTGTTAGTACTCGTAAAACGGAGTTCGTTTTCCCTGTTCAAGTTACCACATTGGACTAGTATTTTGATTCAGATGTGCCTGACCTAATGGAGGATTCCCCATATCCATTTTAGAACCCTTTCCCTGATCACCCAAAAATGTTTACCTAGGGAGGTTTAGACCTAAGACCTCTTATATGGGCATTAGGACACCCGACTACCAGGCCGCCGTGGTGGTGGTTTATTTGTCATTGTTAGCGTTTTTCACAAATTTGTCAATATTTGTAACTCAGGGTAGAAAAGAAAGATTATGTTGATCAAGATTAGAAAGCAGTAGCTGGGATCAGTTTTTACACTAAGGAAATGTATTCTTACTATTGTTTAACTGCTATATATTCCAAGTGTAATATTCCATTTTTACTATTATGTAGATATGAGGCAAGTGTACGGAGTAACAATATAGAGGAGAATGTAGTATCCGGACCCTTGGATCAAATGCTGTTACATTCGCCTGAAATTAAAAATCTGTCCTCCAAAGGTTCTAGCACAAAGTTTAAGATTTTGCCACCTGAGAGTGTAAATGATGTCAGCTGGTTTACGACAACTACACTGGCAAGGTCCGTATAATATGTATTTCGGATTAACTGTTATCGAACTTTAACTTATTTTATAGTTTAAAATGTTGTCGTTTATATTTGCTTACCTTATATTGTTAGATTTCTGCGCATTATTGGTTTGCCAGACATCCTTACTATTGGGAATGAAATTTCCCAATTAGAGGAGACCAGAAAATTTCAACTCTCATTATCTAATAAGGTAACTCCTAAGTCATTTGAAGTAACTTTCAATGTTTAATATACTAAATGTTTATGTACGAGTAGAAGTAAATGACTATTGCTCATCGTGTTTTAACAGGCTGAAGTGGATATAACAACATCAGTCGAGTCGAAGTATGTTTCATTTTACTGTCTTTTGATTTCTTATCTTATTTGTTTTCTCACTAACATATGTCATGGTTCCTGATAGAAACGAACTACTGCAAGCAGTCGATTTGAGATTGACAGCATTGAAAGAGGAACTAGCTGATGTGATTAATCAGGCTATTGGTTCCAAAAGCTCACCAAAGGATATATCTGACTTGGCAAACTTCGCTTTTCATTTCGGAGCCAAGGAATTGAGGTATTTCTTATGATATTTTGGCATTCATTTCTTCTTTTTCTATGTACCCTTGAGTTATGCATTCCTGTAAACAAATATGGGGACATCAAAATTACTATTCTGCATTTGTTTCAGGGACATCTTGCAGAAGTTTGCAGAAATTGAAAGACATAGCTCAACAGAAGATGAAGATTCACGCTTTTCTAGCGAGGAAGATCAACCATCTGTTGAAAGAAGTCGAGGTCTTACAAGATCTGAAATGCCTAGAAGGTCTGCATCTCCAATGAGAAGAATCCAGATTGGGCGATCTGGTTCTCGAAGAGCAGCTGCACTAAATATAAAGAGTCTCAACGTATTTCCAAAGTCGGCGTCCCAGAGAGATGCAGCTGGTAACAGCAGTGAAGACGAAGATTCACAGAGACCCCCCAAGAGCAATGCATTAAAATTGAGCGTGCAAGATAAGATCAGTCTATTTGAAAGTAAACAGAAAGACCAAGGTGTAGACACTCGGAAGACAAAACCAACTGTTGTTGCAAACAAAGCTATACTTAAACGATGGATTACAGGATCAGGTACTAGCACTGGCAATTCTTCTCCGAGCAGCTCTAAAAATGTAGCTTCAGTGGACAAAACAGAATCTGATAGTACTATTAACAAAACTGAAACTTGTGCCGACACCTTTGAAAACATCTCACCCTTGCCTGAGAAGGGAACATCTCAGCAATTAGGGGTGGAAGCTGACACAGTTGAACCTGAAAGAGAATGGAGTGAACAAAAGGAAGCTGCATTGGACGATCCCACGAAACTAATGGACAGCAAGCCAGTTAGACATCAAAATGCGAATATTGCTGATCACAAAAGTATGAATCCCAAAGAGCAGAGGGGTGAATTATATGAGCTATATAAGAATAAGAGAGAAGATTTCGAGGCTACTGGAAAGAGAGTTGAGATAGATTCCCAATTTAAAGAGATAAAGAAACCTGTTGATGAGAAAAATGTCAAGATGGCTTCCAACAAAGTGAGTGGTGTTAATAGAAGACAGAATGAACCTCAAAAGAACTCAACTCAGTTGTTAAATTCTAGAACCACAAAACCTTCTGCTGTGAAGAAATCTACATTAAAATCGTCTCCTTTGCCTGCTTCACGTAAATCATGGCTTTCAACACCATCACCACAAGCTTCAGGAGCATCACCTGCTAGGACTCCATCCCGTCCCACTTCTACTAGTTCTACACCAACAAGTCGCAAACCTCGCCCTGCTGGAAAATTTGAAAAGTTGCAACCCCAATTGAGGACCCCGAAGGCAACACAGCTTGATGCTAACAAGCAAACTAATACTATAAATGAGAAGAAGCAGCCTATAGGGGCTGAAAACAAAAAGATTACAAAAACCAACGTTCCGATTCCCAAGGAAGATGTTGATACCACTGCCACTGCTAAACCCAGTTTTTATAATAAAGTGACTAGGAAAAACAGTGTGGTTCCATTGGAAACAAAGCCGTTTCTGCGTAAGGGTTCTGGGATTGGGCGTGGTGCTGGTCCAGTTGTTAACAAGACAAAAGTTGTGGGCCAGAAAACTGAGGAGAATAAGGTGGTCACAAGGATTGGTATAACCAGTCAAAATGAGGAGACGGAATTCGAACTGCCAGAAAACAGTGCTAATCTAGATTTGGAACCCCAAGTGGTTAGACATAGCCCCACAAAATTTGAGGATTCAGAGAGAAATTGCAGCAGTGCCGGCGGCCCAAGGGAAACTGAATGGGTGGTAAGTGATATCAATACTACTACTGAAGAAGAAGTAGAAATTTCCCCAACTGCGTGGGTGGTAAGTGAAGAGAATGATCAGGATGAGATTATCCCATGCAAGGAAAGCCCCGTAAAGCTTTCATCTCCAGCCAATGTCACCCCACCAGCTGGGTATTCTCATCCTCGTGTTCGTCACTCTTTATCTCAAATGTTTTTCGAGGACAGCAACAAAGCTGATATAGGTGAGTGGGGAAATGCTGAGCACCCTTCTACCTTGGTCTATCAAAAGGATGCACCGAGAGGATTAAAAAGACTCTTGAAGTTTTCACGGAAAGCTAAAGCTGACTCACATCTAACTGGCTGGTCCAACAGTCCATCAGCATTTTCAGAAGAAGAGGATGATGCTGATGAATCTAATGGTACATAATAATATAAAGTTCATTGCAGTATAAAAGTTGACTATGCTTGTAATGATCATTATCCATGCAGGTCAATCAAATAGCAGATTTAATGAGCAGAATCATGTCTCTGCATCCATGAATACGACGAAAGGTAGTCTCTGAAGTAATCACTGTCTTTTATAATTGTAAATCTGGAAACAAGATTCGATGGTAGTCACATATTGACTGTAGTAACCGCCTTCCTTAATTAGCATGAGCTAATACGTTGAGACATGCAATCTATTTACTTATATTTCCCCGATACCGAATCTTAGTTTTATACCCCTTGTAAATTCCAATATTTTCTGCTTATCTTGTTTTTCAGCAACAAGGTCATTCTTCTCTCTTTCAGCATTCAGGGCCAACAAGATGAAGGAGACTCATCATTAAAAGAGAGTCCAAGAAAGTACAGGAACTGTAAATTATACATTCTACCTTACCCTATAGAGGCGAACTTCGTCAGTTTCATTAAATAGATAAATTCTTCCATTAAAGATCAAGGAATGATCAATCTTTATTCAGACGTCCCATGAAATTAAAAGTTCTTGCTACAAGTAATTAGCCGGCGGAGTCCTTCCCAAAATGTCATTTGCGCAAATCATTTGGGATAGAAGGCAAGTGTACCAAGTAATGTATAAAGACAACTATTGATATATTATATATCTGCTTTTTTTTTTTTTTTAAAATATTTAACATAAGCAGATTGGAAAGATTTAAGACTGAATATTGTGGTTTGTTTGTATACAACAATATGTTTGCTGTAAGTTGTTTGAAGTTAGATTGTGCATTTTGTTTTCAATAGTTGATATTTAATTTTGACCGGCCTTTTGTTGGATATTAATAGTGATATATTACTTACCTTTTTGGTTGAAGGGTTATCTGAGTTTCTTTCCTTTTGAGAAATACTACATTTTGTAAACTCCACATAGCATATATTAATTTTCATTACTTGTAGTATTAAAAAAGTTGTAAGGTATGTTGATAAGTTTGCTCAAGACTTAAGCTGCGGCACACCCAGGGGTTCACGTGATCTATATGGTTTTCTCTTGTAGTTTAAAGTTTTACAAAAATTATGGTTTTTTATTAATTATTTAATGTATCAAGATTCGATTACTTTATATTACAAGTAATATGTAGTATCACTTGACTCAAAGTTAAATGTTTGTAACTTGTTTTCATGAAAGGAACCATCATCTTCTTTTTAGGTTTAATGAAAAAACAATGCCACATTTGTTTGGAGTTAAAATTTTAAAACTTACTTAAATTTAAACTATTTAACAACTATTACAATTTATAATTGGGTTTATTACTAAAACTCCCATGTATTTTTTGATTTGTCTCTTTCAGACTATCAAATTTATTTTGTTCTTTTTGGGTTATTAAAATTTTAAAATTTAAGAATATGTCATACTAGGTCATCCTGTTACCAAAACAACGTCATTTTGGTAGCAAAAATGTTTTAATAGGAACACATTTGAAGCTTTAATGACTTGGAAGAGATGTTTGAAAAATACCATAACTTAAAAGAGACAAAAAAAAAAAAAAAAAAAGCTTGATTATCTAAAATGAACAAATTATAAATTATATAGAGTCGTTTATAATTAGAAGAAAAGTGGCAGTTACAAAAGGGCCAAAAAAATAAATAAATTGTGACACCTTGTTCTGTTGAGAGGCACTCTGTTACAAACCCCAACTTTTGGCGCTAAATTCCATTCCAAAACAGAATCTTTCTTTTTCAATCACCTTCCACCAAATCAAAAGATGGTGTTGAAACTGGAATTGGATTCAGACCCATTAAAGGATTGGAAGTTGCAATCAGATTGGTACTCTCCAACTCGCCTTCACAACAGTCCTGTTGTATACGATTTTCCGGTAACCCGCCTACCCTTTCCTTCATTCTATCCATACTTTTAAATCTTTTTCTTGATAATGTGATTGATTTTTCTATCTGGGTTTTGCTTTTTTGGTTAACTTTAGGGCGATCGGTTTATACCCAACAGGAGTTTGATGGATCTTGATCAAGCCTGCAGCCTGTTGACCAACAGAACCAATTATCCCACCAAATGCAATTTCAGTGTTAGTGTTTTTTTTTCCCCTTATCTTTTTTGCATATTCAAATTTGTTAATGGGTGTTCGGGTTTAGGACTTTTCATTGTTTCTTTCTGGTTTTGATCAATAATTTTGAAGTTCTTGGATCTTGAGTGTTCTTGGTATTAGGTTGATATTAATTTTGGGATTCTTGAAATGGATTTTGTCATTAATTTATAAAAAAATTTAATCTTTTTGTTATTATTACATAAATTTTCTACATTTTCATCAAATGTGATAATGTGCATTTCAAATTCTGATGTAAATCTTGGAATTCTTTCAAGTGATTTTATATTTTCGGTTATTATTCTCCGTAACAGGCAGAATACCGAAAAGTAATGGAGGGAAATCTGACTTTGGATAGTGAAGGAAGACCCTTTAGAATGCTTGTTTTTAGAGGAAGTCCAAAATCGAGTAGAAAGTCAATTCGATATATTGATGAGCTTCGTCGTAGTGATGAAGAAAATTTTAACTACATGAATAAGCATTCAATCCAGCCAAGAAAATTTCAGCAGGTAAAATTCCATCTTCAGTGCTTCAAACCTTTTTATAATGATCTTTTTGGGTCTGTTTTAAGCACTAGTTTTCTTGGGTTTTTGTTTTCATAGAGAGAAACCAGAATACTAGATGCACCGCTTCTCCAAGATGATTTCTATATGAATGTAATGGATTGGGGGAAGAACAACATTCTTGCGATTGGACTAGGACGAGATTTGTACTTATGGAATGCTACAAATCAAAGCACACATCATATATATACATCTGACCACGTGAATGACCATCCTTCCAGTGTTTCGTGGTCTCAAGACAGCAAAATGCTGGCAGTTGGTCATGCACGCTCACAGATCGATCTATGGGACGCACACACATGCAAAATTGTAAGAATTCTCTCCTCTCTATGTTCCCCTCTTTGTCTCTGTAAGTTTGTTGAATCTTATGTTACATTGCACAGATCAAAAGACTAGAAGGTCATACTAAAATGGTAGGAGCAACTTCATGGAATGGACACATGTTAACATCAGGCAGTACCAAAGCCATTTTGAATCATGATGGTATTATTTCTTTTAACCTTTATCCATTTTCATAATTTCGTCCCAGAAAAAGAAAAATGTTGAATTACTAAAACTAAAAGAATGCATTTTGGTTGCCAGTTCGGGTTAGAAACAGTTTGGTGTCGTGTGTAAAGGCACACAGAAGTCGAGTGTGTGGCTTAAAATGGTCAATGAATGGCAACTTACTGGCTAGTGGCGGTGATGATAATGTTGTATACATATGGGAAGCGTCACGGATGAACTCAGCCAGGTTCGTACACCGGTTTACAAACCATGTGGCTGCAGTCAAGGCTTTAGCTTGGTGTCCATATAACTTTGAAGTGTTGGCCTCTGGTGGTGGTACAAAAGATGGGTGCATTAAGTTATGGAACACTCAACAAGGGACTTGTATTACTAGTGTCAACACAGAAGCACAGGCAAGTGTTTCTTGATTGTATTGTCACTGCTTTGTGTAGTTGTAACTTGTGAATTTATAGTTGTACCTCTTTTTTGCAGATTTGTGGGCTAGAATGGAACAGGCATTATAAGGAGATAGTAAGTGGGCATGGGTATAGCTTAGTTAGCAATGAGCGTAAGAACACAATGTCTCTATGGAGGTACCCTTCAATGGTTAAAGTGGGTGATTTAAGGAGCCACCAGTCTCGAGTGTTGCAGTTGTCTCAGAACCCAGATGGGTTGACATTGGTGTCGGCTGGTGCTGATGAAACACTTCGGTTTTGGGAGTTTTTCGGGCCACCAGCAGCAGCTAAGAGGCCATGTAGTGTCTTGTCGTTAAACACACTCTATATAAGATAGATGAAAAATAGATGATTCATGTAATATCTTAGCAGAGCATCAACAGTCCTAATGTATGAACAACATTAGTACTGCATTTGTTAATATCATACAGTTTGAATATTATAAATTCGGTGTACACTCTACTCTTTTTTAAAAGCTGAAGTGCACAACTGCACATAACCATAAGAATATTAGAAATTAAATGGAATAAGTAGATGCAACAAATTCATATCTAAATGTCCTGTCACTGAAATGAGTTTCTAAATGTCATATCCTGCTAATGGTGGTTTTGTTCTGGGTAAGGCGAGGGAGAACAGAGAAGATTGAGTTTGACATTAGCCATTTTCTGGGAATTGCAAATTGGACAGACCATAAGACTCCCAACACAGGAGCAGCAGCATGTTTGCAGGCTGACTTCTGCAATTGCTGCACATTATATCCAAACTTAAGCTAGATTCAAACTTGACTGAACATCTTCTTTTATCCTTCCAGATCTTTTCTTGCTGCTTTCGACAAGCCAATTAACCCATTCTTGTCTTTCCAGATCTCTTATCTTTAGTCCATCATCCATATATTTCTGCACGAGTTCTCCCCAATATCCTAGAATATGTTTGGTCTGGCAGGTACATTACACATGGAAATTAAACCATAAATTAGCAGGAATCAAATTAAACTCTATACGGAAGAGTATTAATTAACTAACAGTTTGAGTTGAGCTACCATTTGAGAGCAAATTTTGTCGACTTCATGACTTTGGAATTTGGATACCAAGTCTTTTGCGTTCTGTGTGTATGGATTTCACCATGAGTTCTACATAAACTCCTAGACTTTTTTCGGTCTGCATATACATATGGAAATTAAACCATATTTAAGTTAGCAAAAATTTGAATTTGAATTTGAATTGAACCTCATATTGAAACGTATTAACTAACAAGCAGTGTTGTGTTACCATTTAAGAGGACTAAATTCTGAGAAGGCACACTGTTGTGAATTCCTAGTTGAGGACTAATTTGTGAGTCATAGCCGTCGTTGTTTGGTGGTAAAAGGGTTACTGTTAGTGTTTGGGGTCGTAATTGATTCAAGTTCAAGTAGTCCTGTGGATTAAAGGAGCTATATATGAATGATCGAATATGGTAATAGGGGTCCTTGTATGAACAACGTTAATTAGTACTGAATTAGTGTAAAGGATTGTTGTATGAGCTGAGCTACCATGGTTTTTGATTGTTTTATCATATAGTACAATTTTTTCAACATATATTGTACTAATCAGTATTGCATATATGCGGTAGTTATAATAATAATAAAACTTCAAATAAGCATATTTTGACTATACTTGCGTAACAGTTATCGTGTATTAATCTATAAATCATCCATCCATCCTTTATATAAATACTAACTTAGCTTTTCATGTAAGTTAGCCACAAACATTTGTAGAGACACAAACAGACCGTTAGTCTTGGGTAACTTATATATTGAGCTTATGTTTATTAAAAATAAATAAGCAACTTATGACTCAATTCTGATAAACTAGGAAGTTGTTTTTAGACCATCCGGAGTGGGGGCCTTTTTTTGCACTTTTTGGCCCCGGAACACCGCCCCAAGGGGCGTTTCTTTGTCTTAAAAATCGTGCCACGTTCCTAAGAAGACGGACGTTTCTTTTTTACTCCCCTCACACACAATTATAATAATAATAAAAATATAAATTAAAAAAAAAAAAGCCAAAAAAAGTACAGTGGGGCGTGTGGGGGCGTCCACCACTCCTGTCGGTCTTAGTGTTTGGATTAGCTTGGACTTATTTGCTAATTTAAACCCACAAAAATTGAGTTTATATTGCTTTCATAAGTACATAAGTTAATAATTCTATCAAATAAGCTAACCGGCCTAAACTAAACACCCCTTTATTTGCTTACATGCTAAATATCTTATTATATAGTATGATTTATTTTTATCACTATATGTCTATATATAGTGTTAAAACGAAAAATCCTAAATCTCTACTTCACCTCTCACTATCAATCCATCATCTATCTTTCTGATCTATCATCTGGAAAACATCATCGGGTAAATATATCATCTTCTACCAAAATATCTAATCTCTATAAATATATAATATAAGGTTGTAATGAGATGAAAACTAGAAAGGTTGTAATCAGATGAAAACTAGAAGTGGGTGAAGGTTTCCGGATTGTTTTTCTTTGAGGTTAGAGATATCATTAACATTCATGAGCATTTGGGTTTGGAGAAGAAGAAGAAAAAAGTTTTGAAAGGAATTGTTATTATTACTTGTTGGCTTATTTGGAAATCGAGAAACGAAAAAAGTTTCTCGAGTGCCAACTTCAACAAAGAGGCGATTGTACAATGGGTAAAAAGTAAAAAGTATGGGGTATCTATGGTATAAGAACAGAGGAAGAAGGAAATGCATTTCTTGGTTTGATTGTAATTTTAACATTGTGTAATTTGTAAATTCTTGGTTCCCATCCGTCGAAGGGTGTAGTGTGAATAATAGTAACTTTTCAAAAAAAAGATGAAAACTAGAAAAATATTAAAAATAAATCTCAGTCAACCCGTTCTTTTTCCCCTTTTATTTATTTATTTATTTTATAGTTTTTTTTTAATAAAAACCCATAAATTTTTTTTATTTTTTTTTTACACAACGATTTTTTTAATATAAAATAAATGAATTCACCTGAAGTGGCAGAATCCCATTTTTGTTTTTTCTTCGGGGGTGTTTGGCATAGCTTATTTTCATGGCTTATAGCTTTTTTTGTGTTTGGCTTATTTTTTATAAGCTTAAATTGTATGGCTTATTTTTAGGTTTATAAACTTATCATGACTTAGATATGGAAAATAAGCTCATTAGTAAGAAAAAAACCTAAAAAAACATGGTCTATAAAAAATAAGCCAAACATAAAAAAGCTATGAGCCAAACTATGCCAAACACCCCCTTCATGGAACTAGCAGACTTCCCATGACTTTGTTTTCCAGCTGGAGTAATCTCCGGTGATCGGAATAGACGCCGAAATACGCATCGGAGACAAAGCAGCTCCCATAGGTTTGCCATCAGGTCCATACTTTCTTGGTCTTCCCATTTTTTTCTTAAAAACATTTGGACCACGTGTCATTACCCCCATCTGCCCTGCCACCTGTTGTGGGTCTTCACTGAATTTTATTTCTTGACCTGTCACACTTCCTGAATCAAGATTCTCTTTTGTACTCTCCATTTGCTTCTGGTGAGTGGTGTTGGTCCTAGGGGGTATCTTTCTTCATGGGGGATACCAGTGGTTTGTCATTCTCCGTTTGTTGGTATGACAATCCACGAAATGGGATATCGTTTATTTCACCAACAGCATTCTCTTATACAGGTTGTGGTGATTACTGATTCTGGTGCTTATCTTGAAGCATCATCTAATGTGGTTGGGATTACTAACCCTGTACATTCTACTTTCATGAGGTCTTCTCATTATAGTGTTGCAAGCATTACGGAGAAGATTATTGAACCGTTGTCTGCTGGGACACTTAGGCTGGCCTCAACGGATATTGCAGTGAACCCGACTGTGCATTTTAACTACTTCAGTAATCCGGTAGATTTGCAGAGGTGTGTGAATGGGACAAGAAAGATTCGGGAGGTATTAAGAAGCCGGGCTATGAGTGGCTTTAGGTTCTGGAGATTGCCTCGTGCAGAGTTTAGGTTTGTGGGTGCAAGTTTGCCTGCAAACCAATCGAGTGATGAGGAGATGGGGGAGTTTTGCAGGCGGACAGTGAACACAATATGGCATTACCATGGGGGATGCGTAGTGGGGAGGGTGGTGGATTTGAATTTAAGGGTGATGGGTGTTGGTTCTCTTCGAGTGATAGATGGCTCTGTGTTCTCGATTTCACCTGGGACTAATCCACAGGCTACTCTTTTGATGGTTGAAAGGTAAGTTTGTGTTTAATTCAAGTGTTTGGTGAGTCTGAGTTCTAATTGACTAACTGTTCACCGTTTGTTTGTACATGTTGCAGGCACATGGGTTTAAAGATTTTGAGAGATAGAATGCGCAAATCAAGCACTTGATTTCCTTATGCTTTTAGTGTTTTACCACTTGTTGTATCCACATATTCATTCAATAATACTTGTTTACATGACTTGTAATGAAATTTTGGCCTACGATTAATAGAATTTCGAAGTTTTATATGCAATTATGCACGGTGTATGTTGTTGGAAATGTCAGACGATTGTTTATGATACTCAAAATGTTAATTGGAAATAAACTGCTTGTTAGTGCTAATGATCTCTTTAACTTGGCTATTTTGTGATGAAATACGTATACAAGGTTTTGAAAAGAACCTTGGCACGCATGTTTTGAACTATAATGTTATGTCAGAGATAGAAATGAAAGAGACTTGGAGATGAAGTTTATGCAGTTACAGTTAATGCAAACCTGTCCCTGCTCAGATAAATTATGTTTATAGATAGACTATCCACTTTAATTGAGGTATAGCTTATTTCTTACATATGCTGTGTGATACCCTCTTTTGCAAATTATACTGGAAGCTGTAAGAAAATGTCAACTTGCTATTAGACCCACAGCATTCGTGTTTGAGGAAGCTGTCATGGTTGATACATAGACATGACTTGTTTGAAGTTGGGTTCTTAGTATCAGGTTTGGGGTATGTTATGGTTGCTGAGAATCTTGGAAGACTTCCTGTTCAGTTGAATGGAGGGAGGGGAATCAAGTCTGTAGACTGTAAAGGTTGTTTACAACTCAGAGGATCACTTCGATCAGAGGTGGCAAAATGAGTGGGTTGGGTAACGGGTCATTTAGAATACAAGCCTGCTTGACCCGCTGGGTAAATCGTTTTGTACTGTCCCATTTGGATCTGTTGTAAACTCACCATCAGTTTTTAGGACGCCCATTTAGACTTGTTTTCTACCAAGCTATCAGGTAATTCAAACTGCAAAACAATTTTTACCCAAACCAACCCAATTTCCATACTTTGAGTCAAGTTTCCCAGATATAGTTTGAACACTGGAAGACTATGAATCACTATGATCATAGAACCAATATCAGCTTCCAACGCGTTTATCTTGTCAGCTAGATATAGGTGCATGCATCAAGATCTACCACTCTACAAGTGGACATCACCAGCCATGGAAACCTGACATATGGTAAGAACTGTTATGTAGGAAGTACGGCACAACGCAAACTATGACAGGTGTTATTTAAAAGAGTAATGTTTGGAGGAAACCCCTGCTTTACTAAAGAATCAATTCATGCTGTCAAACTTTTCTTATATTACCTTTTGCCATTAAATATACCGAAATATTAGCACGAGAACCTGTTTTTGTGCCTTGTCAAATAGAGGAATTTATGCAGTTACGAAATTTAATAGAGAAATTTACGCAAAATAATAGTCTCCATACAAAATGCAACTTTCCAATAAGATTCACTCATAAAGTTAAAATACACTTCTTGACAATTTTCCTGCAGTTTGGTGCATAAAGAAATACAAAATCTAAAAACATCAACATGCAAGCTGGATCAATTCTCATACAAGTCCCTACTTAATATTCCCCGAAACCAATGCTTAACATACACTTTCTTTTCAGCACCTATCCTTGTTCAAATTGCTTCTTCTCGTTACTTTCCCCTGAACACGATGAGACACAGATGAATGTTAATCACGTTAAGATGAGAAAGTGCAGAAGTATCAGAGACAAGTGTGTGTGTGTGTGTGTGTGTGTGTGTGTGAGATAGAGAGAGACATACGAATTCATCATCAGGGTAATGTTGTCACCTTTCAGCAGAATCCTTCCTATATATTCATCCAAAAGTGCCAAGTTAGAAAAACATCAAACATACACAAAGACAGAATGGTGCATATATAGAAAATATGACACAGACCTAGAGGCTTTCTGGTCTTCTTCTTTATGCTGACTTCCTCAGCCTCATCCAGAACCAAATTCATGTACTCATCAAACCCCTACATCAAGAACAAATAACATACGTAACTTCCCTGATACATATAAATCTAAAGGAATCATATATATAGCCTCGATGTTGATCGTTGTTAATATAACATCGCATTTTAATCTATACATAGCGAGCTAATAGAAGTTCATGAGAGCTTAGCTTAAAACTATGGTTTTCAGATAAGCTTTGTTTGCCTCGCAATATTTCTAAGAGCCTCTCGAAAAGAATAGCAATAATAACGATAAACAAGAAGAAAATAAAAGTATATACATACAATAATTCGGCCTTCAATCCTTAAGTCCTTCTGTTCAAACAACCAAATCTGAATACGAGCTTTCTGTATAACATTAAAAAGCCATATAAATAAAACAATGTCGGGAAGTTTTTTATTTATATATAAATAATAACAAGAAGAAACTTACACTCTGGAGGAACCTAAAGATGAGATTCTGAAAAGAAAAAAATTGAATACAAAATTGAGTTAGTAATTACAGAACATTAATGATATATAAAAAAGAAGAGAAAGAAAAAGAGGGAAAGAAGAAAAGGAAGACATACGATGGGTTGGGTCATAATCCTCTGGACTTTAGCCGCCATTGTTGCTGCTGGTGTGTGTGTGTTTTGTTAATTACTATGAAGCACAACAAATAACTATATTTAAGCATATATGAAAGCCAAATAGATTTAATCCATATATTAATCATATATACATATAATAAGCCAAACAGCCATGACTGCAAGCACCAACTTCATCTAATAATTGTTTAAGTAGATGTAGTAATCCATGGATTAAACCATTATTTAAGAAAACTATTCAATAAAATAAATCTTAACACAATAATCTTGCCCATTGATTATCAATTATGATGAAAAAAATAAATCATTGTATAAATCGATTATGCCCATTGAGAAAAATAACTAAACAAACCAGATGTATATATACGTCAACAACCAAAATATGTAAATCATGCCCATTGATTATTAAATCGATTATATAATGATTGTGGAGTGGAAGATACATGTTGTTGAAGTGGAAGATACCTGTTGTTGAAGTGGAAGATACGGGATACCTGTTGTTGAGAGAGACGATGGTGGAATGAAACAGATATGAGGGGCACATGGGTCTTTTACAACATCTTTATAAAAAAGGATTTTTTAAAAAATGCCCTAAGCATAGAAAGTGATAATTAATTAAAGAGTTAAATCCATAAAAAATTAATATATTTATCTAAAATTTCTAAATTCTTAATATAGGGAATGTATTTAGGTTTTGATTATTAAAAAGATTTCATTTTCAAAAAGTATTCAATAAAAGAAATATCTTTAGTTTTTGTCGTTAGACATCCATTAACTGCCATATTAGCATGTCATGTCATTAAAAAAAGTCTACGTGGAATGCTTGGTTATCTAGTGAAGCAACTCATTCATTTTCCATACATCCATACATATACATATACTGCTATACCATCACCACCATCAGTTTCCCGACGTCAACATCACCACCATCACCGCCTCCATAGACGTTGCCACCATTTCCGGCAACAAACCCTAATCCCCAAAATCAAAAATAATTTGATAGGATTTTAATCAGCGTCAATGGTGGAGCAATAACCGTGGGTGAGATGAATAATTTCACAGTATCCTTACAATTTTCTGAAAAAACTACAAACTTTATTCAATACAATTTTAATTGAAGATTAATATGTAAGCTTAATTAGTAAAGTTCTGATAATGATAAAGGGGAAATAAAGGGGAAACTAAAGTCAGGTGAGAAGAAAGTTTACTTTTTGAAGTGTTGGGTGCATGAACAGCCGCATGAGGCTTGGTCATCATTGGTGGGGTTGGTGATGACATGGAAGAATGCAGCGATGGAATATATATGCAATGGAATGGGTGGTTGGCGAGATAATAAAAATGCATAAAGGAAGGGGGAGGTTATAATTGAAGAGATCCGTGAATTGTATATATTAGTAGATTGAGAATGAAAGGAAGAGATAGAGATTTTAATGGATTTTGTAATATAGATATAGATATATACATATGTTTTATGTGTGTATATATGATATATGTTTTATGCGATATAAAAAGGATTAGCGACGCAGCTTGTTGCCCGTTTACCTTCTATTTCTATGTAAAATATTATTGAAATTGAATTTGATTTTATATATCAACTTAAAATTTTATAATATAAATGATTGTTGTACAAAAAAAAAGGTAAGAAAAAGATAAAGTTGTACATGTGGCAATATACGTGGCACTTAACAGATGTCCACATGGATATTTTAATAACGTGGCATGCAAACATGACACTTAACGGATGTCTACAAAAACTAACGATATTCCTTTTATTGAACACTTTTGAATATGGAATCCTTTTAATAATCAAAACATAAATACGTTCCCTTTATTAGGAATTTTGGTAAATATGTTACCTTTTTATAGATTTAACACCAACATTTCCATATGAACCAATGGTTTCCATAGATAGATGTATAAATTGTTTGTAAACATGGTAACTAAGATGTTTATTAAATGAGTATATTCCATATATAATTAGCTTAGTCATTGCCTTATGGGCATTGTTTAGAAAATCCCTATTTATAATAGCATACCATTAAATTTTATTGCAATTGATAAAAAAGAAATTGAAAAGTCCAAATGTTCAAAATAGAACACAATGCTAATAATGAATTCAAAATATGATCAAATAATAAAACAGAATCAAGACATTTCGATGTGTTAAGGTATACAAATCTAGTGAACTATATATGTACAAGCCAAACAATCAACAAATCATCAATCATCTCAATCATATTCAACCTTTCAATCATTTCATTCGTATCAACCTATGCAAACATTAATAACCAGTAGACGTCTTAATTATATATAGTCATCTCATCAACATATCATGCCTATCATTACAGCCAAGCAATCAACAAACCATCAATCATCTCATCAACGTGATGACTGAGTCTTCAAGGTTATATAACTATATCGACAACGTAGCACATCAATTCAATCATCACAAAGTATGCCTATCATTATAAACTATTGTTAACTAAGGCAAAACATGAATATTTATCAACATTAACCCATAAGTTCCCACAACTCAACATATGTATGAAGGGGATTTAACAATTGTTTATTATGAAAACTAAGTTCTCGTTGTGTCCCTCGTGTCAAAAGGTAGTTATCTTACCTCACAAGCGTTTATGATTACTCAACGATGATTATTGAGCTAGAAGGACATTCCTGGAACCTAAGCTTATGATTATCTAATAATGATCAATGACCTAATTAACCCTAAATAATAAATAGGTAATTATTTGATGAACATAATTACCCTTACTTATTAATTAGGTTTTCTCTTTGGGTGTGCTATATAAGGGATCATTAGAGAGATAATCAACACCAACCTAACACTAATACAACCTCCTCTTTTTCCCCAAAACACGTGACCTAAATCATTCACATAAGCCATCATTAAAGCACACCCTAAACGGGGATCTTCAACCGAGTCATGTCGTATTCTTTTTGCGGTTACTGGATGATCAGGTACACATCTCTAATCTATATTGTTTTTCTATTAGTTTATTAAGAATTGAACAACAATAACACATATGGAGACGAGGGAAAAAAAGGATCAATAAACTCGTGATGGAAAAAACCATTGGATGAAGGAGATTGACAAACTTTTGACAAAAAAAAAAAACCATTGAATTGTGAACAATTATTAAATTTGCATTTAATCGAAAATCTTGTGATGTTGTTTCCATGAATAATAGGTTAATTAGATGTGCCAATGACCCACTACCCCAGTGGTGAGGCACCTGGGTTTTCCCCCCTAGGCGGGGGTTCAAGTCTTGCCAAGTGCAAGCTTGACCCCTATTAAATCCTTCCAGTCTTGCTATTGAAGCTTGCTGGATGATAAGGATGCCTAGTGACTCGCGTAAGCGTAAAGGGTTTTTCCTTGGCAACCAAATCAGTCGGATGTAGCG
>JAOXNX010000031.1:25698706-25710521 GCA_028566075.1 Solidago caesia
TTTGTACACGTCGGAAGCCACATCAGATGGTCAACACTCTAATTTAAGTGGGTTACCGGCTAAGGTTTCACCCGGTAACCACATACATCTTTTGGACAATTTTACAAGTTAGGTGCATCACATAGACATTTTAGAAGATCGCTACACAACATAACCATTTTGCCATAGTTATGTACATTCAGGGGTCATTATCCCTAAAAATAAATAAAAATCATCCATCTTCTCTTTTATCATCTGATTGTGAAACAACACACAAATATCTATACATGAAGAAATTAACATCTTTGGGGGAAAACAACAACTTCATGTTTAATCCTTTACCCCATTCATTCCACACTTTCAACATTAAACAACATTAAGCTTCATAATAAGAAATCAAGACCCCCCTAAGCTCTGCAAATAATCAATCAATAAATCAAAGAAAAAAAATACACAAGATCGGGAAGAAAAAAAAAACATACGCCGTCATCACCACTGCAGCTGCCGCCCGTCGAACCATGCCGCCACCGCGCCTCGCTGGTGCTACCACCGCCGCTACCCTGCCACGCCACTTCTTAGATCCGGTTAAGATAGTTGATTTGATTCGATGTACATTGTGAAAGTGATTTTGGGTTTCTTTTGTGAAACGATTTTTGTTTATGTTGTTTTTGTTTAGTGGATTTTAAAGATGGTTGTTTATTTTGGAGTAGATTGAGTTTTCAATTTGATGTTAGAGTATTAGACCAACAAACACAACCACCCCAAATAACCGACCAAATGACCATTTGATCAAGCCGACCCGTTTCAGTTTTATTAATCCCTTTTTATTATTAAATTTTATTGTTATTATTATAATAATTGTATTATTGTATTAATGTTTTTACTGTTTTAAAGTTGTGCTTGGAGTTGATGAATGTTTTTGGTGACGAGAATGCTAGCTATCTTTGAGGATTAGATATGACTTTTTGAATAAGAATGGAGATGGTGAGGTGGGGTTAGGATAAGAGAGGTGATGCCGTGATGGTGAGATTAGGATAACTCTAGAGAGGGATGGTTCATGTCAATATTAATAGGTTTAGGGACAGTTTTGCTAAAAACATAATCAGGTATGGATAGTGCAAAAGTGATCAAACCATAGCGACTATTTATGCATTTAACTCTTTATTTTTTAAATAGATGCATGATAATACTCTTGGTTACAGTTAATATATTTTCGTCTGTGAAATATTTTATTGATTTATTTAGGACTATTATGATCTTGAATAATTATGATTTTTTTGTATCTCTTAAATTGATTATCTACATTGATTTTACTCTATTTTATTGCGTACGTTAAATATAAATATTGTTGACGGTGAGTTAGTATTTCATTAGATTTAGACGCATGTAAATACACTGTATATCTGATGATTCGTAATGTTATTAAATATGTTTTTTAAGTTATACTTTTTTGAGTTATATGTTAAAATAATTTATATCAAGTATCTTATATAATATAATTAACTTATAAATTTTATATATCATAAATAATATGTATATAATCATTAAATAGACCATGTTTATAAGAAAGATGAAGGGATTGTTTATCTCAAATGTCATACTTATAAAGTTATTATTCAAAAAGTTTAACATTCGCTTTATTATCAAAGACAATTCAAATTGGAAGTTTTATGTAGTCAAATTAATCATAAAGATTTCAAGCAATATTGGTTTTGATTCTTGATATTCGATTAGCATGCTTTATTAGGGGTTACAATTTTATTGTTTGTACTTTTTTATGCTTTTATAATGTTAAGTGAGAATCATACGTTTAATTAGTTGTTTTACCCGAGCTACGCACGGGTATTGTACTAGTTACTATAGATTCCAAAGCCACTCTGATTTGATTCTTAATTTATCCATTTCCAAAATGTTTTAAATTTTACATATTTCACATGTCATGGTGCTCACCAGTAAATCCATGGGACGATATTTGAAATGTGTTAATAAATAACAACGTATCAATGAACTTTTTTGTTTTGCATATCACGGTAAAAACAAAAATAGAATCATATATTTAAAGATGAATCTATTGAAACATTTCACGATATATAAAAAGACATGCAATTTGTTTAATATATACATGCAGTATATATATGAAGTATATATTAATTACCAATGTATATAAATCTCTTAATTAATGAAATGGCAGATTGATCTTAAAACTCTCGGTTTTCTTTGCACTGCAAATTGGGCAATTCTTAACCCTCCTTTCACACACCATACACACACACAAATGCCGGCATGGCATCCACAACATAGTCGCTGGTCGATTTAAGCAGTTCCTGCACACCATATCCATTCTTTGTGTAGTGTTCAAATCAACAAAACATGACTCAACTTCTTCATCTTGAACAGCAGCATTACTACATCCCTCACCGGCCGGTACCCTCCGTTGCAACATTTCCTCAAAACGAAACGCGCGTTCTTCGTAGAAAAGATACATTTGTTTATATAAATCCGCTTGTCTTTCCTTCTCTTTTAGCATTGCTTCCATTTCCTTTTTCTTTTTTAATTCTACACTGAGGTTTTTTCGCCAAAAATCCTCCACGCTTTGTAGCATTTGGTTAATCTGAATTAAAATAAAAATAACCCCATTAATTAATTAATTAGTACTATTAAGTGATATAAAAATAATATAAAAGAGAAAGTAAAAATAAATATTACATGGTAGTTGATGATAAAGTTTTGTTGTGGTATCAAAGAAGAGATATAATCATCTTCTTTTTCTTCATAAACTTGTGATGATGGATAGAGATTTAAATCGGTCCCGATGACCGTTGTTGTGTTTCGTGGTGAATAATTACGGTGTTGTTGGAGCAAATGAATGGATGGAAATTGTGTGAAAGGGTTTGTAAATGGGACACCATTAGTACGATTCAGTATATCAACCCGTCTTCTCTTGTTAGAACATTCGGGTTCTTCGGTTACCTTGTTCTTGTTCTTCTGTGGCGCCATTTTTGAGCAAATTTTTTTATGTGGATATTAAAGATGAATAGATTATGAAGTTTGCAAGTGGTTATGAGGTTTATAAAGGGTGTGAAACGGTGGCAAATCATGGTTGGAAGAGACGCATATGCAGGATTGTAAAGTCACGACGGTGTATGTATATATATTTGCGATGGTTCAATCATATACTGTATATGTATATTTCAATATTTGTATTGCGGGATTTTTTATTTTTATCTTCTTTTTTTTCTTTTTCCAATTAGAGAAAGGTGGTGAAGGTTGGCTTCGAGTTTTGAGCGGTTAAGATATAGATGTCAATTTCATTAAGGGTTGTTTGTAAAAAATAAAAAAAAAAAAAATAACCGTCGTGATTTTTTATAATATTTTATAAATTTCTAACGAGGAAATTATTTAACTCGTACTTCGGAACATTATTGTGACTAACAAATACTACATTAATACAACAACAATACACAATCCCTGCCGAAGCAGGGTATTGGGAAATACTACATTAATACATATATGTGTATATGATTGAAATTTATATAGCTTTCGTAAATTACTCTTCTTTTTAAAAACAAACAGAGTGAACAGTATTTCACCGATCTCGCACCACTCAGATTCCGTCACGTCTCACCGTTCTACCCGCTTGTATTTTGCCACGTCGCAACCCGTTTTTTTTTTCTTGATTTTATTCTTGGTTTTTGACAGGTAATTGAGAAGCTACAATCCACGTCAAATTTAATTCCATAAAAAGAATGTCAAAATATGATCTAATATAAAAATATATTTAAGTAAAATAGTTCAATTTAAAAGAAAGAAAAAAAAGTAACATGCAAAAGAAAAAGAAAAAAAAAACTTAGAAGAAAAAAGAAGTCTAACAATCCGATTCAATATAAAAAATATATTTTAGCAAAATAGTTTAATTTAAAAAGAAAAAAATGTAAGATGTAAAAATAAAAATAAAAAATTTATTTAGAAAAAAAAAAAGCTAACCTGATTTAACTACAAGATATTCCATTCACATATATGTAATATGTTAATGTAATAGGTAAGGATTAAGATCCTCTCAAGTTAGAGGAATTTCAACCCTTAGATTAAAATCAAAGATAAAAATTTAAAAATCATCTTGGAATCTTGACCTTTAATTTTAAATCAAAGGTCAAGATTCAAAAATTATCATGTAATGTGTAATATGTAATGTAATTTGTTACACTATTTAATGAATAATATTCCATTTTCTAAATAGTATACTGTATCTACCTATATACTAAAATAAGATTAAGACATTGGGTGATGTTTTATTTAAGTGATATGTGTCCCTTTAATTTTATATTGAATAAATTAATCTTACTTTTTAGATATCATAAATAACTAAATCAAAAAGGATTTTAATGTGTTGATATGCATCAAAGATGGAAAATCAAAAAAATACCAAAACAAATTTCATCTACAAAGAATTATTACAAAAGTTGAAATAAAATATATGTTGTTTCAGAATTACATTATTTTATTTTGATTTTATTTACATTCTTTACATTTAAATTACAAGTTTGCTTTTTCTTATATTTTATTTGAAGTTATAAGGTTTTTTATTTGCATTTATTTAATAACTCATTTTATTTTAAAAATGTTATTAACCTCTCGTGTATTTGACACGTATAATAAATCTAATAAAAAGATATAGATGTAATATTATGCTACATGACGAATATATAGTTGTATATTTAAGTTGGATGTAATAGATAGTAAATTCCCATATTACACGTATCAAATATCAAATAGAATGTTATATTACACATTATATAATATCATATTACATTACATTACAAATTATTATTATTATTATTATTATTAAACATTTATTGCCTACAACTCAATGTATTTTTTTATTTATTTTTCCAGAATGTTGATTCTTTTTACTTTTTCTAGACCATTAAAACTTTAAATATGTCATACCGGGTCGTTTTGGTAAAAAAAAAATGACTTAATAGTTGCACATTATATTTTAATTTTTAATAGTTTGGAATAGACTTTTAAAAAATACATTGACTTAGGAGAGATAAAAAAAAAAAAGAAAAAAAAGAAAAGAAAAAGAAGTTCGATGGTTGCAAAAAAAGAAAACTCAAAAAGCACATAAGAATTCTATGCAATAAACTTTGTTTTATATTTATTGATAATCTATCATAACAATTTCAAAAGACTTTCATGTTTCCAAATAAATGAAAACACATACATAATTTTTTTTTTTCAAACCATAAACTAAGAAAAATATTTATAATATACTGATTAAGTTTTTTTTTTTTATCAATTTTATCCCTCTTTACAAAATATTTAGTAATTATCACTATTCATTTATATATTACATGTGTAGATGTAGATAGTTTTACTAGCTTTTACATTTAAATTCGCAATCACTTAAAAATATATAAATTGTAATAATATGCCACACAATCTATACATAAAACAATTGATTATAACAGTTTTAACAATTTACTAATGATGATAACTTTAAAAGTGTATTACTTATATTGATAAAAGTATATGCTGATAAAAGTGTATTACTTATATTGATAAAGTGTAATTCCTATATAATAGTTTTTTTTATAAGAAAAATGAAAATCTTATAAAACAATTTGTATACCGCATAAATTAATTTTTATGCACAACTCACAAAACCTTTTCTTTATAAAAATAATTGAGTTTTTTTTAATACAATTTAATTTCTATTAAGTGTAATTTTTTCTTTCTATCATCTTGTGTAAGCTAACAGAAAAATTGTTATTTTTTCGGAGAATTATTTTTATGTACAATGATTAAGAAAAACATTTTATGTTTGATGGAGAATATTAACATTCAAATAAATTTATGAAATAATAACGTCATCCTTTGTCATCAAAATTAAATGCTTCATGCCTTGACTTGGTGTATATAAACCTTACTAATGGAATGGTTCAAACACAACAACATTTGTGATTTTGTTTGTAGATCGATCGAAAATGGCAGAACCACTTACCAACAATGTCGTCTCTGATGAAATGGCGTATGCTCAAGAGGAAGCTGAAAACATGGTAACATATGACATATCTTTGAACTTCGATTTGATTACACATGCACTTCTGTTAATACATTTTTTCATGTTCATGCAGATGAAACATTTTCATTTGGACGTATTGGGCGAACGACTGAAAATACTTGACGACGAAATAAAGAGGAGGGAGGACTCAGTAGTTGAGCTGAAACAGATCAAGGGAATTTTCCAGTTTTGTTATGACCGGGCTAAGAATATGGAGACCGCTCTCAAGCGGATAGCGGCGGAGAAAAAGAGGGCAGCTGCTGGTGGTGATGGTCAAGAGGAAGAAGCGGAGTCAAGTTTTAACCCGGACGCCATAGATCGTAATGCTGAAGTTAAGGCCGAAGGGGGTAGAGTCCACAAGTGAGGTGTCTTTAATAAGTGGAATTTAAAAAGCTGTAGGATGGTATGTTGAATTGAAAGCAAAAAGCTAGTAATGAAGTTATGAATGAATTATAATAATAAAAAGATATGAGTTTATGATTTTAATTTATGATAGTTATGGTGTTCAAAAAAGAAATGAATTAGAGACTCTTTTTTCCCTGCGCATCAATGAATTGAACAGATCTTTTGTTGCCGTTACTATATGAAAAATCGGTAGTGATAGTTAGCTAGTATGCAATGAAACTAAATCGAAAGAAATTGGGGAGATAAAGGCGTTATAGCGGTTATGGATATCATTTAACAAAATCCAGGATCGACACAGGAATTATGAATCAGTATCTTTTGTAAACGATACAGTTATGCAACAAGCAAACAGACCATCAATCGAAGAACTTATTAAGCGTAAACAGAAATCTGGATCTTAATTAATTATCATATCTATTGTCTCGCCGCCAACAATATTCAGTGTGGGAAGGGGAAACCCCATGACGACGCGTGTACGTGCGGGAAGAAGGAAGGCCGTCCCAGAGGCGAATGTGTTGCAGTTGCGGGCTTGAAGGCGTGTGAAGGTGGGCCCACTTGTAACTTTAAAAGGATTTGAGTGATAAGGTGTAATAAGTGAGTCCCAAAATTTGGTATGATGTGTGTATGACCAAACCATAGAAAAGTAGGGGGTTTGAGTGAGGCGTATGATGCTGACGTGTGAGCACGACTGCACGATACGTTTGTACGTGAAGGCTCCTCCATACCGAATACCCTAAGGTACGAGTGTCTGACAGTTATGTCTGTTTATGGTGACTATATCAATTATCAAGAGCCTAGATGCTTTAATACCACAATCAATCACATGGTCTTTTTCACGATGAAGTAGTCACAAATTATAAGAGGGTATAACATTACTCTTTGCATATTGGAATACAAATCATCATACTAATTAAGCATCTTGTAACTGTGTGAGTATTTAAGAAATAAAATGACATATTTGGGGTTTACAAGATCAAAAGAATAAATTTTATTATGTTTTTCCAGTCAGATGATTAAAACAACATAATTTGTATAGGCAAAATTCGCTTTAGGAAAAGGAGAAATAAGAACAAGAAGAATATAGAAAACATATGGAAATTCATACTTTCTGGGATTTTCTGCAGATTATGCCCAAGCTCTTTTTCTCGGAACAAGATCTGAAGTTTTTATATCATCGATTTTTGAAGCTACTATGAAATCATTCATGCTCAAGCCTCCTGCAATTAGCAACAAAAGGTTCAAGGGAAAAATAAATAAATAATCGAAGAACTAAAAGTTGGGTCACAGAAGTTTTTTACTTTAATGAAATTGGCAAGATAAAGAATCCACAGGAAAAGATAAACAAGAACGGCGGTTACCAATGGAAGACGTCCATAGTTCGGCTTTGACTTGATTGGGCTGTTCCAGTTGAATATTAGGAAAATGGCCCGTAGATCCGATGGCTTTATAAATTCGGTTTATGAGTTCTACTCCACATTCAAAATCTTTAAGCTTCCACAAGCATTGTAGTTTTAGTATTCCACTTTCGTTTACTAGTCTCCAACCGATAACCTACACGATACAAAACAAGATTTTCTTGTAACAGTTCAGATACAAAGACTATATACTCTCTTCTACAAAAAGCATGTACATTTTTTACAATGTTGTTTGGTATAGTTTTTGCAAGAGTTCTCAAAATTTATACTAAATTCATATTGGATCTAAAGTTGAAGTCGTCTGCGCCTGTCATAGCTAGTGAAGGTTAAATTAGACGTTACATTCTGCGATTGCTTACAGTCAGTAACAACGTAAACAGTTGACAGATGACCAAACATCATCATGCAACTAAAATCTTAGATAAAAGCGTATGCAGTTATGAAAGTTGGCCTTTCTCAATAGTTGATGATTGACAAAAGAAATAAATATAAATATGATCAAGCGCATGAACGTTTACAAGGCACGAACTGTTGTAATGTCAATAGTACCTACGATTCCCCAAAGATATGAAATTAATGATATTTTTGCTTTCCTACTAATTTTTCCAAAAACGAAACAACATAATTGCTGTTTGTTTTACTTCAGTTGAGACTACCTCCTTGGATGAAAACTATGTTTCGTTAACTAGGTTACTCAAACGATAAAAGGTAATCAACCCTGAGCTTTTGATTTCCATTTCTACATGTAGTTCCCGCTTTAATTTCACTTCTATTATAGGCCAGATCACAACATCACTACCTTTTACTTGTTAATGCATTCAACAGCAAATAACAATCTAGTTATATAACGAGAAACAATCATCTTTTCTTAACATAAAACCAATGATATTTAAACTTCCAATCTCCAAAACCCCAATCAGCCTAGAGTGAGTCTCATCCCTTGCCACAATTACAATTCTTAAAAAGATATAAACCTGTACGCTTTAAAACTTCACTTGTTTTTATCCATTTCTAAAGCCTAAACCAAGTTTGATCTCTTTCAACCTCAGCTCTGTTTATTCTCTACCTGACGTGGTTTGGAGGGCCCAAATCATGTCTATTCCGTGTGTCCCACGTAATGAAGTTCTAAAAGGAGGGATGAGATCTAGTATCATCATCATCATGTCACTTGAAGATAGAGCAACACATCCTATGTAAGCAACAAAAGTCCAGGTGATGCAAAAGAGAGCTTTAGATATTCCAAGATTCTAGCAGCCAGTGAAGGGCCATAATGCAAGATCGGTTAGAAAACACAAGAAGCATAACGGTTCTTGATCTTTCATGTGGTACAGGTTTCAGAACTTTGGATAGTTTGGCGGCTTGGTGGTTGATGTTGCTTCTACGGGTTTTGAGGACGCAAGCAACCCTAAACATTTCATACACGAGGGGACGTGTTACGCAAGTCAGCTGCAATAGTGTGCGTGACTGTGTGAGGAGCTATAATGAGAGCATGACCTGAGTTGATAACATGCATCTTTTTGGGCTTTAAAAGAAACCTATTTTACCTAGTCCCTCTTCTAACAGTTGATATCATTGTATGCCGCTCAAAGGAAAGCCAACGTGTTTTATCGGTGTAAAGAGCCTGCCATACTATGATCATTCATTTAGCCTGATCATAACTGTCAATAAACTAGCCGTAATGTTTATTTATTAGTTTTAAATTTGGTATACTGACATAAAGACTTATCAACATATACAGATAACTTATATCAAGCTTAAAGTTGAGAATTTCCCCACACAACATTCTGCAATTCATTACTCCTAATAACTGAAAATTACAAAAGTAGGGAAGGAGATATTCAAATCGGCTTTTCTATAGTTGTTAAACAAAAAAAAGAAAAAAATTTAAAAATGATTAGATGAATCTGTTAGCTGTCATGAATACGATACTACAAAGATACGAAGCTAAGATTTTATTGCTTTCCTACTAACTTTTACGAAAGACGACGTTTGTTTTCGTGCAGTTATAGCAAACTCTGCATACTATTAAATGGAAAAATCCCCAATTCAAGAATCTTTAATGTACATATTAAGATGTCGATTATCAGTAAAAAGCCACTATAAGCCATAGACGGAAAGTGGGCAGAGCTTTCGGTTTGAGTTCCCATTAATTTTATTTCCTTATATTGAAAAGGCCAATCAATCCCCCATTCCATATCATATGCAACTTCAGCAAACCAAACTGAAGATTACACTCCTTTGACTTTGAAAGTCAAACTATGGCCTGCAAGTTCTAAATTACTATGGACTTAACAACCAACTAAACACCAATCTTATCTATACTTGTAGCACTTTTTACATAGTTTCTTAAATTCCAACATAAAAATTTTAAAACTGACAAATTCATTTCAATAAAAAGCAATCATTTTGACCAACACCCATATCACAAAATCAAACAATATAACATAAGTAAAAATTACCAAATATTAAAACAGAACAGGGGTATTATTGTAAAACAAACCTTTCTCAACAGATTCTTGGCATCATCTTCAGACATAGGAGACTGCAAATGTGAAACTGGAATGCATTCTTGTTGAGAAAGAGACATAGCAGCAACATTTGGTATCAAAATCTTGTGTTCTGTATCATAAATACCAACTTTATCACAGAAATTTGACTCTACTTCAGCTGGAAAAGGGTCTCTAGCACCAAAATCACCCAAAAAATCATTACCCAGAGCAAGATTTCTTGTTATTGTTCTTGTAGAAAACTTGTGTGTGAAAATGGCGGGTTTATGGGTTTGGTTTGTCGAGAAAGTGAGTGTGGGAGTAAAGCATAAAGTTGGCAAAATCGCCATTTGAGAGAAAACTTGTGTTATCTTGTTGTTTTCTCTATGCAAATGGTGGAAATGATTTGTTTGGTTTGGTTTTCTGTATCTTATCCTAGTGGCTGAAAAAAAACGAGACTCGGTTTGATTATTGAGTGTTTTAGCTTTACCTTACTATATATACTGTGGTTAAAAAACCAGATGATAATTTTACATTAAAGTTTACATTAAATTAGCAAAAGAATATAAACCAATATTTTAAAACCCGGATTAACCCGGAACCGGTCGGGAGACCGATACAATGACACCGGTGTTTTAGGTTTAGCTCGTTTCAATGACCCGGACGGGTTTCTGGTGAAACATAGTGATCTGGTTCAAACTTTTTTTTTTTAATTTATAAAGAAAATAAAAAATAGTCATAACTTTATACCAAATTTTGGTGTAGTTAATGATTTACTCATATATAATATGGGAATAACTTATATGCTTCCGGAAGCACCTAACTTAGGTGCTTCCAAAGTAAATTTGTAAAACAAATTTATATTTCCAGTCCTTTAGTTTTTATGAAAACACTCTTGTAACTCTTGATTTACCTTTGGAAGCACCTAAGTTAGGTGCTTCCAGAAGCATATAGGTTATTCCCATATAATATTTGGTTTTGATTATATAGTCTGTGCAATATACCTAAATGTTGTTTTAAAGTTTTAAATTTATATTCTCGTTAGATTGTTAGTATTTGTTATTGTTCTTTTGGAAATTGTAATTGTTTGGCATTTAAATTTGTTGTTTTTTTTTAAATGTATAATCTTGTTTTATAGTTTACATTTCATTTTAGTCCATATTTACAACCATTTTTATAGGTTTATTTAAAATGAAAAATTGAACCAGTTGAACCGACCGGATCAATCAGTTGAATCGAAATCATTGACCCTAGGTCAACCAAAAACCCGAATATTATAACATTGGTATTAACAATTTAAATATTAAAAAATATTTAAGCCTAAAGAATTTTACTAACAATATGTATATCATGACCTTTACACAACTTTTAAACTTTATATATATATATTGAAAAGTTATTTTAGGAACCCCTAAAAGGTCAGGAACCTTTAGGAACCCTTTTAAAATTTCTAAATCAATCTCAAC
>JAOXNX010000031.1:25745558-25760434 GCA_028566075.1 Solidago caesia
GGCCGACACTGGGTCCAAGCTTTAAAACATACTCCCCATTTAAAAACATAGTATTGTTTGAATGTGATATTGAGAGGGGGAAAAAAATAAGAAACCCTCTAGCCCCGAAAACGCCTATAATCACTTAAAAGTTTTTAAAATAAAAGTTTCTGTAAGGATCGGAAAGTACAACCCTCACCCCCAAACTCTAGCTCTAGTCCCTAAACCACGCAACCCCAACTTCAATCATTTTTGCCAAACATATGCTATATATATATATATATATATATATATATATAAATAGAAGATACATTTTTCTTTGATGATTGCACCAACTATACAATAATGGTCATCCTTAGAAAAATATGGTAGATGGAAAGTACGTTACAATAACGGATAATTTAGTTAAACTTTGTACAAAGTGAGGAGTAGTACAGGTGATTTAGTTGAAGTTGTAGTACAAGTATGAGGAGTACTTCATATAGCTAGCTAGGCATATATTTTGATTACTACACATGACAGACTTTTAACTTGAATACTTGCTAGTGTTTCAATGACGACTCCGAACAACTTTTTGAACAATGCGATGCTCACGGATGGCTATCATGAACAACAACAACACAACCCTCCACCAACATTTCACAACAATGTCTCTACTAATGAAGACAAAGCAGCTGCAGAAGTTGATGAAATTTGCTCTCGAGTGGTAACATAAAACACGTCTTCTTTATCAATGGGATTCCATATATACTAATGAAGTTCGACTGATCAATTTTAATACCTGCTAATAATTTATGGGTAAATTTTGATGTGCATCATGCAGACCTTAAAAATTCACGAAGGTTTGGTAGAACTCGTGCAGAAAACCTTGGACGAAGAATTTGGGAAGAGAAGAGCGATGGAAAAAGAAGAAGTGCCTATGTTGATTGAAACAAACTTGAAAAATAACGACGATCAAGAGCACAATTGGTCTAAACAAACTTACGATTTCTTTAAGGTGAAGGAGGAGAAAGTAAGCGAGGAAGGAAGTGGTAGCTCTCCTGCTGCTAGTGCTCAGCAGGAACCAGATATGGAGTCATATTTTAACCCAAACAATGGCATAAGTTTGGATATTATGTGTATCAGGTGCAGAAGTGAGCCTGCAAGCGTGTTGTGGCTCTCATGTAGGCATCTGTGCTTGTGTTATTTCTGTGATGCGCATTCAGCGACATGCCCGATTTGCAGTTCCCCAAAAATGGCTAATGTGATAGTCTATCATTGTGGTTTTCACTTGTCCAGGAATTAGAAACTTCCAAGGGCAAAAGACCTGTTAGCAAATTCTGTCATTAATTTTCAACTTCAAATCAGTTATCGGTTTGTTTTGTTTTAGAATCTAACTAAACATTTGCTACATTTTTAGTCAAACTAAGACATTTAGATTAATTACTTGTATCTTCTTCCTTAATTTGTTATTATTATTTCGGTACATATATATCCTTTCGGTTACATGTACTTCAACGACGAGTCGTGTACAGTATCGTTAAGTTAAAAAATTTCTATCTTCTTATGTTAGTTTCAATGGTTAGTTAAGTTTTGTTGGTGTCGTTTTTCTTTATTTTGTTGAGAAAAAAGAGTCATGTATTTCGTAATAGACGTTTATTCTAAGAGTAGTGATAACTTGCTAACTGCTAGCTTGGTCAATACTGTTTAATTTTAATTTTTATAGTATAGTATTACGAGTATATTATTGGAATTGGAAGTCTTATATAATTACTATTTGAATATGTGTCAAACGTTTAAATTTAGCTATTGATCAAATTTAATATTATACTCTTATTTTGGAATTTAGTATGTAATTCTGATTTTCTTTCAAAATAAGTGCAAATTTTAATCTAGCAATTTGTATAAAAATTAATATCATTAAGGTCGAAGAAAAGATGTCATTTTGGTTTTATACGATCGAGGGCAATAATACTTCATTTAAGTACTTAAATAGCTACTAATTGAGTGTATTATCTAGTTGTTAATAATCTTACCTATAAACCGTCACCAACACACATACATCATTACATAGTTCTTCAGATGGATCATCAACTTTAGACCAAAATTCATTTGGAAAAGATCATTTTTCAAGAAAGTTGGTAGTCTTGTTATCAGACTACTACGTTTTTGGGATATAAATGCAACAATGATAATCACATTTCATATCCTATGCCATCAACCAAAATGGCAAAGTCAATATTTCTAACTGCCACTCTTTTGGTTATCATCAGGTGTGCATCAAGATGCCAAGCAACAACATACACCGTTGGTGATACGTCTGGCTGGGACATTAGCACCGACGTTGATTCATGGGCTCAAGACAAACATTTTGTCGTTGGTGACGTTCTCAGTTAGTATTTTTCTTTACTCAAAAGACATATGTACTAATTTAGACTTTTGGTTGTGTCGCAATTTAACTTATTATATTTTTTGGGCTTTTTGTGTAGCATTTCAGTATTCTTCGAGTCATAGTGTGGCTGAGGTGAATCGAGATAGTTACCAGGGGTGTAACACGACAAATGCAATACAACCGGCCAGTAATGGGAACACAACATTTGCTTTGACAAAGCCCGGGAATAGGTACTTCATATGTGGTAACAAGCTACATTGCTATGCTGGAATGAAGCTTGGTGTGGTAGTCGAAGGCAAGGAGGCAGAGGCACCTGCAGCAGCACCAAAGGCAGAGGCTGGTGGTGATTCTACTAGTACTAGTACCACTACCACTGCCTCTACTACGACTGTCCCTTCTTCGAAAAATAACAACCCAACATCAATTGTTCCTAATTCAGCCATATTTTTGTCTCTAACTTTTATGTCCCAAGTAGTGGCTTTGACATGTCTTCTATTTTGGTTTGTGTAAGAACTTTGGGTTGTTTTGTCACACTTCTGTTAGTATCCTTTGTCCTATTTCTGTTGTGTAAAGGCTAGTGTTGGTGTTACGTACATCTTTATCTTCTTTAGTGTAATGTAATACTAGTAATACAATAAAACTTTAATAGATAAGGCAACACGACGTATTAATGTATAATTTTATATCTTACGTTATGTATTTTATGATTATAATAAAATAAACAAATATTGTAATGAAAGAAATAACTGAATTGTTTAACCATGTGACACAAATTAGTAAAGTATTTGCCATTTAAAATTAGAAAAGATTTATAGAAAATTACTTTGTACCAAAATAAAGTTAGGGGCAGCTGCCTACACTGTATCCAAGGCAACGGGTACGGGTTTTGACAAGTTTAGGTAATCCCAGACTTAGACCCAATTATTAAACTAATTATCTTTTACCAAACACATTACCAAAACCGACAAGTTCCCATTTACTAAAACTTATTGAGTTTGCGGATTTCGCCATGGGTAAAGGGTATCCCCACACCCCACTTAACTTAAATGATATTTTTGCATTTGCATATATCTTATACTAGAAATGTACCCGCGCAATGCGCGGGGTGAATGATTTTTCAAAAAATTTAAATTATAGTGTATATGATATTCGTAAACTTCATTGAGTATATGCATCAAAAGATGGTGGTGTCCGACAGCCGGCTTCGCCGACCGCCGGTTCTAGATTGTATAACACACGGGTATATAAAAAATGTGTTTGTTATTATTGTTAGATTATTTAAAATTGATTACGTAAATTAATATAAAAATAATATATAATCAATTACTATATAAATAATATAAATATTAAATGATATGATAAATATGGAAATGTTTAAAATTTTTAAAAATTAAGACACTATGCATTTGATTTATAATGTAGTATAGATAGATAAATGTTCATTTGTAAATCATAATTAAGTTGAAATTAAAGGACAAATCTTAGTCACACATTTCTCATTACTTCTTTTTTCCCCTTTTGTATTTTTTTTTATCTTGTTTCTTTTCATTGTTAATATTTTTAAAGTAAAAACCCATTCCAAAAAAAATAAAACAAAATTCTTTTTCCCAAAGGGCGTAACCCTTATGGCTAAGGGGGAGTCCGTACCGTATCATCATCCGAAAAAGAAAAAAAACTTTTGGTATGGGTTTTTATTAAAAAGGTAAAAAAAAAATTTAAAAATTTACAAAATGAAAAAAAAAAAAAGGTGAAATAAATAAAAGGGGAAGAAGAAGATAGGAAAATTTATAACTGAGATTTGTCCCTTGATTTTTAATTTTTTTATAGTTTTTATTTGATTACAACTCATCTAATATAATACACAAATATTTATTCAAACACACCCTCTTATATTCATAATATCATATATATTATTATTATTATTATTATTATTATATATGTATAGTATATGTAGATTTTATATTGCACATATGGTTTTAAATTGGTAATCGAGTTTGAATTTGTTATCGGATAATTACTAATTAGACGGTTTTGACTTAATAACTAACCCAAACACGAATCCATTAAGCTTTTTTTGGTATAACCTCAAACCAGAATAAGTGGATTGATCTCCGGCCCGATTATTTCGGATTTTAGTTTCGCTCGGATATATTTTTTCCATCCCTAATCAGTAATCCCTATCCCCATATAGGGCATCCCCACCTATAAGTAAAAGTACAAGGGCCAAATACGAGTAGCCAAAAATCCTCAAAATCCCAAAGAAAGAGAATAGAGAGAAAAATGGCGGAAGATGAAAACGGAGGGACGGCAGGCGGCGGCGAGTTTTACCATCGTGGGCCATAAGGGCAAATTCGGTCACGAATTTTTGGAATTTGAATTCCGGCAAACTCCGTTACGCCAATAACTCAAATTACAAAAACGATACAATGATCCGTAAGGAGGTCTTCCTCACACCTTCTGTCCTCAAAGAATGCCGCCGTATCGTCTCTGATTCCGATGTAACAATTCATGTTTATTTTATTATTAATGAAATAAATATATTATGGTTTTGGATTGATATATACAAATATGCATACATCTGAAAACCGGTAAAATGCTTGAGGTCCTGTGACATTGTTAAAATTATAAATTGCTGATATAGTGATAATATGAGGATAACCTTAGTTTCATGATGTTTAGTTGGTCCAGGTGGGAATTTTAGATTGTTAACACCCTTTCAAATAT
Source organism: Solidago caesia (assembly GCA_028566075.1). Lineage (NCBI taxonomy): Eukaryota > Viridiplantae > Streptophyta > Magnoliopsida > Asterales > Asteraceae > Solidago > Solidago caesia. Next base: position 25,750,633 of record JAOXNX010000031.1, read on the forward strand.
GACCAACAAAAAACTAATTTGGATATTTTGGTATAAAATATTTATTTATAGGAATTCATCTTATTAGTTTGCAAGAGATGAGAATTCGTTATGGTTTTGGTTCGATAGTTTCCAAATATGAACATTTATAGGAGTTTGATTTTTCACTTTCAGATGGATAAGATTTAGATTGGTTGAAGAACAAATACATCATGTTGTATTGTGATTTTTGTGTGTGTGTGTCTCTCTCTATTCTTATTTACTGTAGATTATGAAGGAAGATGATAATAACTGGCCGGAACTGGATCGTGTAGGAAGACAAGAGCTTGAGATTGTGATGGGAAATGAACATATTTCCTTTACTGCTTCCAAGATTGGATCACTGATGGATGTTCAAACTAGTAATGATCTTGAAGGCCTTCGCATTTTTTATTATCTCGTTCAGGTATGTAACTTTTTTCAATTGCTAAAAGTCTACGCAATTCCATCATTTACATCAGTAGAGTTACTAGTTCACCTTCACCATTGTTATAACTTGAATATAGTAAAGTTAACACTTGAAGACTAAAATGTTGCTCTTTAACCGATCCGCATAAGCACTTGGTCATTAAAATCTTCTTATAGGGAATCCTCATAAAATGGTGCTCTTAAACTAATCGGCATGGCATGCGATCCAAAAATACAACAGTCGTTGATCTTTCATTTTTTATTTTGTAGTATTTTCTTTTTGAAGTGTCTTTATTTGTTGGAAAATTTTTAAAAGAGGCTTAAACCTGTGTTACTGTAACTATCTTTTTCAGAACACAACGATAATGTTACTGATCCTTCTGAAGGGTTTCATATGACTTTCTTCTCAACTTTCTGGAGTTTTCCCTTATATTTGAACCTTGTGACTTGTACTTGGGTTTCGGTTTCTTTCCCAGAAATTAGAAAAAAAAACTTTAGAATGTAAAATGAAAGAACGTAAATAAGGCATGGCAAGATATGGAAATGAAAAATATCATATAGATGAACTAGAAGTGTTACTTTTGACCCATTTGCTTACATATGTGTCGATTTAGGTGGAGTTTATATCTAATGGGTCAAATGGGTTGATATGAAAAAATTTTACCTACAAAGGAAACATGTCAAATAAGTTGAACATTTCAAATGGGTTCATGGGCATCCAAAGTGTAATAAACCTGTCATTGTATTCATGTTTACCACTTTAATTATCTAGAAACAACGCACTCATTTACCACCTCTAGTCCTCTACATGAATAATGATGAGTTGGTTTTACATTCATCAATGTGCGCATAGAGTCATGTTATGCATCCATTGTATTCTCTAAATTTTGTGGCGATCTAGAGCTAGACAGGTCACATCATGATTAAACTTTTGTAATGTTATACTGTATATCAGACTATCAGTACTTTCAACTTGTACCCATAAATCATCGTCAAGCAAATCATTTTTCTTATTCTGAAATAACTTATATCTGACCGGTCATATTTTGATTTAATCAAAACCACTACTACACAAATGTGTTTTTTAGAGCGGTCAAAACAGTTGTTTTGGAGTTATTTTAAACCGATCTAAATGCTTCGTTTTTTGGAGTGGTTTAAAAACACTTTGTGGATCGTTTTTTCCATGTTTTTTGGAATAGTTCTTTTAAAGACTTTTAGATCATTTTGTCTTAATTTTTGAGATCAATTTGTTCTTATTTTTTGGATTGGTTTGTCTTTATTTATGGACCGTTTTGTTTCTTTTATTAGATTGGTTTACAGACATTTTATGTTTCCTTTTTTGGAATGTTTAAATCCGTTTTTTTTTTATCTTATATTGGTTTTTTCTAATCTTTTAGATAATCATAAAATAATATGCAATAATCTAACAATATAAAGAGTTTGACCATGAAAAAAGTACCTCAAATATATCAATAGACTAAATAACACATTTTTACCTTGAATATACCGAAAGATTCAACATACACATGACAAAATGATTCTCTCTCACTTCTCATTATTTATAACACAAAATGAGATGGTATGTTTAGAGAAAACCTAAAGAAACTTAAACAATAGTATCATATAAAGAAAAGAAAACACCCAGAACTATGTTAAAGTACCCTGGCTATTGACAAACCAAACATAGGTAAAACACACCAAACAGCTAATAAACCCTTTCAAACATATGTGAAACCCTGCTAAACAGTAGCGTAAAACATATGGCAAAATTGTAGAAGAATAGCTTTCAAAAGCACCGTGGAAGCTGGAAAACGGCAACAAGTATATAGCATAAAAACCTGCAGAAAATCAACAAGAAAAATGCATAAAATTAGCAATAAAAAGCACCAAAATGGCCAAAACGATAATTTTTTTTTATTTCTAATGTTGAAAACAAGGGAGAAGGAAAGGGCTAGTGAGGGACTTGATGTTAACAATCAAGAATGAGTAACTAAAAACTTTATTGAACTATTTTTAAAAAAGGGGTGATAGAAACTTAACAAAAAATAACCGGAAATACATGGTCCGGGTTAAGTAACGGGCAGGTTAAATGCTAAAAACTCGTGCCCTGACTTTTTTTACAAAATGAAGGTAAGCGTATTATGTATAATCTTATATCTATCTATATATAAGTATATCACTATATGACTGAGCAATTACTACTGTAAGTTACTCCCTGCCAGATCAAAGGTAACACCTAATTGATCTGGTTAACTAGTATCCGGAAATGACAAATGTGACACTATCCATGAAGTAACAAACTCGTATTATGTTAATAATAATATGTGTGCATGTGCAAATCTACTCAAACCAGTACCATGTCACAAGCTAAATCCCATACCAAATATCCCTATTAAACCCAAAAAAGTTCAACCGGTGCATATCCCCCATTAAACCCACCAATGAAAGACCCATGTATCTTACTCTTAGCTTCCAATTCTATTCTATCAGACTTCAATAACCAGTTTTCCCAACCCATACAAGTAGTTCTATACATATTAAAAACAACCAACCTAGTTACTGAAAATACAGAAACAAACCAGGACCTGGTACTGCTTTCCAGTTAGCACTATATAACCAAAATTCCAAATACATAACGTGCTGCATCAATGAACTTAATAAGGATATGCAAATATTCACGGGTTGGCCCGTATTTTGATCACCCTTAAGAATAACCACTACTTAAAACTAAAGCCAACTTGTCAGAGACAAGCTAAAACCCATACCAAATATCTCTCAACAATATACTTAAGCTCAGAAAATTGATAAAGAAATAGCTCTTATTGATTAGATTGACGGTCTCCAGGAGCAACCATAAAATTGATGAATTGTGACGTTGAAAGAACTACTATGTGGTCGAGTTCTTTGGAAGTTAAGTTGCTTTTATCATTCCAAATCTATAACAAACAAAAATCAAAAGATATATTTAACTAGTTCACAAAATATAAGATTTGTAAAATAGAAAAATAAAAATATTAAGATATAGAAAATAATTACTTACAGTTTTTAGGAAGTTTCTTTGTTTGACAAGAAAAAGATCATGCACAAACTTCATGACATAGTACCCACATTCCCATCCGCCAACTTGTTGATGACACTACATTCATAAAACAATTATATATTAGACAATATAATGCAATAGCCAAATCTATTTACATTGGAAGCTGTTAAAATAACAATTACATAGTATACATATATAATGCAAAAACTAAATAAGTTTACACAAATGTAGATAGCTTACTCTAACTATCGTCTAGTTATCCAAATGAAGATAAAAAAAATCCTATAAAAGCAAGTTTATTAGAAGTCAAAATATTTTAAAAGCAAATGTTAATTGAATTCAACGTCAATATTTGAAAGTGCTTACTCGTTGAAGTACGGTATCTAATGATAATTTGTTGGATGCGTCTTATGAGCGATATTTGAATTTCCATCAACGATATATGATTTTGAATCCAATACATATCCAATCGATCCCATCTCCAATGTCTTGTAAACAACTAATAACATCCAATGATCACTACAAAAAAGTTTAAACATTTTAGTATAGGAGTAAGCACATAAAATTAAGACCATATAGCAAACAAAAAATATATATTACTCTTGGTAATAAGGTACAATGAATATGCTTTTGTATTCATGAATTTCTTTCACTTCTTCGATGTGGGCTCTCACAAAATCACCATTCATTTGACACTCTTCACCTCGGGTCAATAAAGGATTTAGGAAAACACATTTGTTGCCGCTACGTTTAGTAGCCAACAAGTATAGATTCCTAAAATAAAGACAATATTTATGACAGTCATTAAAATTGGGACTATATTTAAATTTTGATATCGTAAAAAAAAAAAATTTAACGAATTTACGTCGTCCACCAATGTGTGATGGTAGCATCAAGCCAACCATTGGTTCACCAGAGACTCGAATTCAATCAGGTTTGTCCAAGCATACTTGTACATACCAGGAGACGAACAAATTGTTATTGCATCCTTTCGGTTATTGCGAGATGTGAATCCCCTCACGATGTTTTGTACTTCTAGCGGCCTAGTCGGTAATCTGTTTAGAAATTCTTGGATGTTGTCAATTCCATTCATTGGTTGTTTAGCCTACATTAACAAACAACTTCATTACATCAATTCTCTAAAATATACACATATATGGCAAAACTTGAACTTTTCGTGTTTACTATTAAACTAATTTTGGCCATCCCGGAGAAAAGTTTAAGTTTTGCCATATGTGTGTATGTATATATATATTTTAGAGATTTCAGAGAATTTATATAATGAAGTTGTTTGTTAATGTAGGCTAAACAACCAATGAATAGAATTGACAACATCCATAAATTGTTGAACAGATGACCTGATAGACCGCTAGAGATGCAAACATCACAAGGGGATTCACATCTCGCAATAACCGAGAAGATGCAATAACAATTTGTTCGCATCCTGGTATGTACAAGTATGCTTGGACATACCTGATTGAATTCGATTCTCTGGTGCACCAATGGCTAGTTTGATGCTAGCATCATACATTGGTGGGTGATGTAAGTTTGTTAAAAAATGTTCTTTTTTACGATATCAAAATTTATATATAGTCCAAGTTTTAATGACTTTGTCATAACTATTGTCTTTATTTTAGGAATCTGTACTTGTTGGCTACTAAACGTAGCGGCAACAAATGTGCTTTCCTAAATCCTTTATTGACCCAAAGTGAAGGGTGTCAAATGAATGGTGATTTGTGAGAGTCCACATCAAAGAAGTGAAAGAAATTGATGAAGATAAAAGCTATTCATTGCACCTTATTACCAAGAGTAAAATATATTTTTTGTTTGCTATACAGTCTTAATTTTATGTGCTTACTCCTATACTAAAATGTTTAAACTTTTTTGTAGTGATCATTGGATGTTATTAGTAGTTTACAATACAATGGAGATGAGATCGATTGGATGTGTATTGATTCAAAATCATATATTATTGATGGAAATTCAAATATCGTTCATAAGACGCATCCATCGAATCATCATTTGATAACGCACTTGAACAAGTAAGCACTTTCAAACATTGACATTGAATTTAGTTAACATTTGCTTTTAAAATATTCTGACTTCCCATTAACTTGCTTTTATAGGATTTTTGATCTTCATTTGGATAAATTAGACGATGGTTAATGTAAGCTATCTACATTTGTGTAAACTTATTTAGTTTTGACATTGTATATGTATACTATGTGATTGTCATTTTAACAGCTTCCAATGTAAATAAATTTGGCTATTGCATTATATTGTAAAATATATAATTGTTTTATGAATGTAGTGTCATCAACAAGTTGGCGGATGGGAATGCGGGTACTATGTCATGAAGTTTATGCATGATCTTGTTCTTGTCAAACAAAGAAGCTTCCCAAAAACTGTAAGTAATTATTTTCAATATCTTATTTTTTTTTTTCTATTTTACAAATCTTATATTTTGTGAACTAGTTAAATATATTTTTTGATTGTTATAGATTTGGGATGATAAAAAAAACTTAACTTCCAAAGAACTCGACCAGATAGTAGTTCTTTCAACGTCACAATTCATCAAATTTGTGGTTGCTCCTAGAGACCGTCAATCTAATCAATAAGAGGTAAAGCTTTATCAATTTTCTGAGCTTTAAGTATAGTGTTAAGAGATATTTGGTATGGGTTTTAGCTTATCTTTGGCAAGGTGGCTATAGTTTAAGTAGTGGTTATTCTTAGGGGTGATCAAAATATGGGTCAACTCGTGAATATCTGTATATCCCCATTAAGTTCATTGATGCAACTGGTTATGCTGTTGGAATTTTGGTCGTATAGTGCTAATTGGAAAGGCAGTAGCAGGTCCTGGTTTGTTTCTGTATTTTCAGTGACAAGGCTAGTTGTTTTTAATATGTATAGAACTGCTCGTATGGGTTGGGAAAACTGGTCATTGAAGTATGTAGAATTATAAGTTAAGGGGTCTTTCACTGGTGGGTTTAATGGGGATATGCACCGCTTGGAATTTTTTTTGGGTTTAATGGAGATATTTGGTATGGGCTTTAGCTTGTGACATGGTATCGGTTTGTGTAGATTTGCGCCTGCATACATATTATTATTAACAGATACGAGTTTGTTACATCATGGATAGCGTCACATTGGTCGTTTCTTGGATAGCCAAGTTAGTCGTTTACAAGTTAAAGGTGTTTTTTTTGCACAATAGTGGTTTACCTCATTATATAGCTCATAGAGGCTATATTTTCACTCCTAAAGGTTCACATATTTTCCATATGTTTTACGCTACTATCTGGCAGGAGTTTCACATCTGTTTGAAAGGGTTTATTAGCTGTTTGGGAGGTGTTTTACCCCTGTTTGGTTTGTCAATAGTCAGGGTACTTTAACATTGTTCTAGGTGTTTTCTTTTCTTTATATGAAACTATTGTTTAAGTTTCCTTAGGTTTTCTTTAAGTATACTATCTCATTTTGTGTTAGTCATGTGTATGTTGAATCTTTTGGTATATTTGAGGTACGTTTTTCGTTGTCAAATTTTTTATTTTGTCAGATTATTGCATATTATTTTATGTTATCTAAAAGATATATAAAAAAAACCAATACAAGAAAATAAAACCGGACTTAAACATTCCAAAAAACGAAACAAAAAATGCAAGTAAACCGATCTAAATTCTAACAAAATGATCCATGAATAAAGAAAAACCAATCCAAAAAAATAAGAATAAACCGTACTCAAAAATTAAGACAAACTGATCTAAAAGTCTTTAAAAGATCTGTTCCAAAAAACATGAAAAAACCGATCACAAAGGGTTTTTAAACCGTTCCAAAAAACGAATTATTTGTTTGATCACTAGCTTTTAGATCGGTCCAAAATAAATCCAAAACAACTGTTTTGAGTTTTGACTGCTCCAAAAAACACATTAAATTTGTGTAGTGGTGAACTTTGTCGAATTCTCAACACTCTATAGCCCTGTTTAGCTTGTATCTAATGATAATTCAACATTGCAGGATTTAAAGTGTTTCGAAGACTGATCTCACTTCATCTCAAGATCAAGCCAATTTAAGTCACTCTTATGGTGTTATGTTGTTCAGATTTATGATGAGATACCGGTTTTTATCCTTTTCTGTCACAGTTAATTTGTTTGAGAATTCATAGTGTAGTAGATATTTTAAGATATCCTGTTGTTTCTGACTTTTCTATGTAATCACTAATTTTTAGTGTGCAAGTTTAGCAAGTTTTATATGAAGTTGTGTTCCTATCATTGTAAATGCAACGTTGTTATATTTAAGGATTCCAATGTCATTGATCTAATGTTGTTGTGCACTTATGCCCCTTCTATCGTAACATCATTAATAAAGTTGATTTTTAGATTGATGATGAATTAGCCGTAAATTTGGAGGGTGGGCTTGTAGCACGAAACGTAGGTAGCTATTACGTTCCAATGTCTGAACAATGTTTATCTAAATAAGATGTAATGTTGCTAATAAGACCCATTTAAGAATAATGAGCAAAACTTTTAATATTGCAATGTAAAAGGCTTGCTTTCCCCAAGGCACAGGCACAAGTCAAACAATGAAAAATGTTGAGACTTATTTACATTGAAGTGATTCAACAGTTGTCATGTCCAAAAGGCCTTAGCAGGAGTGGAGTATTCCGAGTAGTTAATCATGTGCGTTAAACAGCCAGCTGTGGATGATGAGGACGATGACGTTGAGATTGGCAAGTCGTCTTCGTTAATAGAACATTGTTCTGTGTCTATCATAGGAATTGGAGGCGGCAAACAGAGGGGAGGAAACACCATCATCGTCTCTGTTTGGAGATACATACAGTAATCACGGAATGTGTCTGGTGTCACGTTTAGTTGAAATCCCAACCCGAATAAGAAGTCGACCTCAAGCATGTTTATTTCAGCAGTTGATATTCCTCCAACTTTAGCGTAGTACGCATTGTTATAGCATCTGTGATTTCCAAACAAACACAACCATTTTATTGCATTTTCAGAACAAAAAGTACAACCTTTTAAATAATATTTCTTTCAAATGATGCCTACCTTTTTTATTTTAAAAATACTACATTTGTGTTTTCTTGTATGTTTGTAAGCTTTATTTTAATTCGGTTTGCTACAATCATCCTTTGAATTAGATAACTTTTAACTGTGATCCAGAATTATTTGAAAAACTTTAACAAAAGATTTCCAAGATTTCAAAAACTCATTTAGGTGTTAGTTTGTTTGGAACATTGAGTAAATGTCTTATTAATACAGTAAGTCATCAGCATCTGTTCATTTAGGATTTAATTTGTAAATAATGACTTAGCTGAAAAAGTCACAAAAGTACTGCTTTGCCAACTAAGTCGATAATATGTTTTTTTTTTTTATATATTTAGCACATAAACAAACAACAATACTACTTAATTTACACAGACAATATGTATCTAGACAGACATTTCATCCAGAACGCACTTAATGAATAAAATATGGTAAGAATTTGATCGAAGTAAGGACGCTAGTAACGAATTGAGAAAAGAAGGAAAGATAAACTCACATATCATCCATGAATTTGATCGAAGTAAGGACGCTAGTAACAAGCAAACGATGAACATTGTAAGAATTAATAAGAAAATATGGTTGTTTCTTCACAAATCGATCCAGATAAATATACGCCACCACATAACATGATGGGCTACAATTGGCGTATCTAAAGATCCGCTCAAGGTATTTCTGGATGCTTATATTTGGTGGGATCAAACCATAGAAGATCGATAACTTTTGAGTGTTGAGCCTACAGTTGAGGTCATTCCTTTCTGCGACTCTTTGAAGAAGAGACGATAGTAGGTTAATGAGCTTAGGCATGAGCAGATCATGATGATCAGCCATTGGTGAATTGAAGGTACAGTGGTTCATAAACACACAAAAACAACAACAGAAGTGTGTATGGTTATATACACTATGTAACGAAAAAAAGATACTCGTATATGTGTTGTGTGTGAGCTGTGTGAATTTTTTTAGATGAATTCATGACATGCATATATGTCCTCAAATCTACAGGTCAGTCTTAGCTTGCGTTCTAATCTTTTCTTTATTTATTCCTTTTTTACTTTAGATTTTATTTATTTTTAGTCTTTCTTTTTTTATACAAAAATAAAAACATTATTTCTCTTACTCCAACAATCACGGTGGTTTAAATTCTTTCGTATAACATATTTAATCTACCAATATATATAAAAGAGGGTGCTAAATTATTTTTTGGAAAAGCAAAGACCATTAGATGTGTTTTAACTTTTAATTATAACCCTTAGATCAAAATAATGATGTCATCATTGACATTATTATTGGT
>JAOXNX010000031.1:25776744-25791547 GCA_028566075.1 Solidago caesia
GTCTACGACCGATAAGGGCGAAGCCCCCCTGAACGGGCTACGCCCGTTTGACTAAGGGCTACGCCCGTACCGTCTCCATCCGTTTTCAACACATAACTCATAGAAATTTTTAATTTTTTTTTGAATTTTTTTTTTTTGAATGGGTTTTTATTAAAAAAAAAAATCAAAAAATAAAAACCATAACAAAAAGGGGAAAGAGGGAGGGGAAATAGTGGTTTTCACAGTTCTCATCCTTGTTTTGGTTCTCACGTTAATCCTACCCTATATATTTAATTTATTATTTAAATCTTTTATTTTAATCTAATTTGGATATTAGGCCGGTTCTTATCCCTTTTTCATTTGCTCATCGTGAGGTCGTCGTGTTCGTCAGGATAGGCACCAAGCCGTCAATAGCTCGTCATCGTCTTTTGCCGTCGTTTTTTGGAAATGTTTGGACGAGGTGGGGTGGGCCCGCGAGCATGTGTATATGTATGTGTGTTAGTTTTTATTTATTTTTATTTGGAAATGAGGAGAGAGAATGTATTTGTATATGCGGGTTTATAATTTTTTATTTGGAAATGGGCTGAAAATAAGATTAGATAGAAAAAAAGATGTTTTTGAATGTGTTTTGGAGAAGCACATGGTAGGAAGAAGGCTTATTAACCATCAACATCAACCTTTTCCTTTTGCATAAACTGTTAATTGTTACTCTGATTAGCGCCGAAGGTGAGATTGACATAATAACGATAACTCAAAGACTCAAAGTAATAAATGAATAAATGATACAGGTTAGCATAAGATAGTCCTGTGAATATCATGCCTATTTACTCCATGTGCTAGCTGCTAGGTAACGCTAAACCCAAAACCCGGAGTTATATTGTGACACACACACACACACACACACACACACACCAGTCATCGGACTCTGCGGTCTCGCCTGCGGAAACACACACTTTTTAGGTCTATTATATTACTATTATTAATTAATAATATATTTCTCTGTTTCAGATCTTAACTTACGGTTTATATTTTTGTATAATACATATTTTTCTCATTTTATAATTAGGTATATTATCTAAAGTGGCAAAGTTGAAGAGGATTTGAAAGCATTTGTTTTCGATTTCAGGTAAGTGTTTATTTCGGTTGATTATCGAGTTCGTTATCTATGAATTCATGTTGAATCTGTTACATCATCTGTAGTTAGTTATTGTTAAGACTAGGTAAATACTCCCTTGGTTCCAAAATACATGTCGAAAAACACAAAGTTTTAGGAATTGCATAATCGTTGTATTGTGTAATAGTAAGATGATAATGTCGTCCCACAGACTTCTAGAAATCAGGTCTGTTAAGGAGTGTATCAAGGTAGAATGGTAAAGCTAGCATATTACTTTTGGAAGAGGAATATTGTTTCCGGGCAAACTAAAATAAAAGGTTGGACACTTATTTTGGGACAGCGGCAATAAGATATAATGCAACCCGTACAACCTAGGAAAAAAACCAATTTCATACTATCCAAGCTAATTCGAACACTAAATTGAAGCGCAGGTCTGCCAACTGCAAAATGGAGCTAATAGAACCCATGATAGAATAATTAACGCAAGACATTGAACCATGTCTCTTTCTAGCATCTACTTTTATAGATCCTTTGGCTTTTAGCCTTTTCTTGTTAATGCACCCACACGGTTCATCAAATCCCAAAACCTTAGCATCTTGATTACTTGACTTGTTGGAATAAAACTATTCATCTCCATGTTAAAATTGAAATTTGAATTCCTGTTCTGAATGGACTCCACCCGATTTGGCTTTTGTCGTTGTCCCTTTTACCACCAAAGATTCGACAACATTGTCTTTTTTTGGTTGACTTGCGTACGACTTGGTTTTATAAGGCGATAGGCATTCTGAGGCGATAAGGGTCAAAACGCAAAGGCGCTAAGCGCTAGGCGCACCCCTCACGTATTAAGACTCCTGTTTTCACCAATACTTGTATCCATTCTACATACCATTTTCTACTGAGAAAATGCTTTAACGTGCATGAAAATAACTTCTACATAACAAATATACATAACATGTTTCACTTATATACTATACTACCAAAAGTTTTCACAAAAATGTAGTGACTAATAGGGCAAAAAGAGCTTCCCGTTTATTCTCAAAACGGGCTTAAAAGAGTTCCATTAACATGTCCATTACTTTAAAAACTCATCAGCCTACCTTTTTTATCAATGAAAACATAAGGCGCCGCCCGAGTAACAAAAGGCGAGGCGTCCAATGCCCAAGCGCTAGGCACATCTACACACTGCCTTTTTTAACTAAGTCGTATGACTTAAATGGGTTTTTTCAGTCGTGACAACATATTGTACATCAGGTACGTTGATTGGTAATTTTGCAACAAGTATTGGATAATATAAGATTACAAGTTGTAAATTTATGTTGTAAGACTTAGCATTAGTAGTTGTATGATTATGTTGTAAGAATTCAATAAATTTTGCAACACATTGTTAATGACTAGATTTCATAACGGTGGCCAAATTTAGGATTGCCAGCTGTAAGATTATGTTACTGCTTGGGGAAAGGAGCGGTCTGCGGGTGGTCTTGTGTGTCATAGAGTTGTGTCAGTTTGTGTACCCTGCTGATATTTGAACTTTTAGGTCTAGATGAATTCATTTGTATTTGAAACGTATGGTGTAATGCCCACTATTATAGTATTAATTATTTAATAGGGGATTAAATTGTCATTTTTTAGTATTCGAGGTTTTCCTTGTAATTAAGTATGACATAGGGGGTTAAGTTGAAACTTGTACGATTATAAATATGATGTGAAAGGTCTAAAACACTTAGACCTAAAATCATACATTTGGGGAGGGATAAGTTTAGGGTTTCGAGAATCGATTATCGATATGCCGAAGACGGGGATTGTAAAGAACTACTTAAGGTAGAGACTTATTTTTCTTTTTCTTTGTGATATTCGATTTGATCTACTTCCTCCTATGTGTATTTGTTTTATTTCTTATTTGATTAGTTATTTGCTTGATTTAGTTCATCGTTGTATAAATTCTCTTTGATTTCCCTCTTATGTCATGATTTCTGATATGGTAGGTTTATAAATCCTGGCACAAAATCTATCGTACTAAATATGTCATAAAATTAATAGCACGTCTGGTTCCACGATACATGAGCTTTGTTCCCGAACGGATTAGTAATAAGTAAACGGGATCACTTTAGCCATCTTGTTTAAATCCTTTAGGTGCTTATTACGAATCTCTATGAGATGAGTTTTTGTAATTAGCCGGAATGTAATTGATCTTCCATATAAAAATTGATTTTAATCTGATTGAGTCCACTCTTGATTTGTTGGAAACTTGGAATCAGAATAAATTTTTTTATAACTTCTGTTTAGAATCAGTGTCCTAATAATTCTTTTAGGGATGGTAAAGTCCTGGATTCTTAAAAGTATTTATTGCTGAAATCATTATATCTTTGATTAGAAAGCTTGTGATTTATAATTTTCTAATAGACTTTATCCGTTAAAATAACATGTAATGTAACCTTTAGACATCCTCAAAATATTTACCAAAAAAGATAATGTGACCTAAATTTTATTATAAGGATGTCAAAGGCAATGTTTTCACAATCGCATCTAATTTCAGATGTGAATGTTTTCACAATCGCATCTAATTTCAGGCGTGAAATGAAAACCATCTTAAGGAAATCAATTCAGAATTTATTATAAATCTGATTGACTTACTTCTTGATCTTTTGGAACTGTGAAGAAGTTCAAACCTTCTATTTTAATGCATTTTCTGAACATGATTTTGAATATGTTGTGCTCCATCTTATAATCGTTTGAACCGTCGTATTCTTTAGAACCCAACCTCTATGATTCTTTCGTCCCACTTCTCTACCCATTATATGCACAAAGTTGTGTTTTTTTCAGTATGTTCTATGTTGATTTGAGTATTTGGCCATTAAACTCATGGAACGTATTAAATTTCGGATTTTTGGAGAATTTTATTTGGTTGGTTTTGATATTGTGACAAAAGGTTATCTTGTGATGTGGTTGCATGTGTTGTGAACATATGTATTTATTATTTACCGGGTGTAACAACCTTTTACCCAAAAAAAACATATGAATTTATGTTATGATTTGGGGAACATAGACTCTCTATCGGAGGTGCCATTATGTGACACCATTTGTGATGGCATGATCAGTATATGGAGTCTTCTTTTGTACTCTAAGAACATTGGCCTATTTTGATATGTAAGCTTATTGGTCGACCTAGCGTTGTCGATTTTGAAGGTTGTGTGGTGCCTAACACAACATCACACATTTGTTTGACTGTGATTTATGCTGGAATACGGATTAGTTTAGGGAAAAATTGTGTTACTTCTTATCACATATGGTTCTATATAGTGTTATAGATTGATAATTGATGTTGATGGGAAAAACATTTTGAGAATAACTTTGAAGTAAGACTATTGAGTCACCATTATAGCAGGTACTCAGGTAGGGAGGTAGGGATGCGAACAGGCTGGGGACTGGACTGGAGATCTCATTCCATGCCTTCCATTCCCTCATTGCCACTAGGGAATAAGTTACCATCCTCATCCCCATCCAAAAAATACTCTCAAGTATAACATCTTGAAATTGAAACACTAAAAGATTGTAAATGAAACATTGATCTAAGTCAAATAAAAATAACACAACTATCTCTGAAAAAATAGTGAGTTTAAGATGAATGTTTCCAGTAAATCCCAAACAATCGCACACTTAGCTTCTTGTTACAGCTTCTCGTTGCTCACTGAACGTCGTGATGAGTGGAAGAATAGGTTTTTGGTATTAGGATATAGGATTTAGGGTGTAGATGAATAATTTATATTTTATTAAAGATGTATGGTTTAATAGAAATCCAGATTGGGCCCGGGTCAGGGACTCTTGATTTATTCATTCCCCATCCCTTGTGTTTAACAGTCGGGGATTCTCTGTCCTTGCTTAACTTGAGCTTCAACGGTCAAACCGGGTTCATAAAAATTACAATGCTAGAGTAAATACCTGATTGGAGGCAGCGAGGATCAATGTCAATAATCTACAAGTCTACAACATACGGTGATGAACGGATGTTGTGTTATCCTCGTTTTACTCTTCATCTACATCTTTAAAAATGGACCGGTTCCATATTAATTAAATGCAGGTCTGCAGGGCCCAAAATGACCCTGGAGAGGTGCAGATAGCAATGAGTTTGCGATTTAGCGTTGTCTAACAGAATGCCAGGCATACCTTTAGTTTCTCGAGAAGCCAAGTATGTTTTCTTACATCTTAGGCTATCTATGTGGACAAGTATATATCTCTAGGTAGTCTATGGTGTCTAATACGCGGCATCATTATTAGCTTGTGCTATTATTATAATTATTTATTGGTGTCCATTTATTTTTGTGTCTGATGGCCACATTTTGGTATTCAAATTGATTATTAGGCCTAAAACATGTGCCTAAAGATGGGTCTAAAAATATGATTGAGACATGTGGCAGCATCAGAGGTTCATATGAAGAGAGAGAAAATATGTATTTCATGTGTTAAACTTTGAGTGGATTAGGTCCATTTGTAGGCTTATATATCAGGCTCTATGTATTATCACTCATTCTGATACCATTTGTATTCTTTAATGTAGTTACACAAAAAATTACATCAACACAGTTTCTTTCTCCTTTTTTGATTTGAATTATCTATCACTTATATGACACGCAAACATCAAATGGCATAGTATCGTTGGAAAAGATATGATATAACTTATTGTAAGCGAACGGCACGAGGTGTATGCTTTTACTAGCCATTCAAGTCCTTGTTCTGTATACATATATCATTATATTGCTTCTGGTGGTTCAGATTTTTTTTTTAGATATTGGTTGGTATATGGATGGACTCATGGAACAAGAATTCTGCTATTCTTTGCAGTTACACCAGAGATTCAGAAGTCCATGTTCCTTTGTCCGAGGAAGAACAAGCGGAAGCCGATGAAAGCTTCTCTGTTTATGTCAGGCCCATTGAACTTTACGGCATTCTTGTACAGCGTGCTCGTCAAAATGTAAGTTATTTATGTTGTGTGATTTCTCCATTATATATATATATATATATATATATTTAGCTTAACTTTTACTGGTTCTTAATTTATAGCCATATCGGCATTTATGATAGAAACGTAAACATGCAATATGGTATCTCTATACTCAGTTCCTAAAGGATGGTATTATCTTCATGCAGCCATCATTTCTACAAAGATGTTTGCACTACAAGTTACGTGAGAAGCACAAAAGAAGGTAAGTGCATAATCTCACAGCCTTCTGCTCTCATTAACTGATTACGTTAATTGTCGATATGTATTATGTCGTTTTTTTCCATATAGTTTTTGACACCTCAATGCATTTGAAACTTCAAATTGTAGTTCGCTTCATGACGGAGTTTAGCATTCAAGCCTCCCTCATGTAGGCATGTAGCTTAAATATACTTGGGTTAAAAAGTAATTAGCTCCACTATTGCGTTTCCAGTTTGTATCTGAATGGAAACTGTGGAGCCATTGTGAAAATTAGTCTATAGATCACCTTTTTTTGGTTGTGAAATCGAATGAATAACGTCTCCAAGGTGTTGCTTCTTTTATGTCAGAGCTTATATTGACATCTGATCATAAGTAGACTCGCATAGTGCCTGGACAATGCGACAGGGGCTCATAGTTGTTGGCATTGTCCTACGGTTTTTGAGGGTGGTTCAGGGCGGTGTCATAATAGCGAAGATATATAATTATGTGTTGTATGGAGCTGTTTGGAAAGAAAAAAAGTTTTAATGCAGTAACCCATACTAATTCAGACTTTTATTAAACCTTAAGCTATAGCTAACTAATAGTTATTTTATTTTATTTTAAGTTATGAAAAATGTTTATTATATTTTAAGTGGCTCTCATAAATTTACAATTATATAAAAAAAAAAAAAGTAAAAATGAATAAGTGACAAATAGTTAAATTTGTTATTGAATGAGGTAATTAATTAGACAATGGTTACAAATAATTAATTTAAAGTTATTAACTAGGAAATTTGGCCCGTGCGATGCACGGATTATATTTGTTTTTAACAAGTTAAATAAATATGCCATATCAAACATAGATATTCCAATTAAATAAATTTGTAATACACCAATTTACCTGATTACTACATGAAAGTTAACTTTTAAAAATATATAGATAGATATCATTCTCGTGCGATGCACTTGTTGTAATAGAACAACATTTAACATGTTGGGTGTTTAACTTTTAAAGTCATACTCCATTAATTAAGGGTGAAGGTGATCTGCACACCGCCAAATTTTTGCCATACACAACTAAAATGGTGGAGGTTGACCATCTTAACTTTCAATGTAGGAAAAAAGTAGTTCAATAGACTAAGGATCACATAGTAAAAATCAACTACCTTAGTGGTGTATGAAAAAAATTTGGTTGTGTACGGATTACCACCCTTAATTTTATTTTAAACTTTAAATATTTAATGATTATATATTCATTACATGTAAATTAACATTATATTATTAATTAGCCTAATTACTACATGGAACTCAACTTTTAAAGATATGTAGATTGTTTTGACTTGCAAGATTAATTGTATTTGACGTTAATTATGTTGGATAGTAAGTAGGGGTAGATAGGTAGCACAACAGTTATGTTTTAGGTGATTAAGAGAATAGCCTAAATGCTTTATATATCAGCATGGAAGCATAGATATAGCTGTAATTAGGCTGACACCTGTCTTGCTTCGGTTGCTTCCAGGGTACAAGTATCTATATCTGTAAGTAGACGTAATGGGGATGGACTGCAAACTGAGAGTCTTTTCCCTTTCTACATATTATTGGCCAGACCAGTTCCTACTCCAAATGGGGAGGTACTTCAATAAAAACAAATTGGGTTAATTCTTTTAGTCGTCGTCTATTTTTGATATATTATACTCCACTGATTTTTGTAATGCATTTTAAAAATTCTGGTCTGATTTCTAGACATCCCCTCCTAGCTTTTATCGATTCAAGCAACCCTGCAAGTTAACTGTTATTAATGGAGCTCAGACGGAGATTTCAACTCAGGGAAAATTTATTCTGCCTGAGATTAGTACACTATCAACAGAAGTCAAATCGGGTTCTATTACAATGTTGTTGGTGAGCTATGGTATGACATGTTTTCTAAGCTGATTTTAATTCAAATTAATACGCTGTTTTTTTTTTTTTTTTTAATGTTTCAGTTGTTGATATCTATGAATATTGCAGCTGATAACACCAACCAAAAAGAGATTGATCTGACCAATTACGAGACGCTATCTTATAGTAAGATATTCATCATATAATTGATTTCATGGGCATTTTTTCCCTTAACTTTCAGTATCATGTATCTGTTTCTCATCTACATGCTTGACAGCGCATGAAGGTTATTGTCTATCTGGGAAGATTCCCCTAGATTTTCTATACTCTTCTTTGAACGAATATGGGACCATTAGCTTAGGAGAGAGAGTTCAGACGAGTTCATTGGTCACCATGCATTCTTGTTCCATGAAGGTAAGCTTTCATGCATATTTGGTGAAAAGTGGGTAAAGGGAAATACTACTAAGTCTATTCCAGTGACCTTTTTCTCGGTCTGCATACTATCCGAATTTTTATCATATACTATAGTACGACCTCGGATCAACTTAATTATTTTTAAGTCGTAGTGGCATACTAGTAGTCTGGAACTCTACCCTCGGGTAGAGGTTTGAATGTCTACATTCCATCTCCCCATACCCCGCGGCCCATTGCAGGATTGGGTATTGTTGTTATTGTAATAATATACTAGTATGGCCAGTACCATTATATTTTGTTGAAGTATGTTCATAATATGGATAGTCATATATGTTTATGGTTTGCAATACTACATGTCTATATGCACATTCGTGTCTGATTTATTCTTTATTGTTCTGTTAATCAACCATTAAATAATAAAACTTACTACATGTACTTCATGAGTGTTTCAAAATCATAAGCTCATAACCTTCTAACAAACTACGATAGCTGCTTAAAGATTATTTGGTACATTGTATCAACAATACATGAATATGAAAAATCATAATGGTTGATGGTTTAAAAGCTCTTGTTAGAATCAGTGAACAATTTCCAAGAAGTAAGAATTGTACATAAGATGAATTTCTAATGGTTTTCTCAGAAGCAGAAACAAAGTTCATTTGAAGTTGGACTCATTTACGAGAATTGTAGTTCTGACCTGCTTAGAGAAGAAAACAGACCGTGTTTTCTCCACAAGAATTACTGATACAATCTTTACTATTTCAAAATGCCTTTAGAACTCGAGATTCCACTATTATTCCTTCTTACCCTTTACATTTATATTTTTCAATTTATTGATGGGTAATCAGTTGAATATGCAGTCAATTTATTTTGATGAAGACAGGGAGAAACATATATCATTTCATTCTCCACATAATTCTGAAGCGGTGGTATGTTTCCTTAAGTTTATGCATTGCAGTATGAATCTTTTAAATTTTTTTAACGATTTTGTTCCTACTGGCCGTAATGTCATTTTATGGTTGGCAAAGAGTATATTGCAGCAAGTACCAGTTGTTATTACTGCAGAAGAGTGTGGTCGAAAAGATATATCACCTTATGACTTGTATTCTTACAACAATATTCCTCCTAGTTTGCTGTCTGATGTTATAAGGTAGCTGTCTGCAATTCTTTGTTCCTTGTTTTGAGATGGATTTAGAAAAAGACATTTGAATTTCATAATTCGATGTCTTAATGTAGAATATGTCATATGCTTTGGTGAAGTTCCAGACTGATATTTGTTTATTCTGCTGATTCTGTACTCCGCTGCATTCTTTTTGTCTTCTGTAAATAACCTCAAACCTCATGCATATGTGCTTTTCGTTGTTTCTGAAGTCTGTTTCCACCAAATAACCAACAAAATAGTATATGTGCTTTCCTCACTTCAAATATCTTGGAAGGTTCCAATTTGTGTTGAATATTCAGCTGTTTGGTGGCACCTGTTAGTAGCTTTTCGAAATGAAACTAAAAATTGCATGCTTTTGTTGTCAGGCTAAGATCTGGGAATGTGATATTCATCTATAAATACTACAAAAACTTGATGCATAGGACTGAAGGTACCTCTTGTTTCTTGATTCCACTTTTGCTATTATGGTAGTTTCATGAGTTTTGTTGTCTACGTTGATATACATTTTTTCCTTATCACTGTATCAGATACATAATTTGTGGCTATGAGGCTTTTTTTTTAATGCATTATTTGCTGCCTGGGTTTACAAAATTTAGGCTTCCCTGCACTTAAATCTTAGGGTATCCACTCTTTTTAATTGGTTTGTTGTTCCTGAAATATCAATTTTGCAGTCACGGAAGATTATTCATGTCCGTTCTGCTTGATCAAAGGTGGAAGTTATAAGGTAAATATGGCTCATTTCAGGCTTTGTTGCATACTCATGGTGTATGATAGTGATATGGTTGTCTTAATGTCTTTCAGGGTCTGAAATGTCACTTAATCACGTCACATGATCTATTCTCCTATGAATTCCGGGTATGTGAAATTTTATAAATCTGCCACAATTTTTGGTTTCTGCATTTAGCTACGATATTTGTTCTAATGATCATATTTGTTGTTTTACAGGTGAATGAGGAATACCAAGTTGTGATTGTATCTGTTAAAAGTGATACATGGACTTCTGAGGTTGTGATACTGTCTCTACACTTCTAAAGTAGATTATGGGTATTTTAGAATACTTATTATATAATATAACACTCTTTTCCCTTGAATAAATGCTTGTCAGATTATTGGCAGTACAAATCCTAGAAAAGACACATTTTTCTTTCGGTAAGCCGTGTGCAATAAGTTTTATTTCTGTATTTTTTCTTGTTCTCATGACAAGTTACTGCAAACTTATATGGATGAAACTCATATCCCACAGCCTTAATAATCCCATGAGACACGGAAAGCCACCAAGGAAACATCTAAATGCAATTCTCTTTGACTCAAGAGGCAAGATGGATTGTATGAATTTTTTTTTCACTGTTATGTTAGTTTCTTCTGAAAATGTTAAATATTGGTTGTGTGCACATATATATATAATATATATTCCAGGTGTGTCTGAGCATGTAGAATGCGATACACATAGTCCTAATGAACAATGTGTGTCAAATGATGCTGTTACTACATTATGTGGGCCAGAATCGGGTACCCAATTAGTACCACCTGTAAGCAAGCTTTCACCCCAAATCCTGCTAGAATTTGCAAAGACAAGAAAGTTATCAACTGAACGATCTGCTCCTAAAAAGTATGTTCCTTGTTTCTTTGTTTGCTCTTCTATTGACCGCCGAAAGTGATATATGTTAACCCACTTATTAATTTCTCCTTTTGTTTTTGCAGCCAAGTGCTGTTGCGGAAGCATCACTTCTTTCACTCTCATAGAGCTCAGGTCACCATTCTATCCTTTATTGTCACTGTTTATATTTCAAGTTTCTTGTTTGTTATTTGTACACTGTGCATCATGTAGGACTGCATGTTGTTTGGCAAAGGGTCACTTACTTATTCATCATTAAGGTTCTATGTATATTTTTTTAGCACCTCTTTTGTTTCAGCCAATGGCATTGGAGCAAGTGCTTGCGGATGAAGACAGTGAAGATGAAGTTGATGATGATGTTGCCGACCTTGAAGACCGAACGGTTTGTTCTGTTCTTACCATAATTACTAATATCAACTTTCATTTCGTATATTAATGGTCCTATTGATCCAATCAAATAAGAATTATTCTTAAATTAAAATTCAGATGCTGGATGACTTTGTGGACGTTGACCAGGATGAGAAGCAACTAATGCATCTATGGAACTCATTTGCTAGAAAACAACGGTACGTATACGTGTTATACATAACATAATGCATCTAGTATGTGTAGATGTTTTTTATGCTTGAACTTGTTTGTTTATGATGATATCAGATTGCTGGCCGATTCACATGTTTCTTGGGCGTGCGAGGCATTCTCAGACTTACATGGAAAATTCCTTGTTGAGACCCCACCATTGCGCTGGTACTTTCTCATCTCATTTTTGGCAATAGCAACAATCTGTTGCCTTTTATATACAACTGCAACTGCCATGGATATCATTATAACATCTTGTGTGCGAACCTTTAACCGCAATCTCACATTCTTCCATTTTCGGTTTCTAAAAACGTGAAACTTTGTGAATTGGCAGGTGTTGGAATTTATTTTTGGTTAAGCTGTATAATCATGGTCTTCTCGATTCCAAGACAATGGACAAGTGTCACTTGATATTAGATAAATATCACCCCCAAAACAAAAGGGAACTCCAACACATTGATCCCGCTAATACCAAAAATGACGCAGTTTGAAGTTTTGCTACTCGGTTGATGGCTTCACATATGGCTGATGGTGTTGGATTTCGAGAGCTGCACCCTTCTTTTATTCTCATTTTTGGTGTTGGATTTAGAGAGTTGCACCCTTCTTTTATTCTCATTTTCTTAAGATCGATTCGTGCCCCCATTGACTGTTAGATACCAAAATCATGACCCTTGTTGAATGCTAGATACCAAAGCGTGAATTGATGGACCACAAAAATGTAGTGAGACCTTGAAATTATGACTAGTAACTTTGAGATAAAAAGTTTTTTTTTTTTTACCCCCTACATGTATTAAAGATGTAGGGTGTAACCGAATTGAACCAATGATGGCTTGTTTGTTTGTTTTAAGTTGATTTAAAAAATGAACCAACACGAGCATACGTTAGAGAACAACACCGATGGTATGCGATGGTAATATAAATAAAAAAAATAGGGAGGATGATGTTTGTTTGTCATTATTCATTACATAAACTTAAACATCAAAACACTCCTCATTATTACATAAAAGAAACCAAAACATACAAACTCAAAATTAAACACACATTGACAAAAGCTTTAAAAACACATCATCATGATCACATTATTCCATACATCCAACATTACGTATATCATCATCATCATCATCTTCATCTAAGATGTATATGTTCCTCCTCCAGCATGAATCCCAACTCCAGCTCCTCCGGTATGAAGGCCCCCTCCGGTTCCATATTGACCTCCTACTCCCATAGCGTGTTCACTTCGGTCCTTAAACTCCCGAGCTTTTGAACCCAACTTGTGTGTGGCCTGGTCCAACGTATTCGACCCAGTTGGACGATCACCAGTCATGTACCTATACATCCATGTCAAAACCGTAACGGCCGCAACACCAAAACCACCTGATGCAAACATCCCGGTTGCCAAAGTAAACACAGTGATCAAAGCTGGAACTAGCACAGGGCTAAATATGACCAACAGTGGAGTAGCGATGGTTAGCGCGATCACTGTCCCTGCAAGAGTCAAACCCGAGAGAATGAGTAGTGACCCGCCGGCTGTTGCTGCAGTAATCACTTTAGCTGCCTGATAAGCCCATGACTGCTGCTGGCCGTAGTACGGGTATTGTGAGCCACCCCAAAGCTGCTGGTCGTGTTGCTGATCACCACCACCACCCCAATATTGTTGCTGTTTTCCTCGACCTTCTTGGCGGTAAATGTCTGTCATTTCTGGCTTCTTTCTTGTTTTTATTTTATGAAAATGTGAATACGATTATGTTGTGTTGGAAAGAAAAGAGGTGGTGAGTTTATATAGAGTTATGGAGTAATGACACGTGTTGAAAGGATGATGTCACGTGTCCAAGAGTTGATTGTCATTTGACGGTTGTTTTCCTGATGTTAAGACACGTTGGTTTTCTTTGTCTTGCTTTCAGAATATTTGTTGTTTGTATTTAGACTATCCACACCGTCAACAAAGTTGGGCTACATATATTGGGCTTCTCTAACACTGGATCAAAGTATGCAATTGTTCAGTTGTTCGTCACGCTGCATGTTAGTTTAAGCAAACTCTTAGGGGGAGGGGAGTGGAGATCGGTGGGATGTATTTGATCTCGAGTGTTATTCCATATTATTTATCTTATGACTTATGAGGATGATTCTTTTCTAAAACAGTCAGGGATTTTTGAAACCAAGTTCGAATCTGTAACCTGAAATCTTTAAAAAATCACTCTAAAGACCTATGTGTTTGGCGAGTATAAGATCGATAGTTTTAAATAAACTAGTATTCTTTTGGAAAATAAAAAACGCCTAAAAATGTTTTAATTAGTTATAAACAATGTTTTAAAGGCAATAGTTAAGCTAACTATATATGAAATATAATTATTTATTGTTTACAAATAATTTAAACATCATTATGTAGAAAGTATCGATTTAAACATAATTATTTTGGCATATATCTCTTTTTTGTTTGTCAACCTATGGCACACATGCAGCAGAGGATAGTAAACTCTCTTTGAGTACATGAATTAGTACATGTGAAATCTTGCTAATTGCTAATATTAGGCTTCTAACCCCATCTGTTGGTTAGATTTATTGTATCGGTCATCGTAAGATTTAACCAGATTTTACTAATAGATGTAACAACAATGCCGCAACACGCAGGGGTTACATTCTAGTTATATAAAATGCAGATACTACATTCTAGCAATGGGACTTCCGGGTTGAGGACACTTATGTGACTACACTATGAATAATAAAAAAAATTACTTAAATAATACAAAACATTAAAAATGCCATTGCCGGATTCAACACTTACCAGTTGCCATTGACTACACTATGATGTGACTACACTATGAATAATACAAAAAATTACTTAAATAATACAAAACATTAAATAATACACACTTAAATAATACAAAACATTAA
>JAOXNX010000031.1:25803952-25815673 GCA_028566075.1 Solidago caesia
TGTGTGTATAAGATGATACATGACATGTGTGTATAAGATGATATGTATTTTGATTTGCAAGGGGATATAAAACAACTAAAAAAAACATATAGAAACCCCCAAGTTGAATTAGTGGATAAGAGTAAAGACCAATTTATTGCACTTTGTCATGTTGGAACTCGGAAGCATTATAATTTATTATAATTTATGCCTTGATGGGTATCCCTCTAAACCCATTTTGGATTATTTGCTTATCGTTTTGAGTTTGTTGATGGATTTTGCTAATTTATATCTTGGATACATGTTTATATATATATATATATATTAATTTTTTTTTTATTTACAATGAAAATTGCATTCAATATGATTTATATCATAAAATCTGTTAAATATGTATTTTTATTTAAAAAGCCAATTGACCATAGTTCAAGTAGAATTCAATCATTCATACACGCATAACAGTGGGTCCATTGGTGGGGGTTTTAAGCATAAGGTGGTATTGGATTTAAACTATGCTTTCAGGGTGTCTCACTGTGTCAGAAAAATTATCTAGAGCTATTCTTTAAATGATGCCAAAAAGACACCCATGATAAGCTTAACAAATGCCCTTAGACGTGTGTCTAAAAGCAAAAAGTAGCAAATGGTTATAACAAAAAATTTCAACCAATCATATTCTTTTTGGTGGTTATTATTTCTTTTTATTTTATAAACGGGATGTCTTTGTTTGGGTTACCCAATGATAACAAATCTTTTTTAATTTAGATGTAAATGGTCTAATTGAGGTATAACTGTGACTGTTTCGGACCACCTTCAAGATTTTTATCTATGTAGATGTTGAACTCGAGACCTTTTCTGAGAAACAAGACACCAAACTACAACAATTAGTTATTGGCTGTAAGATTTTCTTTAATTTCTTCTCAACTACAAATGGCCAATTCATATGTATCTCAAAAGATAAGACGGTATGAATTGATACGAGACCTTTATTGTAGCTCTAGATTTTGTCTAATCAATATCATTACATCTATTATGTGTATGTTAGCATTTATAAAACTGCTTTTAGTAAAATCGGCGTATATAACTCGTAGTAAAAGTTTATGCTAGCACTAAAGTCTACTTCAAAAAGGGATTTGAGTACTTATTCGTATAACGTTTGCAATGAAACATGATTAATCTATTATCCATCTACTTTATTTAGCACATGGGAAGGAAATTCCATGCATAGAGGCTTTATCCATTCATATGACCATATCCGAATAAGTACATATGACATGATAATTGAGATGCTGACTTCTTCTTTTTTCCCCTGCTTACTAAAGATATGATTATTCGACTCCTCCCCTCTTTTCTTTTATTTTTTATTTATAATAAAAACCCATTCTAAAATAAATTTTTCCATGGGTTATGTGTTGAAAATGAATGGATACGGTACGGGAGTAACATTTAACCGAACGGGCGTAGCCCTCAAGGGTATTTATAAAGAGGTGGGGGCCTAAACAGATTTGAGGATGATTTAGATTTGATGGGCGGCGATCCAGAGATGGTAGTGGTTGGATATGGTGCGGGCTCCATCCTTAGCCGCCATGACTCTGCTATGGTGGTGGTAGGGGGATGTGTGGCTAAGAATTATTTTTTTAGTATTTTAAAAAAAGTATTCTCAATCTAACTTTCTCGTATTCGAATAATGAAACTTGGATCATGCTTTTATTATTGAACAATAAAATGGTGTGATATGCGTTTGTTAAAACTTTGTTTCATATTGACTTCATTCCTAATGTACAAGTAGAGTATGTTTATTTAGTTTTATATCACATGTAACTTTAACTTAAAATTAATTGTTATTATCACAAATCGTTTATGTGGTTTGTCATTTTCTCACTTTTAACAGTTGTGTTTTTAAAAAGAAAACTAAACACCACTGAACTCTTATTTTGTCTTGGGGTTCGTCCTTTCATTTATTGTTTGTTGGTCGTTTCATGTTAAATTTCTTACGTCGTGTGTTGCACGTAAGGGTATAATTGTCTTTCACCTGTTTCCTTAAGAATTATCACCAATCGTCATATAGAAAGGGAAATGATATTCGTACCATTTCTTTTGATAGATGTACCACACTTGTGTATTACTGGCTTGTACAGTCAGTTATATAACTTGTATACTATGATATATTCATAAAAAATAATAGTACAAATACACTCTTGTATAGAAAGGAGTTAAAAGCGCATCCGATTATTTGTTTTGGATAATGATTTAATTAAAGGGAAAATGTTATATGATGTTAGCAGTAGGGTGCTGTCCTCAAAGACATTTTCACACATGATAAATATGTCCCCTAAATTTAAGGTTTGTGAGGGGAAACATTATATAACTATGGGAAAATCATATATGCTGTTGAAAGCATATATGCTACACACACAATCATCTTTTTCAATTTGAATAATATGAATAAATAAACCAGCCCCCCTAAATGTGAGGGGAGACAACAGATAATTATATGCTGTTAACAGCATATTAGACACCCCCTATAACTATATGATGTTAACATTATATAAGTTATCCCCTTAATTAAATTAAATTTATGAGGTTTTACATAAATATTAAGTTAAGCTTAAATTAACAAGTTAGTAAGTCAGTAAAAATAAAATAGCGAGTTTTAACTTAAAAAAAAGAAGGATAAAACGAATCCGAAAATCTGTTTAATCTTGTTATTGATTGCAGTAAAAATGAATTAGAATTAGAAGTGGAAGCCCTTTGGATTAAAGAAAGAAAGAAGGTTCTGATTCTCATGGTTATTCCGAATCAAATAAAGAAGTGGTAAGTAATCTGATATACCCTAAATCCCTTATTTTTGTTTCGAATTTACGTACAATTGGATAATAAAAATGTTCCTAATCTTTTTGTTTCGAATTTTCTTAGGATGATGATGCCTGGATGGCGCAGAATCCTTCTAGCTGCTGCTGATAATATATACAGGGCAAGGACTCACAATAATATTAATAATAATAATTTAGTATATGTATTTTCGTGTCGAAATATTACTAGGCCGGTTGCCTCTGTTGAGGTCCCAATAAATCCAACTTATGCAGCTAAATCAGAGGTAGGCAGGTTGCTATTTTTACATTACTAATCAAGTGCTCGGTAATGTATCAGACTATATCATTTTTTATATATATATATGATGTATCTAACTTTAAATGAGTCTGATATCTTGTGCCTACAACTTTCATATATTATTGTATTTACGAGGCATTAAGTTGTTACGTCATCAGTTTACAAGTTTTATTTGATCAGATACATAAAGTAGGAATATTTGAAAGTTAGATAGATTCGATATATTCCTGGCTATAGTTTTATACATTTCCAAGCACTTAATTGTTGGCATAATTACAAATTATGATTCATTACCGCTTTCCAAATTTGAAAACTGAAATACATTTTTTTTTTTTTTCCTTTCTTATTTTGTGTAAGTAGGGGCAAGACTTGGAGCAACTGGTAATACCTTACTTTATGTTCTGAAATATATGTAGAATAATTTCGGTTTTTTGAATAACCAACAAGATTTTGTATGATTTGATGTTCTATAAGTTTGTTTAGGTGTTGTGATTAGGGTGAAGTGTTTTTTCGCAGGTAAATTTGAATAAGATGTTTCGTACTAAGGCGACTTCGTTAGCCTTGCCACCAGGATCCCCTCACAGGGTTTACGAGCCTAGTTACGAGGGTATCCACCGGTTTATCCTTACATTGATGCTCTTTTACAGTAAACAAAGCACATCTATTCGAGCAGCAAATGTTATTTATCGCCGTGTTGTTTCTCAAGTTGATAAACCGTCAGTTTATGATGGTTAGAGTTTTTATTTATTTTATGGTGATAATATCCGGTCTGTTACTTTAGTGTTCTAATTCGATTACGTGGAGTTAATGCAGTTTTGAGGTTGGAGAAAACGTTCAGAACAACATTTTCTATGCTTGTAGTACATATGTGGCTATGTTTGCGACGCTTGAAAGTGGAAGGAAAAGAAGGTGTTGAATTGGGACAGTATGTGTATGAGATATACAATCATGATTTAGAAATGAGGGTTTCTAAAGCTGGGGTTAGTAAGTTTAATTTAGTGTTTAACGCTAGTTAGAAGCTATTGTAATGTTCAACCTGTTGTAGTTAGGGATAAGCCTAATGTGCCGAAACCCGAGACTCGGTTGAGATCCGACCGAGCCTGGCTCGGCCCGGTCCAGAGGCTAACGGCTCGGTTCTCGATCCATAAGTTTACCACATGTTCAGGTTCGGTACGGGCTGGGCTAAAAACCGAAAAAACACGGTTTGGCCTGTTGCTGCAACCGCTTCTTATTAGCCATTTGTCATGGATTCGCTGCAAGTAGGGATGAGCCCAGCAGAAGCCCAATTAACGGTCCACCCGGTCCAAACTATTTAGAACCGACCCGATCCCGCCTGACCCAATATCGTTCCGTCCTCGGGTTCCTTTTTTCTGTTTTTTCAGTCTTCGGGTTTGACCGGTCCGGTTCGGTCCAGTCCGGGTTTTGACCCGATCTCATCCCTAAGTGTAGCTGTGGAAATTTTTGGTTTTTGACAAGGAAGTTCTGAATCCAATCAAATCAGATGCAACGATTACGAAAATTAGGATTTTGGCTGTGTTTTTTTTAATTTTTTAAATAAAAAATATATATTTTATATAAAGTGATTGATTATGGTCTCTACTTCCTGCGTGAAATAAGTAATTTTTTACTCTCACTGAAATGCAGGTTAATTTGCTGTTGTCTAAATGGATGAGGGAGTTGGAAAAAGTATTTTATGGGAATATTGTTGCTTATAATACTGCCATGCTTCCTGAAGCTAAACCAGATGAGTTGCAAAATGCAATATGGAAGTAATACATTCACTCATGTTTATTACTAACATTTGCTTTTGCACAATATTAAATCATTTTAGAGTACGATCTTATTTCTTTATTACCGTTTGCATATGCTATAGGAATGTATTCTCTGATGATGGTTCACCAACATTTGATGCTGCTGCTTTACCTGCTGTCCTGGCAAGTTTTCACCTCTTCTGTAATATTAATAGTTGTCCATATACGAGATTCTATATTTTTTGGATCCTTTTTGTAATTGAATAAACCATATTTTTTTTCCAATCCTTTTGGTATCTATTGAGTCCAATACTTACATAAACTTTGGAAGGCTTAAACTCTAGCCTCTTTACAGATTGTTTCAAGGTCAAGAGTCAAGACTATAAGACTGACCCAATGTATATATAATTGACATCTTTCATGAAAATTTTCAGGCATTTACAAGATATGTCCGACGAGAATGCACTTGCTTGTCGCTAACAGGTTCGTCACTTGTTTAATAGCTACTGATTCAACTAAAAGATGTAGAACTTGTTAATAGCCTTCTACCAAGGCTTCATGACGAACTTACACTTCATGCTTACAAATATGATTGGATGAAACCAAGGAAATGCTTAAAAGTTCCCTTGGACAATCCCATACTAGAAAATAGAAATTATTTTTATAAAATTTAGGTGAAGTGCATGCCATCTGCTTACAAGTTAGGAGATTTACAACGTATGCGATTTGAAAGTGACAATGTGATTGTGATATGCAGATAAAGAATCGATGTTGTCTGGCAACTTCGTGTTCACCCCTATCGAGAACCTGGACAATCCTAGATAGATTGTATTCATTGATTTTATGGTCGAATTTAATTTCATATCGACATAACTGGCTTAGTTATTTTTGTTTAGGAAATTTACTATTTTCTCTAATTTTTTATTTCCAAAGCAATTCTTTTATTAATAATTATGCTTGCCCAAATGCAAACTTATTTAAGGCAACATCAATTTAATTACACCATATAATAAGGATGTGGAAAGCACACAACCAAATAATATCAAGAATTAACAAAGCAGAGTGTACAACAGCTCAATGCATTGATTTTGGCTATATCCATTATGATGGCCAAGTTAGGCAAAGAAAGCACCAGCCATAGTTTATCATCACAAAACTATATAAATTCAACTTCAATTCCATTTAACAAATTCCATCTCCTCACATCGCCAACCGGCTAACCAGACCGGAGCTTCTCTCGGACTGCTCAGCCGATGGCGGTATAGGAGCTAACTTCAGCCATTGTTCCAAGATTCTTGGAATCAAGGAAAGATCAAAACGATAATTTAGAGCGCCGTGATCTCTTGGTTTCGTCGTTTTGATCTTAGAAACATGGATTTCCTTGGATCCACCATGTTCTTGTGTATTTTTTCCATAGCTTTCGGTCAAGAAAGCATGGATATGAACGTGGACCGTGACCCTGATCTCCTTCCAAGACCTTTGATCATTGAATTCCCAGAATCCCGACTCAGGAACATGACTGATGACCTTGGCATACATTGTACGAGTTGGAGGGTCGCGGTAGAAGCAAACAATTTGGGTCCATGGAAAACGATTCCAAATGAATGTGCGGAATATGTGAAAGATTATATGTTGGGCCGGCCTTATAACATTGATCTTGAAATGGTTTCGAAAGAGGCTGAACATTATGCCAAGAGCCTGGAATTGAAAGGAGATGGAATGGATGCTTGGGTTTTCGACATTGATGAAACCTTGATCTCGAATCTTCCGTATTACTCTGACCATGGTTTCGGGTACTATTTCAATAAGGTGTTATCTTATAGTTTTCTGATACAAGAATTCTGGATTTACCATCATCGAGATTTGATTTAAAAAATTTTGGTGAAAACTTTCTGACCGATTAACCACCAATTTGGCTAAATTTTTTTCCGTATTTCCAAAACAAGACCGATGATTGTGAATGTAGAATTTTTTATCTTGTATGTTTTCCGTTAAAAATGAAATGTACTTTATTGGGGGTGTGTGTAGATTGGAAGCTTTCAATAATGCCCAATTCGACAAATGGATTCTTGACGGAGTGGCACCAGTGCTCAAGCCCAGTTTGAAGCTATACGAGGAGGTATTAAGGCTTGGCTTCAAGATAATCTTGTTGACAGGACGCAACGAAGATAAAAGGAACGTGACATTCACAAATTTAACCAATGCTGGATATCAGAAATGGGATAAACTCATTTTGAGGTAGGTAATTTGAGACTTAGATCTACAAAATTACATTATAATTTAGTCAATTTTCACTTTGGGTAATACACTATTTTTACAATAGATACATAGCCTGCAATTTTTATACGTTATAGCCTGAAATTTGTTATACATTGTGCATTAACCCTTGTTTATAGAAATGGGTTTTTAGAAATAATTTGTTGAGAATTTGCAGAGATAAAAACGACATAGAAAAGTCAGCTAGTGCGTTTAAGTCGGAAAAAAGGAAAGAGATAATGGATGAAGGATTTCGAATTCTTGGAAATTATGGCGATCAATGGAGTGATTTAGTGGGTACTTCACTGGCTAGCAAATCGTTTAAGCTTTCGAACCCTATGTATCATATACCTTGATTTGTTGTACATTAGTTCATTCGCAACAATTTGTTTATAACCCCATAGTGTATGTGTAATTTTGTTTTTATATTTGTAAAATTTTTCTCCCTTGTAGAGGCTCATTTGTTGATCTTGGGCTAATTTGGGATATCCCTGGTGTTAAATTACTTTATCCATGCTATTTTATTTTAATCACATATTACTAAATATAGATGCATAAAAATTGATTATATTTTTCATGTTCTGTTAAAATGAATAATAAATTTCAAAAAAAGGTTTTGCTAACGACAGTCCTGTGGACCGTCATTAACATGTATAAAATAGTTGTATTTTTATCATGCTAATGATAATGCCTAGGTTTGTAGTTAGCATTTTTCCTTTAAAAAAAATAAAATTTTGTTTTTTTATAACATTCTTTAAGTGTATGTTTTAGTGATAACAACAGTCTAGATGTGTTTGCTATTTTTGTTATCAAGTCTTGTAATTTGTAATCGAACATTACAGTCTGTTATGAACATTGCCTTTGATATATTTGATAATCTAAAATTGATCAATATATATATATATATATATATATTGAAAAGTTATTTTAGGAACCCTTAAAAGGTTAGTAACCTTTAGGAACTCTTTTAAACCTTTTAAATCAATCTCAACCATTGATTATTCTTTACATGGTGATTGTTTTTTGAGTTATTTGGGTGCAATTTTGGATTTTACAATTATATGGAGACATAGATCTTCATCAATTATACAATTATGTAGAGACATGGATTCTATGAGCATACGTGCATGAATAGTGCTATGAGCATATGTGTGTAGGTCGAGCATATGTATGCAAGTATTTTGTAAATAAATGTTTCATGAGATAATTGGTGATCAAATGTACGTAGATAGTCATATGAACATGTGTAAGTAACACACACAAAGGGCCGAACCCAAGAACTATTGTGCCTAAAGGAAACACGCATTTGGCCCGACCCATGTAGGTGCGAGGTGCATGCGTGTTGGAAGACACCCCAGAGAGAGAGTGAGCAAATCACGCAAACACGCACACGTACACATAAACATGCGTATGTGTTCTTGAAGGTGGATACTATGGAGTGTTCTTATCTTGAGCAGATATGTGTTCTTAGTATAACTGATATACGAGTGTTATATTCATATAAAAGTGATATAAAATCGTGGGTTATCTTGGGGGATTCCTAGTAGTAGCTAGAATCGAATAGCGATTTAGGAACCTACAAGTGGTATCAGAGCCTAAGGTTATCATACCTTAGGTTCGAGATTACT
The DNA here is from genome assembly GCA_028566075.1 of Solidago caesia. Classification (NCBI taxonomy): domain Eukaryota; kingdom Viridiplantae; phylum Streptophyta; class Magnoliopsida; order Asterales; family Asteraceae; genus Solidago; species Solidago caesia. The sequence goes on from JAOXNX010000031.1 coordinate 25,812,675, forward strand.
TTCGGTTTAGATATCATTTTTACGGGTTTTAAGGTAGAAATCTCGCTTTTGGGTTGTTTGACGTAAAGTTTCGAATTTTCCTAACAAATACGAGTTATTACTATTTTATAATCATTCTTGCAAAGTTTCAGTAGTTGTTGAGCTAAATCGAGCTCAAAATCGAGTGAACTATTGCAACAACGTGTTTTACGTGTTCTTAGCATTGTACTATTTATGTGTTCTATAGTACAGTACTATTTGCTTGTTAGATCTGCGTGTTCTTCGAAATTTGAATTTTGTGTGTTCAAGTTTGCGTGTTGCTATATACGTGTTCTTGCCATGTGTTCTTCAAATTTGCGTGTTCTCATTTGAGTGTTCCTGATTTGCATGTTTCGAAGGCTGTTAAAATTAACCAAGTCTTAGGGTGGAAGGAGTGGGGCTGCGGGTTTGAAAGCGAGCTCGCGGGTTGGAGAGGAACACCGCCGCCGCTGAAGCGAGATGGGCGGGCGGGCTGGGGTTGCGAGTTGAGAGCTCGTGGCGGGGAAGGCATATAGCCGTTGGAATCCGACCGTTTACAGGGACCATTCTTGTACATTTGAAACGCAGGGACCAATCTTATATATATTTCTTCAAATATATATATATATATATACACTAGTCTTAGGACCCGTCCGATGGACGGGTGGCTTTAAAACGGATATCTTATAGTTTTCGTTTCAATATGTGTTGTTGTTATGATAACTTACAGAATATTCTACAATAAAATTAGGCTTCAGCGAGTTCCTATACCATTGTTTTCCATAATGAGTTATTCATATATGTATGAGAGCGTCAATTTGTATTGGAATTATATTGTTGACAACGCAAGCATTCTTCCCATTTTTTTTAATTAAAAATGGCTAATGTGATTAAAATATTAAGCATATATCAAAATAAGTATACAACATGTCTAAAAATAAAATATAAATAAATATGCATATTTCTTGATTAAATCATACTAAACACAATGATATGCAAATTTAAAAAAAAAAAAAAAGCATAACGAATCATATTTATATATAAAAAAAAGCTTAGCTTTAAAAGAAATAAAATATTGCATAATATAAATAGGTTCATGTATCTAAGACATAAGCATAAAAATGATTTGTTAACGAAAAACATTTATATAAAAAATTAAATAAAAATGCAATAAAATAAAAGGAAAAAGAATAAAGAAAATCATATTTAAAAATACACATCTAAAAACATAAATATAATATAAATAAACATCTATAAGTTAAAAAGATGTCAATAAAATAATAACATGTATGATAAAATACATAAATTTTATATAGGTTAGCAAACATAACTATGGTTACCAGATAAAAAAAACTCAAAATAACAAAAAATGTTAAAAGTGAAAATATAAACATATATGAAATGATTGTTTTTAATGTTATTCTTTTGAAAACTTTTTAAAGTTTTGATTAAGATAAACTATATAATAAAGTATAAGATATATATTATCTAATATTGTAAATGTTAAAAAAAAAAGGTAAAAAAAAAGAAAAAAGAAAAGAAGGAATGTAATTAAAGAGGAGAGAGAGGCAGGAAACAAAGGGGTTCTGATGGCTCCAGGAGCTTCTTCAGAATCCTGTTTTAGTATATATTGAGATATGATTGTAACATTCGACAAGTTACTTTATATAGACAACACATGTTACTTGAAATCTATATTTAGAATCCTATTATTTAGATACTATAAATAATTAATACTTTTAACTATTAATATATAAATATAGATACCTAATATAATTCAAACTCGAGTTAATTGCAAAATTGGTCCCCGTAGTTTGTTCATTTTTGCAGTTGGGAGTCCCTTTTTAAATTCACTACCAATAGGGGTCCCTAAATCAAGAATTTTTTGCAACCTTGTTTCAAAATTAACGGATCCGTTATTGAGGGATATTATCTTCATGCAATATTGGTCCCGGTACGTGAGGGGCACGTATGCTCTTGACAACTCTCATTAACGGATCGATTAATTTTGGACCAAGGTTGCAAAAAATTCTTGATTTAGGGACCTCTATTGTTAGTGAAATTAAAAAGGGACCCCCATTGCAAAAATGAACAAACCACATGGACCAATCTTGCATTTAACTCTAAAACTCTTATGTTAAAAATTCTATTATATTCTTTGTTACCACAACTATCCATTTACTTCGTCATTCCTATTTTTTGTGGTAATTTATAAGTTGCAACATGTAACATCCCGAACTTTTAATTTGTGTTGTTGACTTTGACCGTTAGTCAAGGTCAAGTCTATGTTAGTGGTTTATAAAATGAGTAAATGTTTGTGTAAATTGGTGATTATGTGCTATGTGGTTTGTTATGTGATAATAAGTAAATGACTTATTATTTGGTGTTAATTTGGTAGAAAACCCGTGTTAGTGTTCCCGTTAAAGTTAAGTGGTTGTGTAAGTGTTCGTTTGTGTAGTAGTACGAAAGAGATGAAGTTAGTAAGTTGAGGGACTAAAGGCGGACGAGTCCCAACCTTTGGTGGCTGGGATATTTAGGAGGAAATATCCTCCCTTCTTTCTCATTTCTTCATCTTTCTTTCTTCTATTTCCTCTCAAGAACTCAAGCTTCAATCCTTCAAGTTATTTAGTGATTTTCTCAAGGATCATTCCAGATGCAATTGTAAGTGATCTTCCATTGGTTTCATGCTATTTTATTTTGTTCTTGAGCTCCTTTTCTAGTATTTAAGTTTAGAAAGGTTTTATGAGTTTTTGATAACCAAATGAGTTGTTGTAAGTGTTTTCAACTCTAAATCATCTTGGTTTCATTGTATGATTCGTAGATTGTTGCGAGTATAGTTGGATTGTCAAGAACACTAGCTAGTATTACCATTTTTCAAAGGTTTTAGTTGTTTATGAAGTGAAAATGGTAACTCATGATTTGGTTAGTGGGTTTGTGTAAAAACATGTTAGTTATGCTTGGTTATGCATGTAGTAAGTTGTGTAAAAGAATCAAGTTTCGAT
>JAOXNX010000031.1:25861921-25874932 GCA_028566075.1 Solidago caesia
ATCATATATGCTTGCTTTCATCCACATTTTTAAGTATTAGGATGTTAAACCATTTAGAATACTAGTTTTTGCATGACGTTGACTAATTGTGAGCACATTGCGAGTAATTTAGTTGAACATAACCTCATAGAAGGTGGTATCCGTATCTGATTTGGATTCTTTTTTGTTTGAATTAGAGCTGGGTTTATCGGTTCCAAGGTGACCTATTTGCAGACATCTGGACTGAGAAACATAACCTCACTGAACAAGGAGGCAGAGTTTGTAATTCATTTCAATTGTTTGTAATTCATAAAAGATGCTTGAATATTCACAATACAGTTCAGCAGATATTGGTCTTCATAGCACAAACCAATTCAATTAGAGTTCTTATTTTGAGATTGCATGCATAAGTATTTGCTGTGCGTGTTTAGTGTTTACATCCAGCTTCCAGATATGTTACTTGTGTTGACTTTGTTTCTTATATCTGAGCTTCTGAGGCTTAAGAGAATCCACTAGACGTTTCCTTGTTATTCCTGAAGTTTTTGGATCAGATTCCACAATTTAAGCCGCAATGTGGGCAAATTGGTTTTGGTAGTAGTACACTTTATTTACGGGTCAAATAGATTATTTAGCTGGAATGAGTATAGCAGTTGAAGGTCAGGCGAAGTGTATTAAGATGAAAATACCTTCTAAATTGACATATTTGTTATTAATGATTATTATACCAGTGTATATTTGTAAACATGCCGGTTTCAATCCGTAAGACTAAAGCCTATGATAGTCCTAACCATTTCATTGGTTCATTAGAATCTACAAATAAGATTTTTGAACAAATGATACATCTCCTAGTGGTACCATCATCATGTATAAAAGCTAGAGGTCACATGTTCAAGTTTTACTAAAGGCAAGTGGAGAAACAATATGTTGTGATACATGAGTGACGATAGTGACTTTCCGGGCATGACTTTTATGCGGTGTACGCTCTGGGTACCAAGACGGTACATGGGACGAGAAGGTTTTCACCAATTTATTCTTTTTCAAATGCTACATGCATTATAGTTTTATTAAGAGGATGAGGAAGCATTATAGTTTTACAAAGAGGACGAGGCTGAAACAACACCTTCAATCGCAATCCAGCTATAAGCAGCCTCTTTTATCACCTTGTTGTCTCTCATCATCTTCCTCATTGTTCTCGCATCCTCCCACTTACCAAACAGTGCGTATATGTTCGACTTCATAACATAAAAACATATTCACCGTCGCTCAAAAAAATTTCATCACTTTGATTGAATCTTTAATCACTTCGTTGAATTCCCATTGTGAGCAAACCCTGATATTATAGCATTCGAATTCACTAAGTTTTTATTGCGTAAAGATTCAAAAAAGAATTTTGCGGTGTTTACTTTTCCGCATTCAGAGTACATCTCGATCAAGGCACTGCCAATGACTACAATTCATGTAAAACGTACTTCACAAAACAACAAAGAATCAAAGTTCCCCGTGTAAGTGCTCCAAGGTGTGCCACGCCACTAAAAATGTTTGAAAATGCGAGCTCGTCCATTTGAATGTCATTCAAGTGCATCTTACAGAATCATTGAAGGGCATTTCTTAGACGATTTCGGTTCACATAACCTGTTAGGATTGAATCCCATGAAGATGATATCGGGTTTGGCATTGTTGATAGAATCTCGATTGCTTTTTCATTTTTCCAAACTGTGCAATGCCACTAATCATCTCATTGTATGACATTGTATCAGGGTTTGGCATTCTATTCAAAAATTCAAATGCGTGTTCGATTCTTTGAAAAAGCTACTATAAATACCAAAGGAAGTGTTATATTATATCCAGTTGTAAAATAAGACGACTTTTGAAAAGGTCCAAGTCTAAAAGTGGCAGTTGAGACTTTTACTGCCGAAAACATTCTTTCAAGTCAACCTTGATTCACATAGATGAATAATTGATGAAAACTTGGTCCCCTTTTTTCTGATCCCACTTTATCATTTTCCAAAAGTCAAGCAGCCGCTACACTCAGAAAAAGAATATTTTTTTGGGTAATTATGCAGAAAAAATGGAGGAAGATGATGGGATGATTAAAGGGGTAGATAAGTTAGCAACACCATCTTATTTGGTAGTTGCTTTAGCTGTTACTGGAAATAGAAAAACCAAATTTGTTGTTAAATGGGCATTGGATAAATTTGTCCCTGAAGGTATTCTTCTCTTCAAATTGTTCTTCATTCGCCAGAAAATTACCAGGATCCCAACACCAAGTGAGTTTCTTTTTCGAGATTCGTTTTCTCCAAGTATTTTTGGAACATATATATTTCTAGATTAAAAGGAAAAACTTCCATGTTTTGTTCGTTTTTGTGGTAGTGGGAATTGTTCCTGTTGCACAAGTGAGAGAGGATGCAGTGATTGCGTATAAGAAGGAAGTCGAATGGCAAACGTATGGAAAGTTCATGCCTTTCAAGAACATGTGTGCTAAGAGAAAGGTTTGAGCTTTGTATAGTTTCTTGATTATATCGATGGAATTTAGTGAAATGGTATTAAGATGAGGCTGTTTGTTTTCGTTTTCGTGTGTTGGTAGAGGTGGAAATTGTGCAAATTGAGTTGGATGATGTAGTGGATACATTAAAACAGGAAATTGTTAAACACAATATCAAGAAACTTGTGATTGGAGCTTCATCTAATGGCTTGTTCTCTAGGTACAGAATTCGAGCTATACGTTTTGTATTCACTACATTAGGTGTTGTTTGTTTAGTTATTGATATCATTTGATGTTTAGGGGACAGAATTTGTCATCAAGAATCTCAGAAAGCATTCCTAGATTTTGTACAGTTTATGCTATATCAAATGGGAAACTATCTTCGCTCCGAGCTTCTGATTCTGAGACTATTGGATCCACTGAGGATGGGAGCAACAGTAGTGATTCAAGTTCTATCACAAACTCTTCAAGTTTTGATCCCAGCTTCCAAACAGGTACTGTTTGACTTTTGAGATCATAGTGACTAATTTTGTACCTTCATTTTCATTTAAAACATTTCATTTTTTTGAAAAAAATTCAAGCATGGTTGGAGATTGTGAAGAGTAGAACACAAAGAATGATTTTGGTGTTATATATAAATTAAGATCCATATTGAATTTTACGTCAAGAAGTTACAGGTTGACCTCAAAAGTCAAATCTAGCTGTTTGATGGTCATATTTTTTTGTGTTAACAGAGTGGACAGACCAAGGTTCGGCTACCTCCTACTCCCAATTCTCTTCAAATTCACTACCGATGCAACGTTTTGAAGCACTTTCATCTATAAACCGGACCCTTCACAGAAAAACAAGTTCCATAGAAAGTCCGAGAAATAAGCTTCTTGACAGCTTCCAGGGAGATGAAACAACGGTTTCTAATGGCAGCAATAGTAATGCTGATTATAGATATGCAAATAGTACAGTTTCAAGCTATAGTAGTTTTTTGACTGAAAACCATTCTTGGACATCTGATCAAGATACCATATCCTATGCTCCTTCAGAAATTTCTCCAGAAATCCAAGTATCCTTCTATCCTTTTGTCATATATATATATATATATATATATATATGGGTTTTCATGTTCTTGTAACATTTATAATTTGGGAACCTCTCCTCTCAGGATAATGCTATCAATTTTGAGCTAGAAAAGTTGAGAGTTGAGCTTAGGCACATTCGCGGGATGTATGCAATTGCACAAACTGAGACATTTGATGCATCTAGAAGGGTACTTCCATTTTCTTTCTCAAGTCAACCTTTAAATATAGCCACTTTTACTGACAAAGTCATGTAAAACTAAAACATATTACTTTATGTCAGCTAAATGACCTTCAAAAACAGAAACTAGAGGAATCGATCAGACTCAAGGAGTTAAAAGTTAAAGAGGAGGAATCTAAAGCCTTAGCTCAACAAGAGAAGAAGCAGCATCAGGTTGCTAAAAGACAGGCGAAGTGTGTACAAGAATGTCTGCGAAGAGAAACTGCTGTAAGGAAAGATGCAGAAGAGATGGCGTTACAAGAATCTAGAGAGAAGGAAAAGCTTCAGCAGGCCATAACAGGTACATCACTGAAGTACCAGAAGTTCACGTGGGAAGAGATCGTGGCTGCTTGTTCTTCGTTTTCTGAAGATCTTAAGATAGGAACAGGTGGAAATGGAAGTGTATATAAAGCGAGCTTTCATCATACAGTTGCTGCTGTGAAAGTTCTTCACTCTCAGGAAGCTCATAGAACCAAGCAATTTCAACAAGAGGTATGTACTGAAATCTACAGAATGATTGTTTTGTGAAGTCTTTAATCTCAAATTCAAGTTTTGATTTTGCAGCTTGACGTTTTAAGCAGAATACGGCATCCTCATTTGCTTATTCTGATTGGTGCGTGTGTGGATCATGGCTGCCTAGTTTACGAGTACATGGAATATGGGAGCTTGGACGAGAGATTGTTTCGCAAAAACAACATGCCACCAATTCCATGGTTTGCTCGATTCCGTATTGCATGGGAAGTAGCATCAGCTCTAGTTTTTCTTCATAATGCAAAACCCAAATCAATTGTTCATCGTGACCTGAAACCTGCAAATATATTGCTTGATCAAAATCTAGTGAGCAAGATTGGCGATGTTGGTGTTTCAACAATGCTTAATTCAGACCCTTCTTCTACATCTACCATTTACAAAGACACTAGTCCAGCGGGAACCCTTTGTTACATCGATCCAGAATATCAACGAACAGGATTAGTTTCTCCAAAATCCGATGTTTATGCTCTTGGTATTGTGATTTTGCAGTTGCTGACTGCAAGACCAGCAATTGCACTAACCCATGTGGTGGAAACCGCTGTTGAGGATAATAAGTTAGCCATGGTGCTGGATCCAGAAGCAGGCGAATGGCCGATTGATGAAACTAAAGAGTTAGCTATGTTGGGCTTGAGTTGTGCTGAACTTCGACGAAAAGATAGGCCGGATTTGAAAGATACGGTTCTTCCTGTATTGGAGAAACTGAAAGCAGTCGCGGATGAAGCTCAAAGAACCACATCTATGACTCGGATAATCCCTCCTAATCACTTCATATGCCCAATACTCAAGGTATGTTTCAGAAGTGTCAAAATGTCAGGTAATGGGTCAAAATGGAAAGTCTGTAAAACTGGTTGGAACCAGACGGCTTGGGTTTGGACTCGCTCTGGTAGCCCTTTTTTGTCTGTTATAATTTTTATTTGTATAAATAACTAATGTGTAAATTGATGATGTTTGTTTTCATACAGTATGTAATGATTGATCCTTGTGTTGCTGCCGATGGCTACACTTATGATCGTAGGGCGATAGAGAAATGGTTTGAGGAGAGTGATAGTTCCCCAATGACAAATTTACCATTGACAAGTAAGAGCTTAACACCAAATTACACACTTTTTTCTGCAATCATGGAGTGGAAACTAAGAACACAGTGATTTGAGTAAGAATTTTGGATCCAACCTGGTTTATCTTAGGATTTTTTTTGTACATGTATTTTTTTCTGTTTAGATGCTATTTGGGTCTACATGAACCATTAGTCTGCAAAGTTAATATTAATGTACATGTTTATGCCTCGGAAACATGTTATTGCATTCATTTTCAGTTTTTTCATATGAAATTATCATTATGAGTGGGTCGGACATGTTGGGTCAAAGTCTAAACAGATTACAGTTTAAGATCATAACATGGAAAAAATTTACCAGTCAAAATGGGTAATGTGAAGCTAGCCCAGAAAACTTTTTGACCAAATTCTAAATGTTATATATAATTTTAACGCATATGATTAAGAAACTATAATATCATTAACGATATACTTCGGATGATTTTTGAGCAGTCCGAACCAATCTATTTCATATTTGTATGTCACCCATAAACACATAATATAATCCAAATTGACTCGCTTATGAAGTAAATGGATCAAGTTGTTCCACCTCTAATTATTCGAACAGATGGCAGTTATAGACAATAATGTACCCACCAACCAGCATACGAGATGGGCTGTGATCCATGAATGGTTTTTATCTGGTTTGGCACCAAACCTCTGACAGGGAGTGCAGATAAGTAAGATGCACTTATTCAAGTGCTGAACTGGCCCGGAACGTTTTTATCAACTATTATCTGATCAGACCTGGTCTTTTATTTCATCTGGTTTAACTCGCTAATCCTCTTGTCATATATTTGTATGTTGCACCAGAATATTCATGCAAGAATTTATGCAACAAGCACAGGAGAAAATACAGAAATAAGTACATATATGTAACTTATCCAAGTTCAATAATGTGACCATTCACGTTCAAAAAAAAAAATATGCATTTTGTTTCTGAAATAGTTCATAATCGATATTAAAAATCTCACGAGCTACTGTCCATCCAGACGACGGCTCCTGCCACTAAAGGCTCTATTTGGTGGCTCCGGTGTGTTTGTTTGCCCGTCACTAGTATTCCTCTGTTCCCTAGTTGAAGAACTCATGGTTCCTCCAACCCGACGGCTTCTCCCTTGGAAAGCAACTCCGGTTGACGGGTCCCTTCGAATCGGACTGTTCATTTGGTATCCCCTGCCCCAGTATGCCACAAGTTTGTGACTACAAAACAAGAGTCAAGGACAACAAAAAATAATCTTGACACACCGTGTGGGAAGTGGCGTATCCATATGGCCTTGAGGATATGCAATTGCATACCCTTTGTAGAAAAAAACTAGTGTTAAAAAATTATTTATTACTAATTATGCATATTATGTGAAAATTGGTTGCACATCCTAAAGAAGGGAGCCCAACAAAATACGACTCATACCTTCACTAAAATTAAAATTCCAATCCACTGCCCAAAATTTATTTGATTTATAAAAGTTATACTTAATTTTGCATACCCTATTATATATTTCTAGATTCGCCACTGCTTGTGGGTCTGATGGACTCGCAAGGCTGTGATTAGTCATTTCGTTACTAGATGCAAAAAGAAGCAAACAAAAATCTGCAAGGATACACCCAAAAAGGAGTTTTGCAAAAGTTGCTGCCACCAGCAAGAGGGTAAAGAACTGTCATGAAGTAATATAAATGCCCAACTCCAATTCCTAGTAAACTTGGCATCAATTGATTTCCAAGCACCAAATCGATAGCAAGCATAGCCCAAGGCAAATAGAACCCCTGCACTCTCATTAAACAAAAAATGATCACTGGATTAAATAATCAACTGTAATAATTGTGTCGTCGGAGATATGATATGAACCGTGGCTAAAAAGATGGAGGGGGTTAAGAGTCGTATACTTAATTATGAGTTTCAAATCAAAAAGCAAAATCCAAGTACCGTCCTATACTTAATTGAAGCTTCAATAGTATAAGATTTAAGATACCTTCAACTCTACAAGACCTTGAATGTTAATACGAGTGTTAGGGAGCTCACGACTCCAGACATAAACAATCATGAAAACCAACGAGACTCCCATGTATGGGAACCATAAAAAAGGAATGGCAGCAACAACCTATAAAAAGGCATCAAAAGGACCACTAGCGAGATCAGTATTATACCAAAGACCAATTAAAACAAAGCTTTAAACACATGGGTTCTTTGCTAGTATACCAGTAATGAGAATGCTCCAAAGAAGAACATCCACACATAATCTGCAGTCCTCTTGTCGAATGGGCCCCTTTCTAACTGAACGCCATATTTTAATCTGGCATACCCAATATTATCTTATTGATAATCAGTCTTAGATAACAGGGGAAAAGATATGAGATTAGGCAAGACTTACATGATGAATAACCGAAATGCAAATGTCAACGAGAAAGACCCGATGAAAAAGAAACTCGTTATAAGCCTCCAAATCTGCATCATGGAAAATTGGAAACTTTGAAGGATGTTTCGCACATATGCATACAAAAATAGTAGAGATGGCAAACAGGACGTATTGAATAGCAGTTACTTTTGTGGTACGGGTTGAAACAGCCAGAGCAGGTCAGGTTGATCAGAAAGACATTTTGCCTTTTCTTCTTAAATTTTTTATATGATTATAGAAAATATACATGACAATAATTATCTACTTTTTGTATAATCCATTTAGCAATTCCTATGTATTATAAATACACCATTTGTCCTCTTACCTTTTGAAATAATTTTCTTGACTTTACGCATTTGACCACTTAGAAATTAATATAACCCGAATTGGCTCATTCATAAATCATAACTAAAAGAGTCAAAATAGACACTCTACAGATCAGTGGTCTTTACCTGAAATTGCTTAAACACGTCTTTATAATATAAAGCTAAGATGCCAGGGTGGTAAAGCTGAAGATGACGGCCCAAAGACGTCAACAAACAGATGCTTGCATAAGTCTTGGCAACAGGCGGTATGGAATTATAATACCTGGTTATATTGAGCCAATCTCAAGGGAGTTAGACATGACAAATATTTGTGACTATAGGATACATTATTTAATACCTCTAGCACATACCACATACAAAAAAGTAGGAATGTTAAGAAACGCCAACAAACAAGGTGTTATGAATCAATTTGGGTTGCTTTTAACATGTTACATGTAACATATACAGAAAAATATAAATTCCTATATGGATGAATGATGATCATAATATATTCTCAAACAGTTTGTGTGGCCATCTAAAGTTTACTAATCTAGATGTTATGATTTTATGCATAACCTGAAATCTGAATACATAATGATATAATTTGAAAGAGAAGAGAACTTACTGCATGGGGGTAGACATTGTTGACGATTGTAGTTGGTTTTTGTGATCATGAAATCAAGGGCATGAATTTATATATCTCACAAAAAAGTAAAGAGTTAAAATTAACTATTAATATAAGAATTAAGAAATGGAGATTCCAATGAAGACTTTTGGAATTATCACAGGATACCCCACAGAAGAAGTTGCAGTTTCTTCACGGTAGTCATTGTCTTAGTGGAGTATAAGAAGGTGGAAGACTCTCACTAAGTCTTGGGGTCAACCTACACAGTAACAAATGAAAATATCCAAGAAGAACATAAACATTTTATAATGATAGCCACAAAAATGAAGAATATAATCCACAAAGTAATATTAAAAAAGGGTCTACTACAGGGTATGATGTTTGTTCCTGTATTTACATTAATAAACAATTTACAAACATATACATGAGAAACTCAGAAGTTGAAAGAGAAAAGGGGTATATACAGCAGGGATAAAAAATTGTCGATTCCTATGTCTCGGGGCCAGAAGCGAACAAACCAATAAGGCCACGAAAGACTTGTGCTGAAAGTTTTTTTGCTTGAAAAATCTCACCATCCACATTCCACACACATTCCTCTCCAGAAGAAGTGAATGTGAAAGTCGTTGTCTATGGAAATATATAAAATGTCTTCAGAAAAAGTAACTTATGGTTTTTAATCAGAAAGTGTAAATAGAAGAACTCATACTTTATGGTGTTCAATGAAGTCGAAATTCAGGGGGGTTCCGCCCTTTCTTGCTAACTGCGTGAGATGCCTACACATATCAAAATAATATAGTTATTCAAATTTAGCAGCCACAAATTCGATAAAGGGGTCAATTTTCTTATAAATAAATCAAATGGGTAAGATTTAAACACTTTAAATGATTACAGCAGCCCCAATGCTAAGAAACCATCCTTTAACTCTTACCCAAGTTGATTCTTGATGCGGGTCGGATTTATCTATTGATGTAGTGTTACAAATATCACATTTGGTCCGACAAGTCAGTCTTTCCGGCTCCTTAGATAATCCCCAAAAAGCCTTAATCCTTTTTGCATTGGCACCCACATTCGTTTTGTCTGATTCAGCTTTTATAAATGCTACTTTCGCTTCGTATGACCTTATAGAAATGAACACAGCTAACTCGAATTAAATAAGCATAGCTATTGAATTAGATTTACAAATATGTAGCCACATGACTCAAAACCTGTGCCTAAGGAATACTTTTGTTCCTGCATAATCATATCTTTTTGGCCCCATCCACCGATATTTTTCACTCTCTATAATGACATCTCCATAGAATCCATAACTGGAATGATCGAACAAACAAAGAAAAAATTACTACATTTCCTTTCCCATTTCTCTTTTCTTTTAACTAGAGGTGGCAAAATGGTCGGGTTGGGTGACAGGTTGAAACGAGTTTGATTATGGTGCAGATAAAAAGGGGTCGGCTTAATTGGTGTAACCCACAGGAGAAAATAATAGTCCAATTTCTGTAAATAGAAAACCTGTTAGATGTGATTACATAACTTTCTAAACAGAATATGACTCAGAGAGCTATCAGAATTGTAAATACACTTTGGATAACTTTCAACCCATTTAACCTGTTTTCCTTTCGGCTAAAATATTTTAATATGTCCTATTTGACCCGTTTGGGATAAAATCATGACCAAAATCAACCCATTCATAAGTAAATTGAGTTTACACTTTCCTTTCTCTTCGAACACAAAAGAGACTTAAAATTTCACAAACAGAGGAGATGGTCTCCATCTTCTAGAAAGAAAGTCAAATAAGAGCCTACCCAGCGAACAAAGCTGCATATCGTACATGAGGCTTGTTCTTTGATATGTGTGATTTTTCCCATCTCACGACTTGAGCTATATCAAGGCATACCCTTTTACCCAAGATAATTTGCAATGCAGATGTCATAGGATCCCGGACCCCAGTTGTACTGTGGAAAATCGAAGTGAAAGGGTATTCATATAAAAACTCAATGTGAAAATAAAAGATATGTGGAAAAGAATGATGAGAGAAATTACCACATTGCAATAGCATCAGTGGAACCAGAAGGAATAAGCTCAAATCGAAATTGATCATTTGGGAAGGACATTTCAAAATCTTGATGATGGAGGTAGTTGTCAAACAATGAATTGAATTAAAAAGATGGAGGAGCATGTAGAAAGGTGCATACTGAGATTTAAGGCTTGTGATTCATCAAGTCGTGACCTTTTGAGAAGAGGAGCCTCATCCTCATTAGAAACTGAAGGCTCCACAGCAGTTACAGAAGGATCGTGAAGCAATACATCATTTTCCGTTTCAACAGATTCATCATCATCTGGAGGGGAAGGTGGATAAGGAGCTCTATGTCTTGACAAGAGAATCCCGTTAAGAATTTCATTAAAAAAACCATCACCACCCTGAATCACATCAAATCAAAGAGCATAACTAATCAAAGGTGAACATTATGTGGCTTCATAACAATATAAACAAATAGATAGAAGCTGCTACGTGTGGACCTACATGGAAACCTGGATATGCGCATACCGTAAAACAATAGCGAAAAAGGGGTTGTTATTGCAGCATTTTATGATATACTTTTTTGTTCTATTCATGCATGGCCTAGTTTTCTTTTTTTTTCCTTCTTTTTTTTTTGATGTTTCTTGTGTGTGCAAAGGATGCCAACTTATGAATACCATACTTACAACAGTTACAATTCCATCATATGATCTAAGCTCTTGGTTTGCCATTGAAGCCATAGCCTCAAAAGCATGCCCGGCCTTTTCGGTAACAATAACCTGTAAAACAATTTATTGAAAGCTAATATAATTTACATTTTGGTTCAGAAATACTTGATCTGAAATCAATTATTCTAATAAGAGATGAACCTTTGTTTTCACTTTGGCTTGTGAAAAGATTGGAGCTACACTTTCCCATGTTCGACTGCCGTTTCCTTTTCCACTCCCTGGATTAACATAAACCTAGTAACGATAAACAAAACAAACAGCCAAACAAATTTTTTAGACCAAATGTACAACAAGATGTCATATTTCAGACAGTAAGAGGACAAATAGAGGGGTATTTGCATATGAATTTTGATGCGGTATGTGATACTGAATCATCAAAGATAGACAATCAGTTGTAATAAGAATGCAGCAAACTGTAGAAAACAGAGTCTGGATGTGCTTTGGCAGTTTGAAGTTGTAAAATGACCAAATTTCTGATAATGAAATGTTCAAGCTTTTAGCACATTTTGATTTATATAGAGATAACAGGTAACGTGACCAAAAATATGTGCAACAAAAGTAGAAATCTCTCAAAGTATGATACAGCAGGTATGAAGCTAACTATCTAAAGCAGATTATGCACCCATATATAATCAAAAGAAGGATCTTTTTAAACAAATATACCAGAAGATTCTTAGGTCGGTCGGCTTCCATTCTTAGATAAATGTTCATACTTCATACTGTTTACCCACATTTGACACGTCTGCTTATCTACATGACCAAATGTATAAACCGATGGGGCCCAAATAGAAGGCTGAGATTTCGACCTCTCAACCCCATGCACCGTGAAGCGATACATCTACAAGCAAAATATGAAGGGAAAAAGAACTTATCACTTTCCTAAAAAAATATAAATGATAATCCAGAAACTACCGTACACATAACAAAAGGCGTGAATTTTCTAACCTCAGACGCATGACCCAATAGGCATCCGGGGTTTGTGAGAAAAGTTGCATGCACTAATCCCCAATCTATAAACTCAACTGCATAAACATCAGAAATCTTGATTGATGTATCATGTTTGGATACAAATTGTATTCCCAAACAAGTTGAACTATCTACGTTGTCCTTTAACATAAAAAACAACATCAAAACATGTTATGGTTGCCGAATTTGAAAGAAAGAACAAGAAACCAAAATATTATATGCAGAAAACTACTTCTAACTGTTTCAATTGTAAATATAAAAGTAAGGTCACAGGTTTTCCCTAGTGGTCAGACGACCTCATGTCGTCACAAGAGGTCTCGGGTTCGAACTTCTTTAGGTAAATCATGGGGTGGGCAGAAAAGGGTTCGGAAAAGGCCATGGGAAGACCCCAGTTAGGCCGCGCACATCTGAGACAAAGACTCGCCCTATACAGATAACCTAAACAGAGAACTAAGTAGTTAATACTGAAATAGCGATTATAGCGGTTGAGGACCGATATTTGAGATATCGGATATAGCGGTGGTATAGCGGTGATATAGCGGTAATTTTAATATTATGCAACATTTATATATATATAATAATTAATACTTTATACTTAATATAAATATCAA